>OX155950.1:30182276-30649429 GCA_944548615.1 Micropterix aruncella
ATGAATCACCGATTCAACCCTGGCGGGCGCCGCTTTACCAATAGTAGTTATGTAACGAGTTATTAGATAATTGAATGTTAACCAAACTGAAATTTTCATTAAATGAAACCGCTCTATCTCCGCCCCCCACCCTCTCCCATATTTCCTCATCTGGGGGTGGTGCTTTAGGACTAGAGGCCGATTGAAATGAGATTTTGTCATTATTTTCAATATTAATTAAGATGAATGAATTGATAAATGAATAAATGAAAACCGCAGGGAAAATAAAAGTGAGACTTATTGCTAAATCGATGCGAGGAAAAGCTTGAGGAAGTATAGTGTGGAAGTAAACGAAAACGAAGTGTAAACTTAACACTGCCTCCATAGCATCTTAACCGAAAAAACTAACAAGAAAAGTGTGTCAAACTATGTATGTAAACAATGGCCCGATTGCGTTTCTTTGTGAACTAGAACTAAAATTAGTCCAAGCGAACGAGACCATCGTCGATAAATACTACCTGTCGAATTTATACTCGTCCGAATAAATTCGAGCATATTTCGTGCGGTGTAAGATTCAGATGCTTTGACAATGGCGGGCAGTTTTTAATGCGAAAAAGGGACAACCGGTCATCTCATATTTCGCTCTATCGTATTGCCCTGTCTCGTTCACACGGACTAATTTCCGATTTTAGCTCACGAAGAAACGCAATCGAGCCCAATGTCCCGATAAAGATAGAACTTTGTTTATAACATAAGATTACCGTAAGTCTGGCTAATATCTGGGCATGACCATGGACACTATACAGATTACTATAAATATAGTAAGTAAGGTTTTATATTGTCTTAACGTTTGTCTTACATGAATAAATATAACACTATTAGATAATTACACTGGCTAGAAAAAATAATATATGGACCTAATAATCTCTCTCACTGCAATAATGGCCAAACAAGGATACGGTTTCATAAAACGTCACGCCATATTAGATAATGTATGAAGAGATAGGAAAATAGTAATTGTTGTTTTTATTCCGACTTCCGACATTTTTTACTTCTATATATTTCGTAAAGAATGACGATTTTACTTAAATATTACATTCTACCGGAATACTCAATGAATAGCTTTTTTTTTCTATTCGTATTTTTATCGGTAAAAACACAAAACTCCTAAAATATTCTCATGCAGTGGAATAAATTTTAAGAATATTCTAAGTAGTTCAAGCAACTTCTCCCGAATTAAGTCATTCTTAATATTTTATGTATATTTTTGAAAACCATACTGACTGAGTTGGTTATTTGGGGGGGGGGGGGGGGGAGGGGGAGAGGTAAGGAATTATGAGAAAATTAAAACAAGTCGTTCAAAAATTACCAATCTTAAAATAATTAGACAGGACAATCTGTGATATTGATTAGTAGGTACATTTTTTTGTGTATGTTGAAAATTGTCTAATAATTACCCCAAGTGATCTTATAAGGATTTTTTTTTAATGTTCGGAGGAAATTGTTTGAAATACTTAATATTTTTAAATACCTTATAAAAGGTAAAGAAATACCAATATTTTATAGTTAATAAGAATTATTTACTATAAAATATTGATTTTGTTTACAAAAATAACAGGAACCAAATAGCAAAACCTCAACCTTATGCTTATTTGATTCTGTCATCCAACTGGGGACTACACCGTTCTAGGGTGGACAGGGATGGGTATTCAATCTTACAAATGCCTGTACAACTGAGGCAATCCATTTCGTTACAGCGTTCTTCAGAGGGAGGTATTTACCGAAATTATAACAAAAAAGACCATTTGAGCTGCCTCTATACCCACCCCGTTCACCATCTCGACATTTTGACCCATGCTTTACCCGGTGTCGGCTGCTGGGAGTAATTATCGGCCATGTATATTTCATTTGCGACTGTAATATTAATTTCGTTTGATGATTCACGCGCCGCACGGTGCTCCCGCATAGTACTTAATAGTTGGACAAAAACAATTAGGAGCCCTCTTTTTTAGCAAAGGGATAATTTGCTCCATCTATGAAAAAGGATATTATATTATTTAATGTCCCACCCCCCCCCCCCCTCCCCCTCCCAATCGCCATCAAACATAATCTTATTATCAAAACTTGTTTTTCACGTAAACACTTCTTAATAAGCCCCTTATACTAAGGTTCCACCAGAGTTAGCGATAAAATGATTTTGTTGTCCGCAAATATTTTAATATATTTAGTGGTCTAAGGGTGGCAACGCGATGGGGCGTGTATAGTCTGAAATAGACCATCGTCCGTTGCTAAGGGTACGTGTCGAGTTATTGATCATGCATTTTCGTCTGCTTACGTTATGGAGCAGGGGAGGGATCGGAGAGGGGTCCCAAAATTAAATCCACGCGACCGAAGAGTCAGTCACAACTCTGCAATAGAAACGATTACACAAATGATTCTTGTGTCCTCGTGTAGATCTTGAGGTATTTTAAAATGTGAGATGAGCAGAAAATAAATTAATAGTTTAAAAAAACCCACTAAAAACACGCTTTTAGGCTATGATACGATATTCACATACACACGACTATGATACGATATTCCATCATGGAATGCCAGTGCCTATCTTCCGGCTTTATCATCAGACCTTGAAACCTAATCGTGGTCAAAGTTCATTCCAAGACTTTACTAACAAGTCCAAACACAGCTATGATACGATGTTCCATCATGAAGTTCCAGTTCATATCTTCCGACTCCATCGTCAGATCAGTTCGACAGTACCATAATATTGTATTGTCATCAGAACTACATACAGCTGCCAATTTTCATGACCCTACGATCTTTGGAAGATGGTTAAATTAGTTACCTTAGATTCCATTACATAGTTAGTTACATACAGGTCGACCTAATAAAAGCGTGTTAAAAATAGTCATCTAGTGAAAAGTTGTTCGCGAAAGACGTTATCGGTACCCACTCAATTTTACTGTTACCCACCCAACGTATAGTAATTATCCACCCACTTTTTTTTGGCAATTAAAATAGAAAGTACAAAGGCAAGAAGTCAGGAAATCATTTGTTTATTATTGTTTTCTATTATCATTCTAATAAGTCATTGTATACATAAGTCTCTATAAGCCTATATTACATAATATGTACATTCTCTCCGAATAATGATAATTTCTGTAATGAAAGTTGAATGTATTGATTTTAAAATAAAAATAAACCATAACCTGTCCTCACCCTGCTCTTTAACTGTATACCTTCACAAATCGAAATATATGACATAATTTCAGCCTTTCGATTTAACACTTTTTACACGACTGCACAACAAAAAAGGAGTGTAATGTGTTCAGGGATCATCTATGTATGTTTTCCGTTTCTTTATTCAACTATAACTTTTAAACGCTTGAACCGTTTTAGAAGTGTGTAGTATTGTTGAAATCGTTGTCATTTCGAGTGTCATATGGTACCTTAACTGTCTAAATATCAAGTAAGTAGTTGTCTAAATGCCCAAATGTTAATAAATTAACATAAATTTGTCGTGTTCAGGGTAAAATTAAATAAATGTATGAATGTATACTATATGATTAAATACATAAACCAGAAATATTTCATAAAAAGAACCGAAGTAAAAATAATTATAAATACAATAGTTCACTTTCTGTAACGGCAGTCGTGTTTTTAACTCTGATTAATATATTTACTTATTAAATAAATATTGTATTACAAATAAATACGAACCTGCCCGAAGAGAAATGATAACAACAATCCTACAACAAAGATTTATTTTTATAACGCATGCAACAACTATCACGACAAACAGTAGCAGGTAGACAACCCTATTCGTAAGTCATTGTTAGCTTTGTGATATGTCTATATTTTTCGACACATAAATATTTCAATGATGGCTTATTATCCCATTTAATGAGTATTTCAGTTATTTTTCACTTTTTGAAATATACTAAAGTCCAGCTATCATGTTCTACACCGACACACCGTGCGGCGCCGCAAAGTGCACAGCGTGATTGTTAATGAAATAACTAACTGCGCCGGCGAAATTACCAAAATGTAATTAAATTCCTGGAAAAAAAGCAATTAATAATTTTGAGCTAGCGGAAAAATATTAGGGGAAGTATTACATAGCTCATTAATGAGTTATCT
Organism: Micropterix aruncella; assembly: GCA_944548615.1. Lineage (NCBI taxonomy): Eukaryota > Metazoa > Arthropoda > Insecta > Lepidoptera > Micropterigidae > Micropterix > Micropterix aruncella. The sequence continues at coordinate 30,186,393 of OX155950.1, forward strand.
ATTTTTTAATGTACATAGCTTGCTGTATATCGACTTTGATCACGTATACCCGGGAATATGGGTAAGGGGTGAAGTCTTAAAATAAAGGATTGGCAGAATCCGAAACAAGGCTGAGTCTGAAGCAAATGTGCAGTGCCGACTTATCTAATTAGCCAAGTGCACGGAGAATAGATTGGTAGGCACTAGTAGAATAGAATCACCGCTACACGAGGGAGAAGACCGTGCAAGTGACTTCGAACCTGTTACCAGTCGGGAGACCGGAGAAATCTGGCCATAACTGGTAGCGAGGGCGCTCGGTCTGCCTGCTGGGTTGACTACCCGGTGCCGGGCGGTAAGGGTTGGTCCCTCGCGGGCTAGTTGGCAGAGATATATAGTGTAATACCAGCTTGGGGTGACAGGTCACATATCGTAATACCAGCTTGGGGTGACGGGTTCGCCTGTTGTAGTCGACACCGTCCAACCGTAAGAATGATAATATCACCCTCAAGGGAAGTGCCTTTTGCACGTCACCGTGCCTTAATGTAGATGACCAGTTCTAGAAACTTTCGGTACGTCATTATTCTAGGGTTAAACTTCTCGCTTGAGCCTACCCGCCGTTGGGTTCTTCCTGTGTCGGTTGCCATCGCACAATAGCGTTTTGTCGGGCAGGTGATGCGGTCGCGCGAGTTTGCGCGGGAAAAAATCAAATTAACTTTTTCGTGTCGGCCATTAATCACGGACTTCAAAGTGCGACGGATTCCACGAATTCGCCAACTAATTGGACTTTTGGACGCACTTTTGTGCGGCCTTATTGGAAATAGTTGTGCGCTTTCCCGAATGTACCTCCGCTTTCTGAGGAGGGAGGAGCCATTGATGTACCTTAAAGAAAAATCGAGGGTGGGACGGACTTTTAGGGCGTATGACAGTGCCTGATAGTAAGAGTACACTGCGACTACACGTCTTACATTATTTTGTATAAAGTGTAGGGTGCTACGTTAACGCCATGCAGAAAATGGACGAAAATCTTAGCGGTGACAGATAATACACATCTAGACAATAGTACACGTTACTTTTGTATGGGAAAACATATGAGGATTATTTACGTTGACTCTCTTTATGTATACTGATAGCGAAAAAGATGGATGAACGAGAGTCACCCAACAAAGGCATTGTGAATTTAGAGTCAGCAAGGGGATCGCTACTGTTAGGAATCACCAAATAGCCGATTTTGATTGTTTCTTTTCCTTGTTGTAAAAGGAAATTAATATACATGATTGAATTGATTGAAATCAATTAAAATTAATTTCATGGCTGGCTGATAACCATCAGCAACTATTAATCATATGTAATTTACGAAATGGAAAAATCTTACTAAATTTTCTGATTTAATCAAGACTATGATATAAAACCAAGATGGCTTCCGCCATACCAAGACTTTTCTCTTGTTAGAAAAGTCTTGGTATGAACTTTTACCATGATTAGGTTTCAAGGTCTGATGATGAAGCCGGAAGACAGGAACTGGCATTCCATGATGGAATATCGTATCATAGTCGTGTTTGCACTTGTGAGAAAGGTCACGTAATGGACTTTGAACACGATCAGGTTTCAAGGTTATAACAAACCATTTTTGCTTTTTACGTGCATTTATAAAAGCGTGTTTTTAGTGTTTTTTTTTAAACTAATTATTTATTATGATGAATAAACGAAGTGTGATCGTTCGCCGGCTATAAAGGGCCAGTAAACCTACAGTATCCTCGTCGAGGACGAGGACGCGGGTAGTTTTCTTGGTTTTTACACGTTGTTCTACATCGACGGCGTGACATGAGGTGGTCGTTGCTTTAAGTAACGTGTATTGATTTATTTATTAAAGAATAAATTATTTTTAAACAACGATTTTGCTTACAAAAATAACAGAATCCGAATAGCAAAACCTTAACCTTTTGCTTATTTGATCACCCAACTGGAACTAGGCCGTTCTAGGGTGGACAGGATTTTAATATGCATTATTAGATATAATGCTTAAGGTAATCGCAAAACGCGAGGTTTTTGTGTATATAGGTATGCCTTGTGCAGATAGTAATAAAATAAAACCTGGAATTTCACGTAACGTCCTCGGTTTTTATCGATTCGCTAATTTTATATATATAACATGGACCGGCGTTCACCACATCCAAATCCTAGATAAAACATTGAACAAAGCCACAAGGAATCACCGAGATGTGAAAGACCGTTAAGAAATACAGCTGTACGCACCCTGCCGGTAAAAAGGCTAAAACAAAACATGACTTTATGTAATGTCAATAAATAACAACATAAAAATAACCCAATTTATTTTTCTAATTATGTTCGTTACGCTACTATGAATATAATTTTACACGGCAGTGATTTTACATTTCGTCAGCGGCTAGCCGAGCGTGAATATAATTAAGGTGACCGATTAGATACGTCATTGTAAATTGATAATATTGGTAATCTTACCCAAATAATCGATCAGCGCGACGTAAAAGACCTCGTTACTAAAAGTCGCGATGTAATTAAAAAATAAGTTGATCTTATTAATTTTTTTATACGTTGCTGTGGTCTTGCCGTGGAGGGGGTGGTGGCGGGGGCGCGCCGCCACCCCGAGAGACTTAATTAAATTTGAAATAATGAAGTGGAAAAAGGCCGGGATTCCCCGTCTCTCACTAGTGTAGTGCTCGCATTACGACAGGGGAAAAAATCGCAGCCGTGGCTTAATTAATGAATTGTTCCGCCGGGGGGAGCCGTTTAAAAATAGGATAATAGGCGCATTTAATTTCATAGCCAGGTGGTTTTTTTGCTAGTCTTGCTAATTTGATGATTATTAAAAAAACATAATTATTACTAATAATGATAATTTAATCATTAAAAAGAACGGTTGTATCACCCCCAAGACTTCCCCGGCAAGTAGACAACCCCCCCCTCGCCAACCCGACCTCTCCCCGGGCGCGCCAATTTGTAGCATATTTGTAGTATTTATCTATTTAAAATGCATTTTTTTCAAAAAAATATGTAGTATTTTCTTTAATATGCCGTACTTTAAGTATTATTTGCGTCGCTTGTATACGGGATACCAAGGAGAAAACCAAGGCCCTACTTGACATGAGCAAGAAGAACCTTAGAACCACTATCGGTCTCCTCACCCTTAGAGCTCATCTATTCAACCTTGGCTTGACCGAGAGCAAGGACTGCCGAATATGTGGCGAGGAACCTGAAGACAATTGTTGGTCGCTGTCCAGGGCTCGCCGCCAAAAGACACAGCTTACTGGGACGAGCGTTTCTCGAACCCAGCGATCTGCCCAACTTGAAGGTCAGTGATCTACTTGGACTGGTAAGAAGTACCGGGCTACTAGCTGACCACTGACCTAACCACACAGTGGGTAGTTACAAAAGACCATACAGATCTAGGTGACATCTATCTACTACTACTACTACTACTACTACTATACGGGATAGACCAACTAGGCATCTTTGTATCGAATTTCAAGTCTCTATCTGTAATATTTCGAGATTGAAGTTGACTAGCTGTGTCACCATTTTCCGTTGTTATAATATTAACGTAATTGCATTTTAATCCTGTCGCGCGAATGCAATAAAAAGACACACACTTACACACATGCTGCAGGCACATGTACATATCAACACTTCATAATAGGGTTGAAATTTCACAATAAAGAGTAGAAACAAACAAACAAACGAAAGTTTTTCTTTTTAACTCTTGTCATGAACGAATGGTGCCTGCATGCAAAAAATCGGATGAAGCGTGTAGCCGCTATCGTGGAGAAACACACACAGAGACACACACATACACAGACTCACATACAGACTTCCGTCTTTATCTCGATTTTTTATTGCGTTCACAATACTTTCACTTAAGACGAGAAAGTAAAAATACATTCAAATTGTTTTCTTTGCAGAATCTGCCTAAAGTAACGAGGCCGTAGCCCGTACTAAGATAGACTCCATATATGGCGATGATTTGTTTATATGTGTGCACATATAAGATGTTATATATTTGGGATTAATAATCTTCAACACCGTTTGACCATGCGAGTTGGCACATATATGTATTTATATATATATTTATATATATATATATATATATATATATATATATATATATATATATATATATATATATATATATATATATATATATATATATATATATATATATATATATATATATATATATATATATATATATATATATATATATATATATATATATATTTAATTGTAAGGTTAGTGAAGGTTGTACCTTTGCCGGACGTTTCGGAGCCCGTGGCTCCTTCTTCAGCGGCAAGAAGAATACTGCAGTGGAAGCTGTCACCTGCAACTACCCGCATTCCTCTGTGGTGCTGGGAGAGGGGTGTAATGGGCGGGAAAATGCATTTTTAAATAAAATATTGGATTTAGAATTTGGTAATGTGGAAATAAATAATGATATGTAGAGTGTATGAGAATATGTAGAGTGTATGAGTGTATGAGTGTATACATATATATCTATCTGTTTTTATACTCTCACAAACACACCCTCACAAACATACACACTCACACAAATAAACACACCCTCACTCACCCTCACACACACACACACACACACACACACACACACACACACACACACACACACAGTGTAGATACAAATTACACTATATATTAATTCTTCCACCTATATATTCTCATACACTCTACATATTCTCATACACTCTACATATCATTATTTATTTCCACATTACCAAATTCTAAATCCAATATTTTATTTAAAAATGCATTTTCCCGCCCATTACACCCCTCTCCCAGCACCACAGAGGAATGCGGGTAGTTGCAGGTGACAGCTTCCACTGCAGTATTCTTCTTGCCGCTGAAGAAGGAGCCACGGGCTCCGAAACGTCCGGCAAAGGTACAACCTTCACTAACCTTACAATTAAATAAAAATGTTTTAAAAGTTTTCATTTAAAAATTATATATATATATATATATATATATATATATATATATATATATATATATATATATATATATATATATATATATATATATATAAATGTATATATATATATATATATATATATATACATATATATATATATATATATATATATATATATATATATATATATATATATATATATATATATATATATATATATATATATATATATATATATATATATATATATATATATATATATATATATATATATATATATATATATATATATATATATATATATATATATATATATATATATATATATATATATATATATATATATATATATATATATATATATATATATATATATATATATATATATATATATATATATATATATATATATATATATATATATATATATATATATATATATATATATATATATATATATATATATATATATATATATATATATATATATATATATATATATATATATATATATTTAGGCTTTTAAGTTTTTAAGCTATTCGCTTTGTTGTAACTCGCCACTAGAAAACGATGCAAGACAACTTCTATACTGTTCAATCGGCCACCTTAAAAATTGGTATACAATGTCTTTGAGAATGGATAATATTTTTGCGCTATCCACTTTGTTGTAACTCACCACTAGATGGCGCAGCAGGACATTAACTTCTATACTTTACTCTACCAAGTAAAGGAACTCCTATCAACTGGTTTAATAAATACAATAAAAAATACAAGAATATACCGTTCAACCGATTGCCATGAAAATAGGTACACATCGGTATTTGGGCTTGGACATAACACGGGCAACGCCGGGCGATACCACCAGTAAAGCATAAAACAGGTAATTGAAATAGAATTACATATAATTCCATTGGGTCCCTACATGTGATTGCTGTTTTTTGCTTTTGTTCAAATATTTTCGTTTGTGCAACCATGGTGGTTGAAAATTTGCATTATTTTCAAATATGAGATCCTGTGCCGGTGTTTTTTATTACAGCTTCTTGCAGTCTGGCTATACAGTTACCGTAAATATGTACTGTTAAGAACTGCAAACAATGATGGAGAAGCATGTGATTAAATAACCAAGGCTTGTCAATCGCTCATCGCCACTGCTTCTGCATGACAACGTATATCACAGATTTCACTGCAAACAGTCTCAAAGTTGCAGGAGTTATTTTTTTTTCAGAATCTAGATAACATTTTACAAGGGAATTTTTTTTTAAAGATTCGGTGAAAAACGCCTTCATAGCATTCATTGGTTCCTGTTCACGCGAGTTTTACAGCAAAGGAATTAACCAACTCCCATTAAAATGACAAATCTGCATAGATAACAGGGATCAAATAATTATATATATATATATATATACTTATATATATATATATATATATATATATATATATATATATATATATATATATATATATATATATATATATATATATATATATATATATATATATATATATATATATATATATATATATATATATATATATATATATATATATATATATATATATATATATATATATATATATATATATGTTTCATACAAAGTTTTTGGTCCTAAATTTTCTTTATAGAACAGCAACTAATAGGTAAAGACAAATATTTTGAAATATCAAAATAGCCTGATTATAGAATTAAAATTAATAAAAATGTCGGAAGTTGTAGGACAACGTTGGCAACCGTTAATGAGTTGGCAGCCGTAAAAAAGGTCGCATTACTAATCGATCGCGATGGATGAATGAGAAAAACATTTCATTGAAAAGTTTCATCGGAGAGTGCACCCCCCCCCCCCTCACCTCACCCCTCCTTCAGCAATTGGACGGCTGCGTACCATTACATTATAGCCGACCGGGTGAGAAGCTTTTGTTAATTAGAAAAGTTTACAGATTTTTCTCTCTTGCTTGCCGGCAACGCTTCGGCTGTATTATTATCGCCTCCCCCCCGCTTTTCATCTCTAGGTCTACTACTCGTCGCTCACGTAAACCATGAGCCCGATGTAGGTTATCTTTATATTTATTTTTAATAAATATACAGCATTAAAACGTACAATTAATATTTCTAAATATAATCACCTTAGAGCCCATGCTATTTCTAACGATTTACAATATGATTTAGTTCACATAAAATAGAAACGTATTAAAATCAAGCGTGACGGAAATAGAAATTTCCAAAACAAAGAAATTAGAAAAATGGAAACACTTAAATAAAAGAGAAGTAAATTGGCTTTAAATTTCTGTTTGTGTTTGTTATTTCTAAAATTGCTCCCTTGCTTTGTAAGTTTGAGTATGTGACGTTGTTTGAGTGTGTGAGTTTGAGTGTGTGTGTGTGTGTGTGTGTCAGTGTGTGTGACAGAGGGAGAGAGAGGGGGGGTATGTGTGTGTAGCGGTGTGCGTGTGAGGGGTCAAGGTTTTGACTAGATATTTTTGAGAAATCACCGCAGTTTTCATACTATTTTACAGATAATAATAATGGCTTATCAGTTGCTCAGTTGACTCTCAATGCCTCCCCTCTTTTTCTATGATTCCCTTTTTATTAATGCCATCATGATTATTTTTCTTTTAATAAACCCTTTTTTAATGCACTTGCTAAAATGGCGTAAATTTATAAGTTCGGCTTTAGTAATAAACTCACGGATTAATTTTTAATGTCATTTATTAAAGTATTGTAAATTTACTGAATAAACGAAAACGAATTGATTATTATGTTTTTACTGAATAAACGAAACTGATTATTATGTTTTCTAAAGTTTTTTTTATGTTTTGTGAATTCACCAAAAAAAATTTATAAAACACTCAAGTGCAATGATTCTGGGTTGTATAAAAATCTCGGAAACTAAGATTGCTAGCTTATTCAATAATTACCATAGAAATAACGAATATTGAATACCAGGAGCGCTTTTTATATATTTTTTTTGTGAGAGAACAGAAACAAAAGCGAAAACATACGCGCAGTGTTAATTAGACAACCTACGAGCACAGTGTACTCGTAGTTCAATTTAAAATAAAATTGTTTTAGCCTTTTCGATGGCTTTACTTTACAGCAATTAAGGAGTTTTATTAAATTTATTTGAGTAGTATTAAGTTGTTTCCTTGAATTCCTAGTTTCCTTGATATGAGGGTTATGTTAGTGACCCGGATTCATTGCTCTTGGCGTGTAGATAGATAGATAGGAAGTTTCTGCAGTAGAGGACTATACCTGAACGCATTTAACATCACAGCTATTCTCCACGATCTGATTTAATGTTGTGCGTGTTTGCGTTGTTGCAGAGCGACAGGCGCGCGCCGTACCCGGCGACCAACACGAGTCCCATCGTGCCGCTGACGATGGACGGCGCGGCGAAGGCGGGCGGCGCGGGCGGCGCGGCGGACGCAGCGAAGGCGGGCGGCGCGGGCGCCGCGCCGCCGGCCGCACCGCAGGAGTGCGCCGGCTGCGGCAAGCACATCACCGAACGCTTCATGCTGAAGGCGCTTGACCTGCTCTGGCATGAGGACTGCCTCAAGTGCGGCTGCTGCGACTGCCGTCTCGGCGAAGTGGGCGCCACACTCTACACCAAGGCCAACCTCATACTCTGCAAAAGGGACTACTTAAGGTACCTAACACACGACTACTTCATGTCACCTATTCTTGGTAGCGAACGGTTTCGTGCAGCTTGGGCCTTAAGATCCATTGTGTTTCCGGGTCGGTGCAAATCACGATTTAGCTCCTATTCAGTAGCTTCCTCATGTGGACGGTTACCCCGGGAATGTCTTTTGTGTCTCAGGCTTCACGGCTGCTAGATTAGTTTCCCTTGGAGGAACACCTTCCGGCGCTGAACGGTTTGCGTACCGTGCGGCGTCAGCCGCACGGTACGCAAACCGTGTGGAGGCAAGGAGTGTGGAGACTATAGAAAGATACTGTCTCCTAAGCAGTGGGGGCGGATGTTGACCTGCCGTCAACCACTCTTGAAATGACCAAATGGCTACTTGATCCTGAATTCAGAGCCGGGCAAAAGATGCCAATGATCCGCGATAGATTAACCGCTGAATAGACGGCAGGTAGAGGTCGCGTAAGCGACTTCGGACTCGTAGCTAGTCGGAAGGTTGGAGGTATCCTGATGATTAATTCCAGATGGAGATATCCCTTCCAAAACTGGTGATCAGAAGGCGAGACTGCCAACTGAATACCTTTCCCGGTGCTTGGCCGTAAGGCGTTGGCCATATGTAGATCATCTCAGAACTTGCTAGAGGAAAGTCTTTTATTCAATTCACCTTTTTGTGGATACTTCCGTATGGGATCCGAGCCATGAATTGGACCAGTTACAAAACAAGCGGGCTTTGCACTCCACACTGCCGAAACCATTCGTATGAAAAAATCTTTAAATAAAGCCCAAATTTTACAATCATTTTAGGCAAAATCGCCCGTCGGGCTGTCGTGTAGCAAACTATGAAGCCACATCCAAGATAATTATATTCAGGTACGCGACAAATACATAAAACAGCAATGTCTCGCGGATGATATTATACACTCGAAATCAACGAATCCGGGTCACCAACATGAACCTTAATATCTCGGAAACTAACACTGCTAGCTTAGTCAATAATTACGATATAATAAAGAATATTGAATACCAGGAATGCTTGCTTTACCTTTTTTTGTGACAAATCAGAAACAAAAGCAAAAACAAATGCAACGATTGTGTAGTTCAATTTTCGACAGAAGAATGATTTTGTTTTTAGCCTTTTTGATGGCATTTCTTTACAGCACCTAAGAAATTTTATTTATTTTATTTGACTAGTATTAAGTAGTTTAAAAATAATATGTATTTAAATAAGCAAGCATTCTTAGTTTCTGAGATATGTAGGTTTTTACGGTGACCCGGGTTCGTTGCTCCCGAGTGTATTATTGCCAGTAGAGAAATTGGCAAACAGATGAAACAGAGAAAACAGAAAATGAACAAGTGAAAGGTGAAAGGGGACAGTGAATTATTTTACGGCAAAATATGCATTATTGGAATTTGGAAAAGCTGCATTTTCCAGATCTACTGTAATGTTATCAACTGATATAGGACACACGAAATGAATAAATGGAACACTAGAACACACGAACAACACAGCGTTATGAATCCAAAGTCAACAAAATTTCCAGAATTTAGTTTCCAATTTCCAGAACTGATCGTCAACGTAAATACTGTATTTTTTCCTTGTTAGGTTATTCGGCAACACCGGTTACTGCGCTGCCTGCAACAAAGTCATACCAGCCTTCGAGATGGTCATGAGGGCACGTAGCAACGTCTACCATTTGGAGTGCTTCGCTTGCCAACAGTGCAATCACAGGTAACAACTCCTTTTTTGTAGTTCCACTTCTAGTTCTAACAGAGCCGGTCATCGTTTTCTGGAAAATGATAGCTTTTTCGACAAGTTAAAAAATACTGGGTATTATTCTGGGTATAATATGTTTGTAGAGGAAACTTGTTTTTCTTTGTTAATCACAATAATATACAGTAAAATACACATATCATAGACAGACATCTAGTAGCAAAAAACTGATAACATGATAAGCCAAAAAATCTTGCTAATGATAATATTGTATGTCTCCTAACTAGGCTATCGCCTGTTTTAATGCTGAAAATTAAATTGGTTTAAATATGTTAGCCTATATAAAGACTAGAAAATAATAAATTGGAAAGAATTAAACACGAATAGTTATTATAATTCCGTATTACCTGAACAATCAAAGCAAAATTAAAAATTTAATATTATATATCATAATCATAACAAATACAAATGATGTTCAATTAGATAAATTCAAATGATGTGCAAATGATAAGTATTAAAATGATCATAAACAAATAAAAGAAATAGTTGCATTCCTAAAAACTATAATAAAAACCTATAATGTCATGAAAATACAAATAATATAAAATCGATGTTTTTATCAATTTAAATTTAATTACCATTACATGTAGGTATCCTGTACATACATACCATCCCATACATACCATGCAGGATTTATACTTAGTGCTTTATCTAGTGCAATATATGTTAATCCTTGCTTTTTTAATCAAACAAGACGTAACAGATTTTTAAAATATTATAGTTGTGTTGATACCCTTGATTGATTCAGGAAGGTGATTATAAACCTTGGAAGGAATGAGCAGTGGCGGTGTTCTTATGCGGTGTTTTTACGCGGTGTTCTTACATGGTATACGCATATCTCCTGAGTGCGCTCTCGTATATATCACTCCTTCATTTAAAGTTGGTTGATTTTTAAATCGTTGATGCAGTAAGGCCATTGCATTAATTATTGGTGTTTATTATGCATTTTGTTGCTAATATCTGAGACTGACAAGATATCTTCTTCTTTTTAAACTTTTTTATTTATCACTTAATTAAGAGACATTCTTCATAATACATTTAGGCGATCACCTCGTAATATTCTCATTCCCTCCATAATTAATTTCAATTTCATACATTCTCTTCCCGTTATTCTGTCAAGCAATATGCATAGCAACTTTTTTATTAAAATTTTAATAAAGTCCGCTGTATTGTCTCGGCGAGTTTAATAACTCCCTACATTATAATATAGTGTCGCCGAAGCAACGGACATAAAAAATGGGGGACGGGCAATGCGAAGGGGTTGGAGCGACAGGAGAGTACTGTCATCACTTTGTCAACTTTGTACTCGGATGAAGTGGGAGAACAACTTTCAGCAATTTCTTCAACTCAAAGTTGATCTCGAGCGACGAAGTCCTATTACGAACAGTCTCGCGCTCTATGAAAAGCGAGAATCGTTTCAAACAGCGTTATCCAAAAAAAGGAGTGTGATGTGTTCAGGATTCATGTATGTATGTTTTGCGTTTCTTTATTCCACCATAACTGCTAAACTCTTGAACCGATTCAGAAGTGAGTGCTATTTTTTCAATCGTTATGTAATTCCGAGTGTCATAGGGTAGTCTTCTAAATGTTGTATAAATGTCGTAGTTGTCTAAATGTCCAAATGTCAATAAATTAACTTACATATATCGTCTTTAGTGTCAAATGAAAAATCTGATTGAGTAAATAACGGAAAAATATATATACCACAAATAATTTATTAAAAAACCGTAATAAAAATAATTATAGTTAAAATAGTTCACTTTGTTATATTTTCGCGCTAACCACGTTGTTGTAACTTGCCACTAGATAGCGCTGCAGCAGGTCAACTTCTATACCGTTCAACCGATCGCCATGAAAATATAAATTCGAAATTGGAAGGAACGGCGATTAACATAGGCTACTTGGGGGGGGGGGGGGTGTAGAGAAGGAATTAGTGGGAGTGGGGAGGAAACGGATACCCGAGCATCGCCGGGTGACATTCCACTAGTACACTATGTAATCAATTATCATTGATTATGCAAAGTAGCAAAACATTGCCGCAAGAGTTTGAAATTCGCATGTTCTCCGTTAGGGGCAATAAAAAAGCGTTTCATAATACCGCGAGAGTTCATAATAGTTTTGTTTACTTATTGAAAATTGCAATCTATTCTGGCATGCCGCGGCTGGTGGCATACGAGCGAACAGCATGCGGGCTATTATAACAATGGCAAGTCAAAATTGTTTTGTTATCGCTGTATTTTAACGCTAATAGCTTAGTCGATTTTATGGCCGAGTTTGTACATGTTGAACATATTTTTAGCGAATACCTAATTGTTAACACCGATCAGTAACAGCAGGAAACGCAATGGACAGGAGACCGATATTAGGTACTTACACTGAGAAAAATATAACGACACGCAAATACGCACGTTTTAGCAAGGATTACGTATATAACCCGGACTGTGGGCCATACGTATGAATTAACATGACGCGTAACGGTGTTGGCGTAACGGTAGTTACCGTGTCGTAATGTTAAAACATACTGTTATTTCATTACGTCGCGACCTTGGAAACATGACAGCATGTAGTAGTATACGTAAGGTCATAATCGAACGCAGGAATCATGTTGAAACTAAAGTATACTGTTATTTCCGTATTAACAGTAAGGAAAATGTTGATAAATAGGAGGAAGTCCCCTATGTATCACCATAATCGCGCCGCGACTTGTCGAAATACTTCTAGTGTCCGATGATAGGCCGTCTGGCGTTAGGGGACTTCCCCCTATAATCGAGTAATGGAGTTTTAACAAAATTCCTTGTAATTCAACAAAATTACGATTGACACTCGTTATTCTGTATAAAACCGAAATAACAAAATGGTAATGTAAGAAGCAACCCAATATTTTTCTCAGTGTTGTTATGTGAATGTATGTCTTTCCTCAACGGCAATTGAGGAAAGACGGAAAACTACAATATAACAATGAGGGAAAGAGCAGAACGGACAAGACGTAACGAAACTCTTACCGAAGAACATAAACATGTGATAGTTGGAGGGTAATGGTCTCGATGAAGGTGACGCTGACACAAACTAGCGATTCAAATATACAATATGGCTAGAACTGTATACATGCTCTGAAACCGACGAAAAAATTTATTCTCTTATTCTTAATTCTTAACTAATTTACTGTCCGAATATTGGCCTTGGATTGCTTAATTCCGGTCGACAATCCTCACATTTCCACCAAGAGACGACTCTGCTCTGCTGGCGGTTCAGACCACCACTTTTAAAAAGTAGAGAAAATATTAGCAAAAGACATGGAATCGTTAGGTCAGTACGTCCAGAATTGGCGACTTCTGCCTAACCTCAACTAAACCAAAGTTTTCACGGTATATACATTTTTCATGGAAATCACTATGAGCCACCGTTAATGTCAAAACAGCAAACAGCACCACCACATTCAAGACCGGGCTCAAAGGATACGTTAACCTAAAACCATAACATAACCAACACTCCTCCTCCCCCCTCATTCTCGGAACCATTTCCTTTCTTCGTCTTATTCCTTTTCTTTGCTTCTTTGTTTTATTTATAATTTTAATTTAATTTAATTTGTTTTCCTTTTGTTAGTATTTTTTTCTACTTTTCTGTTTGTTTTATTATAATATTTTATTTTTAATCTTGTGCATCCAGCGAAAATATTGTTATATACACTAAAGTTAGGTTAGCTGACAGATATTTCCACAAGGCAATACGCTAGCCTTTTGTATTGAAAATAGTCTAATTATTAATAATAGTAATATCCTAAATACTATTTTGCGACGGCTTAATATTGCTGAATTAAACATCTCATTTTGTCTTCAAACCCTTGCCAACTACATGCAGAGTTATTTCTATATTTTTTTTAGTAAGGAATAAATAGTAAGGAAATAAATAAGTAAGGAAATAAATAAAATCAAAAGTGTGTAGTTATCCTTTGTGTCGTTCTTACTCAAAAATGGCCTTCCTTTCTTAGACAAAAAAATAGAAACAGAAGCTATTTCTTATACGAAGTTTTATTAACAATTGGATTTTAGCGAGACGCCCTCTGTTAAGATAGATAGATAGATAAATAGAAATTCCTTATTTCACATTATAAAATAATACATACAACAGGCTGGCTTATTGGCTAAAGTACAATCTCTTACAGACAACCTTCGTGTAAGTGTAATAATTTAGGTGCCAGTAGATTAAAATTATCAAAAGAAACTTATGCATAACAAAATATAATGAAATAACAATAAAAAATATTTTTATAAAATATTTTATAAAAATAGAATTAGAATTTGGAGAATATCCGCTGGGAGCAGAGGATAGGAGAGGATGGGAAGAGACGTAGGATAACTAGGAATTTAGGGACGTAAAATGCTTTTACAGATACTTGAAAAGTAAAAACCGTTGGTGCGTTTCTGATATTTGACGGGAGCTGGCTCCATAGTCTAGTTAAGCCAAGGGGCGGAGAGAGATAGAAAACATCGAAAACGTAAGGGCCTTAATGTGCTCTTAGTATATCTACTGGACCGCTTAAGGTGAATAATCTTATAATTAAAGTGTTTTAACTTTTAAAATATTCACGTTGTATTGAAATCCATCATTCCCATATTTTTGACGCTCGTCGTACCGGAATCACAATATAAAAAGGCTGTTTTAATTTGTCGACAAGAGGACAACAACGACCGCGCATTATAATCCCGATCCGCCGAAATAATGGATATCGAAAATAAATCATCCAGAAAAATAAATTAATAAGGCCCGTCATATTTGAAGTGCTTTTACTCGTAGGGCCATTGGTAAACGCATCGACTGTCACTCGTCGTCACAGTGAATATTTATTTCTTTTCGAATAAATATTATTTAAACGTGCAATAATAGGGGATCGGAAATGGTATGGCAACGGTGCGAGTGACGTTAATTTCTAAAGGTAATTGAAATAGCAACTCAATTGCATGCAGTGCACTTAATGTTCTTAATGCACGTCCAGTAGAGTTTTTTATGCGGGTTTTTATGACGCATATGGCCTTTTCGTGTCGATATTGATACAGTGTCATAGATTAAAATGACACAAATCATATTTATTTACGCGAAACAATGACCAAAATAAATAACCTAATAATTGCATTTTGAAATATTAATTAATTCTGTATACCATGTCATACTGGGCTTGGCAAATAGAGTTGTCAACTACAAAGGGCGAACCCGTCACCTCTCAAAGTTTTAACGATTGTTCGTTACAACTCCCGTGAAGTGTGCGCAGAAGACTTGTACAAAACAGTCCACCGTCAAAGCTCCGCCACATGCCCGCAAGAGGCCAACGCCTTATCCGCCAGATAACCATGTATGTTACTCAGCGGGCTTACACTAACGCTCTTACTTCCAATTGCGACCATATTACTCCGGTCTCGAGTTCGAGTCGCTTGCGCGGTCCTCTCCCTTACGAAGCGGTGATACGGTGAAAACAGAATCTATCGCGGACCACGGCATCCTTTGCCCGGCTGTTCACCCAGGATCGCGTAGCCGATGGTCCTTTCAAGAGCAGTCGCCGTAAGGTCCGCAACCACCCCCGCTCTATAGGAAACAGTACTGCTACCAGACTCCCCCGACTGTTAATCAGAGCGCACAATCGATTGGCTGACGCCGCACGGTGCGGCGTAACCTGGTTGGTTGCGGACCTTACGGCGACTGCTCTTGAAACGACTATCAGGAGCGAGACAGGGCAATACGCTAGAGCGGAATATGAAATAAACGGTTGTCATTTTTTCGCATTAAAACTACCCACCAAAGATAAAGCATCTGAATCTAAGGCCTCACGAAATGTATTCAAATTTATTCGGACGAGTATAAGTTCGATATGTAGTTTTTTATCGACGATGGTACGTTTCGTATTCCGCTCTAACGTTGCGACACTCGTTCGCTTGAACTAATTTCAGTTTCAGTTCACAAAGAAATGCAATCGAGCCCACTGTACGGTATCCTTATTAAATAATATATATAAATAAATGATAATTTCCAAAATATTGAAATAAATAAATCAACTTGCGAAGCGAGAAACTTAATTTTCCAAATGCGTCAAGGAGTGGTCATTACAAACTGGCGATCTATGACACCTGTCGTATATCAATGGTATTTTTAAATGGTCTAGGCCAATTAGCAGTGGTTGGGTGAAGAAAAATTTAAGACGCCCGGATGCGGTTGGAGCAAGTGTTGGCAAGCGCTGGTCCGCCGCGAGGCGTCGTCTCCTCCTTTTAAAATGGAAACGCTTTACAAGTCATGTGGGAAATCAAGGAGGACCGAGCGAGACGGACCGGCCGAATGTACACATGGCCCGCGGGCGCCGGACCCATACACCCCCTCCATAACCCCCCATTCACCCTCAACAACCCATGCAAATTTGCAAGGCCCACACACCCCTTCACCCCATCCTCAAGGCCCGTAAATAAGCAAATTGTTTCGCTATAGGACCGCTTTAAAGTGGTATTTAGCTTGGATTAGCGTACGGAACCCTAAAGTGTCATATCACACTAGAAAAGTATCGAGAGACAAAGTTTCTAGGTATCATGATCGATCATCATCTCAGCTGAAACATCCATATTGGGCTCGATTGAGTTTGTCTTGAACTGAAATCGGAATTCAGTTCATGTGAACGAGACAGAGTAGTACGTCAGAGCGGAATGTGAACTGAACATTGTCCCTTTTCCGCATTAAAACTACCTACCGAAGTTAAAACAGCTTACACCGCAGGAAATGTGTTCAAATTTATTCGGGCGTCCGTAAGCTTGACAGGAAGTTTTGGTGCGGGAAAATTGACGATAGTTCATTTTCTATTCCGTTATAACGTATTGCTCTGTCTCGTTCGGTGAACTAAGTTCCTATTTTAGTTCACGAAGAAAAGCAATCGGGCCCATTAATGACCCGTGTAGTGCGCTTTCTTCGGCAATATATGTGATCAAAAAGTTTAAATTCTTAGCTGACGAAATCGCTGCAATACCTGCGTATCATGCCTGTTTTCATGTAAATATGACGTATGGTATATTGATATGGGGGAGTACCACAGACAGTTCTAAGGTTTTCATTTTGCAGAAAAGTGCAGTAAGAGCAATCGCAGGAGTATTCCGTGATAGACACTGCGAACCATTCTTTATTTTTTTTTTTATTTGATTATATTTTTTTACATATTTTTTATTGAATATGTAATTATTTTTGTATAAAGTACCTACGTTGACTATTATTATTTTTTGATCATTGTATTTTATATGTTTGCTCATGTACCTTCATAGAAATAGTACTGTAATTTTTATTTTTAATTTATCTGCTGTGTAAAGCCGACTTTAGTCAACGCCACTTTATTATTACTGTAACTTAGTAGCAACCTAATTTGTATTTATATCAACTTTGCTTTTTCCTGTTGTTGTGAGATACATTCCACTAGAAATTCTGTTTTGATGATGTTTAATGTTTATATTTTTAAACATAAATTAATATTCTATTTGGTTCGATTATGTCAATATATATTGAACAACTGACAATTTCTAATATACGATAACTAGTTTTAAGTTGTTATTACAATATGCTTTTATTATATATTATGAATGACTGAATTAATACTAATACTGTTACTGATTCATTATATCAGTATACAGAGTGCATTAGCATAAGAAGTTCTGGAAGTGCTCATTGAGATTAATAAGAATTTATGTTTACTTTGGAAAAAATGACAAAAAATCAAATTATTGCTTTATTAGCCTAGCGTACTTGCATTTAATCTACATACTCAAAATATCAACCCCTACTTGCATTTAAGCTACATACTCAAAATATCAACCCGAAAAATATCACTTCGTAAAATCACAATCGCCGAAATATTACGAATTATATACCTGCAAATTATATACGGGTAGATAAGCAGGCCGTCTATAATACAAATCTAAAGAACTGAAACTCTTTCAGAGTGTGCAAGTTTTTCATAAAAATTTAGCAAAATTGCATTATTTTCCGTAGATTTATTTTTGCGAAAATTTATGGAAAAGTAAAGAAATCTGAAAGGTTTTAAACTATTTTATAGGGTTCATTAACTTCCTGACATAGAAATTGACACAGGGATAATGTTATTATACAAATCGTAATCTAAGAATGGTAAACCAGTTTTGGCTCGTTTTTATTGATATATCTTCGCATATTACTCGTAAGATATAAATAATTATTAGGTAAAATAATTATTAAAATAAAAAACGTGAACTAAAAATTAGAAATGCTCGTTTTTATCGATATTTCTCGCACGTTACTCGTAAGATATTAATGATTATTAAATAAAAATGCTATTTTTAAAATCGTAAAGCCGTTTTGGCTATATTTTATCGATATTTGTCGGCAAATTAGTCGTAAACTATAGAAGATTATTAATATTAAAGAAAACTCAAATTAATTGAATATTAACACCATTCGTTTAATATTTGTAATGTAAGCATTTGTAATACTACTTTTTATTTTAGTTATTTGATTATTTGTTTTGGCGATTTCGCACGTATCCTTTTTTGCTCCCCTTAACTCATGGTTATCGTCTTATTATCTTCTAAACTCGTCTAAAATTTATTACCGTTATGTAAAATGTGGTAAAGTTTAACTATCTCAGTTGTGGAAAGTGGATTCGAAGATGGGTTGAGGGCGCAAAGTGAGCATTCGTACGTCAAAAGCGAGAACAGAGTGGTGCATTAATAATTCAAGAGAACGACTGCCAGTGGGGCAGTATCGCATAAGGCCGGACCGGATCGCGCCAGGGCGGGCCGGGCGGCGGCGATCCGGCGTCCAAGTCGCTACCGGCCGGGAGAACCACACAAATGGATCGGGTCCTATTTTGACGCAAAACGCGTTTACCAGCCATTAGTCGACTGGTTTCGGTCATGCCTAAAAAGTTGATAGCGTTGATCCACTATTACACCGTCAAGTATTCCGTTGCATTCCAAGTAATTCCAATCCATGTTTCATCGTCACATTTTGTTATTCTGGACGTCGTGTAATTACGTTTGCATGGTAATTCTCTTCGTAGACCACGCGGAAAAACCTGGGGTAGTGCTGCTGGTGTTGAATCCATCTTCGTGCTGCAAAAAGAGCTATTCGCTCGATATGTCGATTAGGTTCCAGAGAGGTTTATTTATTTATATATCTATTACTTACACATTCAAATACAAGAGCACGAAAGAAAAGGAATTTACGATCAGTAAAAACCGACTCGTTAGGTATCGGGTTACACACATATTGTACAACTCAATTGTTAGAAGTCACATAGAAACGTATTCAGCTATTTGGAATCCGCATGAAGATACCCATATGACATATCCACATGCTGGAAAGGTAAAGGTGTTTTTTTTAGATTTTTGTACTTCAAGCAGCACGGATATTATCCAGTTTTGTATCCGACTGCGTTTATCACAGGCATGGTTGGTTATAATTATCTCCGACTCAGAAGAAAAATGTTGAAAATTTCATATATTTTTAATCTGATTCGAGGTAAAAAAATTAACCCTAGCATACTAGCTAAGGTGGATCTTTTCCTGCCTAATAATTATCTACGTACTAGTTTGCATCATCTTTTAGCGGAGCCATTCTCGCGCACTAACCTTACGAGGCGAAACTTGTTGGTGCGTGCTTTGCGACGCTTAAAAGATATTATCTCGATGGCACGAGATTTCGATATTTTTTCCGTCAACACTGATCTTTTTAAATTACAGGTAATTAATTATGTATTCTTATATGATAGATAGTATTTTACGCCACAGTCTATTAGCATAGTTACTAGTTGATATAGTTATTAATTTCACGTTTCAATGCATTTCAACACATTTTATGTAATGTTCATTAGTAATATACAGTAAACAAATAAAATAAAAATTTAAAAAATATTTGACGAAAATTTTAAGACACAAGTAGCGAAGCTATACTTGCATTTTAAACGATCGCATACTGCATAATATGAACATGGACGTTTACTTCTTATGGAGTCGCCAATTCCTTCTTGAGTTGGTCATGTCATCCGCATAGGTTCTTTAGGTCTTCTAATCTGACAGTATTAGTATGCAAATTAGGGGTCAGGGAAAGAGTGGAATCTCTGTTTGACTCCTGCTCATTGTATCCCCATAGGTTCTTTAGGTCTTCTAATCTGCTATGTTCTGCCTTATATTCTGCTATCGACAGTCTTCTAATCTGACAGAATTAGAATGCAAATTAGGGGCCATGGATAGAGTGAAATCTCTGTTTGACTCCCACTCCGTTGAAAAAGTTTAGATATACCTAGTAACTACTATTAATTCAACTGACGATATTATTGATCACTCTTGGAATTGATATAAGTAAGATATAGTCTCTCAACGACCGCCTTGCAAAATACACCCTCACTTGGCCATCCACCACTGCGTCAGCAATTCGATAGACAACGAAAACGTCGCTGGGAGACAAATTTACAACTGAAACTACAACTGCTCCGTATAATTTGATAATTCATTGTGCATAATGTTATTTGGTCTCTGGGACATCGGGTCATAAAGAGTTGCCCATTATGATCCGAAATTGAGGGACGTCGAGGCTATAGCTTGACTTAATATTGCAATTGTAATGAGTTATATCTTTATAAATCACATCATATTTGTACTCTTGAATGTATCATTACTATAGAAACTTTAGTCTGCCTACCAGAAGCGGTTGCGCGCAAATTTAAGAACAGTAGAAATTACTCGTAAAAAAAAATATTAAGCATTATAATAGTAGTGACAATAAGTGATAAGAAAGCGCCAAGAATATCAATCAAAAACATATCCGGACCTTTTCGTGAAAATCGAAAATGAAGACGTTTTATTTACAAAAAAAAATGCCGCCACTTAAAGTTGAAATAAGTGCAATTGTAAATGCTTCAATTGTGATTTTGTAAAAATTGACTAAAAAAGTAGTCCATTGTATTGTTTTTTATTGAGTAACCCAAGTAATTAATGCATACGAGTTATTACACTCTACTATCACTTGAAAATCAATTAAATTCAAAATATTGTTGTTGAAAATGTTACTAAATTTTCCGTTTTTTACAGTTTACATTTTAAAAATGAACTTTACAAAAAAAAAACAATTGTATAGCATAGATAAATAAATTCTATTATAATTCGTCTAAATTGTTTTTATTTATTTCCTAAACATATTTTACATTTAAGTGAAATCCCGCGTGAAGAAATTGTTAATTTTTCAATAAATATGCTAGTTACAGATTTTATTTTATTTTGTATTTGATTTTTACATACGTAGTAGCCTAATATTTATCACAAATGTTTCAAAAGTGTTACACGAGTAACATTGTAGAGAAGGGTGTGGGGACATACATTTTCGCGTACATTTTTATGATTTCTTTTAAAGGAAGTTACAGATACACAAAATTGGAAGTGTTTTAATATCAGCGAAATGAGCCCGTTGAAATTGATTTTTGGTTAATTTTGGCCGCCCTTTATCATTATATAAAAAATTCTTCTTCACTTTTGACTCTTGGGATAGGTGAGCGCAAGCAATTTCTATGAATCTTATATCAATAGCTTTAAAACTGATCAAGTTAATCGAGGGTGACATACACACACACAGACAGACGGACGGGTAACGTAGTCTAACCAATGTGACTTCGTTTGTGGGCTATGGTCGAAACCTTAAAATCATTTAATAATGGGGCGCAACTGAATATTATATATATTCTTAAAATTTCAAACTCGGTATTTATGCTGTTTAGTACCTCTTCTACATTATTTTTTTTGTAACGTCACCCGACTATATTCACCACACTGATTCCGAATCTGCAAAAATCTTTGCGGGTCCTATCTATCTATTGATAAATAAGCGGGATATAGCCGAAGACCTATATGGCATCAAATATATATAATATAGCGGTAGGTTTAGTGTTTTTTTTTTAAAACGCTTCATAAACACCTACTTGAAGTGGGTAAATCAGTACAAGCAAATAAAGAACTTTTGATTTTAAAAAATATTTTAAAAAAAAACAAAACAAATGGAAAACCTATTTTGAAATTTTGGAAGTATAAAAACCACTGAGCGCGCTGCGCCATCTAACGGTAGATAAAATATCGCGAATACTGTTTGTTACCTATATTTCCCTGCCGCTAGATAGCGCAGTGTGCTCAACGCTTATCAAACTTTTTTTTTAAGACGTATTTTTTTTTTAATTTTTTTTTTTCTAATATTTTAATCAAAAATGTTAATTTTCGTACCGATTTACCTACCCATTTCAATGATGCCGGTTAGTTAAAACTCACCCTTATATGGTGGTAGGTTAACCTACACTGCAAAAACTCCTCAAGCTCTGCATCGAACCATTTGTCAAAATAAAATTGAGAGATACAGTTTTTGTTAGGGGTGCGAAGTTTTCATGTACTATGGGCAATTAGGACCGTTTTAGCCTATCCCGACAATAGTCCCGCGGTAGTGGAGTACCTATAGGCACTAGGCACAGTCCCAGAATGTAGGCACAGCGCGAACCGGTCCCATCTGGAGTATTTTCTGGTTGGCCGCGTTTGCCATATTCAATCGCCGGCGAACGTGCCCGAGTCCGCGCTCGCGATATGTACACAACATCCCCAACAAAATAATCGCGCACCACTCGGACGCGTGCCCGGAATAGGCAATACCGCCGAGAATAGGGCTGTTGCGTGTACGATTTTTCTGCTCGGGGTAACTGTACGATTGCGCTCGCTGAGGGTTTATGGTGATTTTTTTGTATTGCAACTTACTTCTATATAGGAAAGTGGTAGATAAATGAATGCCATTTAAACGGAAAATTGCGAAGTATTGCGAATTATGTAACTTTAAATTCTGTACCTCAGACTTAACCTGTGGTAACTCACATATTGAAATTTTTTAATAAAATGCGGGACATAAATCCGCTTACATCGGACCTTCATATTGTAATGACATATATTCCAATTGGCTAACAAAGAATTTATAATATCGCACCTCTGATCGAATAGAGATAATTCGAAAAATTACAAGTATGGTGTTTTTTTATAGAAAATATCGCCATTTCTCAATTTACACTCCTAAATAGAGTCGTAACTGTTACTTCACTAGTGCCATTGACGAATTAGTGAACTAACGGTTTTAACTGTTTTTGGAAATGTAAAATGAAGAAAAATGGCGATAATTTTTTAAAGACACACCATAATTAGAATTTTTCAAGCTATAACTCTATTTAATCGGAGGTGCGATATGCCGTAACGTGGTTAGATCGCCAGATCTTACATTGTAAGGTCGCGGGTTCGATTCCTGGCTGGGTCACCATTTTCCGTTGGGATAAAATTAACGGAATTGTATTTCAATTCTGTCGATCGAATGCAATAACAAGACACACACACACACACACACGTTACACACACATTTATGTAAAAACTTCATAGTAGGCTGGTTGTAAGAGACTGTCGTATGATAATACACCCACTTATTGCGAAATGTTCACAATAAAGCGTAGAAACATTAGTCAGTTACGTTTTAATTTCTTCCAATATCTAAGGCCACTTATCATAAAGAAATACTCGTACTTTTTGGATTTATTTCCCGGAGATTAGTTTATCGTACGTACGGTATTTTCAGCTGTCAGTCGGCCATGCGCGTCGCTATGATTTCCCCCGTTTTCGGCGTTTGCCGTCCCCCGTGTTCCGGTTGTAATTCGTTTTCGCGCTCGGCGCATAAATCTTCACATTTCAACGTGTTCAACTTATCGCGCCTCCCGCGAATTGTTCCTTTTTTTTGTATATTGAGAGTCTATGGCACGGAAGATTGGAAATCGACTCCGGCTGCTGCGGCGGGATTTTCGCCAAATTTACTGCCGAATTGACGCCAGGCAAATTTCAAATAGGCAGTCGGCGCCGTTTCTTCGGAGTTGATTTAAAAAATCATGTGCAGATGTGCAGTGAATAATGTGCCACAAAATATTATAGCTATTACATATATACAGTGTTTCTCACCCTTTTTTAGATCGCGACCATCTTTTTGGTGAAAATAAAAGTCTTTAGCGACCCCCCTTAGACTGTTTTCTCTTCCTCAGTTGTAACTGTGGGCGATACATAAAGTTTAAACTAAATCAAAATAGTTTTTGCAAAAACAATGGCGAAAACCAAATTAATTTTAACTGTTTTTTACTTTCGAAACTGTACCTGACTATTCCCATCTTAGATCAACATAAAGTATTGAAAAAGCAATTGCAAAAGCAATGTTTCTCTTCCAAAGCTGTAAATGTTTGCTTATTATATAAAACAAGATTTTTTTAAACTTGCGATCCCTCAGGGAATTGCGACCCACTGGTTGATAATCACCGATCTATTACATATTGCTACAAGTAGAAGCTAAATATAAGTTTCACGGTTGCGCGCCTCAACGTCACTTATAATTACAAGCTTTTTTAATCAATGAGGATAGTTTATAGTAGTCATATTGGTATTTTTTTTACAAGCTTTTATTTACCTTGCAATGTTTGTTAGTAGGTATCTTAGTTTGTTTAGGTAAAATCTTGCAAGCAGAATTAGAACCATTTCCTTTTATCGTATTAAATATAAATTTTAAATTTTGGTTCAGCTCCGATGATAATGCATTTTTATGGTGAGCATGACCTGATTCTACAGCTAGGATCGGCTCCTGACGAGGCTACTCTTCCACGGTTAACACAATTTTGTATACGCATTAAATTATGATATCCCGTTCTAAATTTCACCATGACTTGGCTTCTACACCCAGTATTGGCTTCCAACGAGGGGACGCCTCAACGGTCAACAGCACAAACACGAAAATCTGTCTAGCTCAATTATGATAGCCCGTTCTAAGTTACACTTTGATATGGCTGCTGCATTTAGGGTTGGCTCGGGACAGAGCATTTTAATAAAAGCTTGTTTTTAAAAATGTGTTTTTACTATTAACTTATTTAGGTTTGATTGAACTTATCCAACGAATAGTAAAATAATCATTTTAAACCTTTTTTTTAATGCTTTATTTGATTAAATGTAATTAAATAAATACCATCATCTCGCCGTAACTCAGAACGGCTTCACTCGTGGCCTGCCAGCTAAATCTCTATTTCACCTCTTTAAAGATCTTGGTCTTTCCAGAAAAATAATCAACTCTTTCCTAGAAAAAATATCTAAAACCGCGATTTGCGCATCTCAAATTCTATGGCTTCGAAGGGGGAGTGAATGGGTGGTAAGGTGAACGCTCACATGTGGCAAGACAGCTCTCCTAAACCTACCACAGCCGGTCGTTAATCCGGAATCCACTGCTCACCCCCCAGAAGTGTAAAAAATAGTAATATGATGGGGCCCGACTCCGGTCGGTGGATTCCGTTGCAGCTCCGTTTGTATTTTATTTAATTTTTTTTCCATGTTATGCAAAAAAAGGTCATATTAAGTTTTCACAATCAAAATAGACATTTTGTTACAGCGCAAGAAAAGCGTGAAACAATATAGTTTTTCGAGGAAAGGCATAGGAAAACCATATTATGAATTTAATAGATATATTTAACTGATAACATGACTTTCAATTTTATATAAAATCGAAAAACCGACATGTCTAATAAACGCGCGTGTGACAAGTGCAAAAAAATTCTCTCCACAAAAACGGAAGAATTCCTACAGTGTAGTGAGTGTGGATTATCATATCAGTTTAAGTGTGGGCCTGGCGACGAAGCCGAACTCCGTGGATTAAGAAGCCACTGGTCATGTGGAAGCTGCAGCTCAAAAGTCACTATCAGGGATGCAGCTTTTGAGGAACAACACCTGGAACGTCCCTCAGTAAAGGAGTTACTGATTCTGTTCAATAAGCGGTCTGAACTGATATATGACCTCCAGCGCGAAATCCACGAATTAACCAAGAGCAAGGATCATTTTAAGGAGAAATACGAGTCAATCGAAGCTGAGCTCGTAAGCTGTCAAGAACAGCTGGCTGGGCATGATAAAAATATAAAAGAAAATCGGGAGGAGATCGACGACCTCAAACTACGTGTCGTCCAAATGGAGCAAAAAGGACTTAACTACGAAGTGGAAATAGTTGGAGTAGCACCAGGACTAGGAGACAACGGAACATCTACTCGAATATCCGAATCGGAGGTGATTGCCGCAATCGGAAGAAAGCTGGACTTGGACCTGGAGGACGACGTAGACACGGCATATTGGAAGCAGCATCGCAACGCGAAGAAGAAATCCAGCCTCATTGTAAGATTTCGCTCCATCAAGGGACGAAATAAATTGCTTTCAAAGAAAAAAATTACACTAACGAACCAAATATTGTCTGCCAGCAACGATCAACGCATCTACATCAACGAACATCTTTCCCACTACTTCAAAGACTTACTGTGGAAAGCGAAATCAGCAGGAAAACATACCTTCAAATACATCTGGTATAAAAACAATAAAATATATGCTAAAAAAAACGAAGACGACAAAAACATCATTCAAATAGTTAGTGAAAGTGACCTGGAGAAACTTCTATAAACAACTGCTATCTGCTGAACATACATACTCTGAAATTCTGCTGCCGATATGGACTTTGATATTTTATCTACACCAACGTATCATAATAGTGAACATAATTCATTCGGAAAATGGCATGATACGCTGCCGAAGACTAATAAAAATTTATTTGTATTGCACCTCAACTTACAGAGGAGTAAATCTAACTTTGACCAGTTACTGGTGTGCCTTCATAACGACATTCACAAATTAGATATTATTTTAATTAGCGAGCCTTGGACTGAACCACAAATAGCTAATCTCTACGTCATTAATGGGTTTCACAAAATAATTTGCGCAAGAGATCGAGGTACGGGTGGAGGTTTGGTTTTATTTATAAAAAAAAACACATACAATTTGAGCAAAAAGACATAAAATATGACGAAATGGAAATTATCATTTGTAACTTAAAATGGAACAAAAAAAATACTTCAATATTTGCTGTTTATCGACCTCCAAATTCAAACGATAGCACTTGCTTACAAAAAATTGAAACACAATTCTCGTCATTACCTAAGGGCGATGATATTATATTTTTTGGTGATATAAACTGGAACATACATTTAGAAAATAAACCGCACGTGTCAAAATATTTAGACATAATGGCAAATTATGGTTTGCAATGCTAAAACGGTTCGTTACGAATACCTGCCGATCATATACACAGAACTCGGCTACGTGAAAAGGGGTATTTGAAATATAACAAGCAAAACAATTATTACGGCGATAGAACTCTTGAATTCATTGTTCCAAAATTATTCAATCACTTTTCAATAAAATTAGACAACTCAATCAGCAAATACTTACTAAAGAAAACATTGAAACTTATACTACTAAGCAACCTGAATAATGACTTACCCAGGCGAGCTAATTGAAATAATTTAAATATTATGTAATATAAATACTATAACAGAGAAATTAAAAACTATATTAGTGTAAATTAGCATAAATATGTAAAAGCAGTAGCATAACTGTGACAAGTAAAAGTTCTATTAGACTCAAGTAGAATAATTATGGTAAACCAAGCTAATTAAGATAAGTTAGGTTAGGTTAGGGCATAAGTATAGATATCTAGTATGAATCATTTTATTAGTGTAATCATTTGTTATTGTAATTGTAAACAAAGTAAGTATACCAGGATAATTAGTATAAGTTAGGATAGATTAGTAAGTAGGCATATCAATTTAGTGGAAAACCATATTTATAAGTGTATAATCAGCTAGTTATGATAGGAGATATAGGTTAGATTAGGTTAGGTTAGGAAGTCAATGCATCTACTTAACGTAGAAAGTTATAATAGTTAATAAAAGTATAATAGATAATAGATAATATAAGTCAGTCAATATAAACACAGTCAATATAAACACATTATTGTTAGTTACCCACTGAAAAGGCACTAGCCTTAGTGGGGAACTGTGACATGTAATTTGTATCTTTTTTTATGAATAAAGACTACTACCAAAAAAAAAAAAAAAAAATAAATTTCCTAAATATACGTAATATTGATAAAATATTACTCGAGAAATATCGAGTTTGTGTGGATGCCATCTATCCGCAGCGCTTGCGAATAAAACAAAGTGCTCTGCCTAATATGTCTGCGAGAAGACAGATAGCGCCCCTAAGGACTAAAAAATATTGTTTTCAGTTTTAAATTTTAAATATTGTTTTCAGTTTTCAGTGACGCTTTAAATAAGTAAATTAAGAGTAATAAAATACATCGTTTTAAAAATGCCATTTTTTTAATATGACAGTATGCAATAAAAACGATAATCATTGGCAACTCGTTACGCTCACAATATTATTTCTAAGCTTTGTAATACTGTAACTGTGGCTTGCAATAAATAAACAAACCGTCCACGGTACATACAAAGTGTGTGATGTCGGTTACAATTAGCCATATTCACGTTCTTTTTTGGTTGTTTGCTTGCTTGTTTGTGTAATTTTAAATTTTTGATTATGCGCAAAAACTAGTGAAATGTTTTTTGATTATGCGCAAAAACTAGTGCAATTATTTTTTATTTATTTTGTTGGAATTATCAAATTAACCATTTACAATAATTATAATATTAAAACAAATGGCAAAAACTTTCCTCTTTCATTTACTGGCTAGTGCTGCCCAACTGGGATATACCCGTTCCTGGGCAAGCAATTTATATTTTTACATTTAAAACGAGGGTCGATGAATCAACCAAACATAATAATAATAATAATAATTAAGAAATATATATATAATAATAATAAATATATATAATAATAAAATTTTAATAAAAATTACATTATTATATAGGAAATAGAAATACTAAATACATTAGAATACACATATAGGTACACACATCATACATATAAACACAATATATTTTAAGTCAACTTCAACTTATTCTACTACATCGATCATGGCATGGATAGATAAACGCTCTTCTTGCAACAGCCATTTATTTATTTTGCTTTTAAACAAATGACAATTGGGGTTGGTTTTTATGTCACTGCTTAATTTATTATAAACTCTTGTAGCTATGAAAGACTAGTGTCGATGTTCGAAAGTCATCTTCATCCTAGGTACATTCAAATTATCACTCAGGAGTTGTCTAGTCGGTTTCGTGTGCGTAATAATAAAAGATTTATTTTGTTTGGCCACGAAAACCCAACGAAGTGCAGTTTTAATAAATAATAACCTAACATCCAAAACTTGAGCCTCTTTAAAGAGTTCATTAGAAGAATATTGATATGTTTTGCGATGCATGATTTTAAAAATACATTTAGCGCTGTTAGAAGTGGCGTCAGGAGGATTTTACAGCACCCACCCCACCCAATTATACCATAGTTAATAAGGGTTTCACATAATGCAAAATACACTCTGATAGTCCTATAAGTTTATTTAGATAAGTGTACGAAAGTTTATTTAGATATTTTTCTTCGTAGACTTTTCATTCATTGTATCTGTGTTTCAGCTTGCGGACTCGTTAACACGTAATCACGGATTAAAAATATCGCTAAACTTTTCGCATGTTTACCAACGGGAATAACCCCAAATATCTTGGTTAAATTAGAATGGCAGAACTGTCACTCAAAATACTTTGCCCCATAATATTTCGCTCCCTATTGAAGCAATTTAGTTGATAAAGTGAATTTCAAAAAAAGTGTCGTTTGCGATAAAAAAACTGATACATCTAATAGGGAAGATATTTACTTATTGCTTTCTACATGTATGCACTACTGCGGATTGATGATATTTTGCAGAGGTAGTAATAATGTAGACTTAGAAGTGTTTGTCTAGATTGAGAAAAATATCTGTAAGTGGGCTCTCTAAATAACGATCTCCATAACTTAAATAATCGCCAAACAAGGATACGGTTTCATAACGACGCTACACAATGCTCGATAATGTATGAAGCAAAATGATGTATGTAAGACTGTTGCCGGCATGTAATACGTCGTTGCCGATTTCGCGTTCCTGGCTGTGGCATACGCACTGCATGTCTAGAGCAGTTTGACTGTGAAAACGCCAAATGCCGTAATTTGGCTTGCTATAAATGTAGCCGTGTCCTTATCGGTTGTATGAGGCGTCATCATCGACCATTATTTAAGGTTGTACAGTCTGAACTATTTGTCATACTTCGATGTATGAAAAAGCGCGTACGATACAACAGTCTTTTCTGGACTACTAATGGCAAATCAGACATTTCGCCCTGCAGTCCTTAATACTGTCATATTACAATGCGTTGGGATCCAGTGCAATTGTGTTATACTGTTATACGTCTAATCAAAAATTTGGCGATACATGGCTTTCTTTCGTAAACGTGGTATAATATACAGATTTAGAAGTGCAACACAATTAGTCTAGGAATTTCCGTTTCACCATTACGACTGGTAAAAAAATATTTTCCATGTATCATTTTATTTCATTGTTACAGATTCTGCGTGGGCGATCGCTTCTACCTTTGCGAGAACAAGATCCTCTGCGAATACGACTATGAAGAACGCCTCGTTTTTGCAAACATGGCTTACAACCCCCCACCTCTCTCTCATCTCAAGAGGCAAACGACTCATCTACCGCCACCGGTAAGCTATACAATAGTTAAATGTGAAGCCTTACCGCGATTCCCCTTTTCCGAGGACCCCTATCTTTAATTAGTCCACAACAGTTCGATCGCGAGCGACCAGAGAATTTTGAAAATATAATTTTCAATGTGCTAAGTTAAATAAATAGTTTCCAATGTTTTGTCATGTCTATACATGATTATCTTGTTATTTTAAAAATATCGCATTCGTAATTACAACAGAAATATATGTAATTTGTCTAGTAAAACATTTTCAAAATATCTGACTTAAATTTCCTTCGCTGCATTTTTCTTAATTATTCTTTTATGATTCCAACATTTTTGCATACTCAATAACCATCAGATGTTATATTTAACTACAGTTCATATATTAACTGCCTAGTACAGGTGATTCAAGTCCTATAAGCCCTATACTAAAGAAACTATAATTTGTAATTTTTCTACAATTTCATAATATATTTATAATATTTTTTTTACAAAGCAGATTAGATAAGATTTGTGTGGATTTTATCACGCCACTATATTTTTTGTCTGTTCTGGGGTGATAGTATTTTAAATATAGTGACTTCACATTCATCAATTTTTTTCATACAATCAGATCGCTCTCAAAGATTTATTCTCAAAAATTAATGAGATTTATTTTAATCAATAACTAACTAACCAACTAATAATAAAAATATAAATGAGTACATTATTAAATCTATAAGAACACAAAGAAAACAATTGACAAATCAAAGAAATATGTTAATTTAAGCTATGTTTAAATATGTTAATTTAACTTCTAATTCTTAGTAATTTGAGTTTACTGGCTTTTATCTTTTTTTTATTCATTCAAATTGGTCGTTCATTTTTAAAACTAAAAGAGGTTTATTTAAATAATGATTAGGTAACCGACTATACAATGTTATAATAAATATATCAATAGGCAAATAAATAAATATGTAAATAAATAAGCAAATGAACTGACCAACAATTTACAATTGGTTAAAGGTTCCTTATTATGCACCATCATTTTATGAAACTACAAATGTCTAGTGGCTAAATTGTGCGTGTTTTTCCCCGCAGCCGAGCTCGATGCAGCAGCAGCACGCGCTGATGAACGGCAGTGCGGCGGCCGCGGCGGCCGCAGCGGCGGCGATGGGCGCGGCGTGCGGCGGCGGCGGGCGGCCCGCGCCGCCGCCCGGCGACCACAACAACAACATGTCGGGCGGCGCGGGCGGTGGCGGCCCGTTCGGCGCCGCGGCGCTCGGCGGCGCCAAGCCGCCCGCCGCCGCCGGCGCCCTCGGCTCCCTCGGCGCGCCCAGCTGAGACGCGCCCCACTACTGAGAGCGAGCGCCGTCGCAGCACTTCGACGGCTCCGGATTCACCTTCCACCGCAACTTCTACTACTGAACGCGGAACGGCGATCCGCCCAACTCTCCAGCAGTGGAAAAATCTCCACTCAGTGGTAAATAAAAGTGACTAACTCGCGGCGAGTAGAATATTTAATTGTGATCTCCGAATCCTAATTAAGTTAAACGTGAAAATCGATTAAAATATAAACGTACCTGTGATCCTACCCTATTAGTCAGAGAGCTCATTGCAGGTATTGTTAGGAAAATTCACACATGCGAGCTCTTGCGAATTTGTGTCAAAAAGAAATAAATGAAGGTTTACGTGGAAGATCGATAAAAGACAATTAAAAAAAATAGATTTCATTTAAAAAAATTACTTACCTTTTAAATACGCCCTTTTAGGCAGGGTTTGTTTGAGTGAAAATAAAATAAATTTCGTCTGTAAACCAAATATAGGTTAGCTTTTTAATTAGTTAATAGTAAAAACACTGCTTTAAAAACAAGCTTTTATTAAAATGCTCTGTGCCGAGAAAACCTAGGGTGCAGCAGCCATTTCATAGTGGAATTTAGAACGGCTTATTATAATTGATGGCATACACAACATTTTGTGTCTGTTTTGTTGACCGTTGAGGAGTCCCTTCGTTCTAAGCCAACCCTGGGTCCAGCAGCCCTCTCGTTGTTAAGCTTAGAACGGGCTATCATAATTGAATGCGTATACAAAATTTCGCTTCTTCGCTGTTGACCGTCGAGGAGTCCCCTCGTCTGGAGCCAACCCTGGGTGCAGCAGCCATGTCATGGAGAATGGTT
This sequence comes from Micropterix aruncella, assembly GCA_944548615.1. Taxonomy (NCBI): domain Eukaryota; kingdom Metazoa; phylum Arthropoda; class Insecta; order Lepidoptera; family Micropterigidae; genus Micropterix; species Micropterix aruncella. The sequence continues at coordinate 30,219,463 of OX155950.1, forward strand.
TATCATAATTGAATGAGTACACAAAATTGTGTATGGGCTGTTGACCGTGGAAGACTATCCTCGTCGATTGTTGATCCTGGGTGTGAAATCATATCGTACTCCCCATAAAAGTGCTTTGTCATCGGAACTGAACCAACATGTAACATTTCAACTTCATAGGATAAGTGGAAGTGGTTCTAATTCAGCTTGCGAGATTTGACCTAAACAAACAAAACTAACAAACATTGCAGGGTAAATAGAAGCTTGTAAAAAGAATACGTTTTACCTAAATTTATTCCTCATAAAAAAGTATCTCATCTGATAAACTCAAATTGATTTTGATCGTTCTTCCCCGTAACCCTTCAAATTCTTGTCGAAATGCATATTTTTCATACTGAAGAAATAATCACTTTCGAGTATTACTCTTCGCAATCTCATTACGTAATAATAAAACCTAGTTATACTCATTATTACCTACCTACGATAATAATAGTGTACATTAATCGTAAAATAGTGCCATAATCCTCTCATTGTTATCTGTTATTGTAGTTCCTCTTTCGGAAATATATATATCATTATTATTATTACATCGTTAATATTGAATGACGTTTTTGTTTTAATGTATAACTGTACATAAAATGTATATCATAAATGTTCCATTTTATGTTACCTGTTTTTTTAATGCGAAATAGTACAAAGCATTTTTATTTATTTGTGGCATTTGCATTTATTTTATTTTTATTTTAATTATTAATCTGTATTTTAAGTGTAGTCATACATTTTAATGTAGTCGATATAAACTCGTATGATACTTTTCTATTGTACAGTTCAGATTTGCTTCGTATTACATTTGTATATGTAAGTGTAAAAATGTATATATCGTCAGTAATGTTTAGATGAATTTTACCTTCACCTTTGAATGTATGAAACCGAAGATATGACCAAAGAAAAATAAAGCACTTGTTCTGAAAATTTAATCTGTGTATTTTATTTCCTTGTGATATAATCTGTTAACATCCTTAAATGGCTCGTTTCTACTCCATTTCTCGGCCGCAGATCGGGTATTAAGCGCCCCCTTTTCGGGGGTCGCGCCGACGAAGAAAGTGAGCAAAGGGAACAGAAAAATAATGATAATGTAAAGCACAATATTTATACAATACCCTGTCATAAGGTCAGGGGAGCTCAACCATTTGACATGGAAAACTGATTTTTCTTAATAAACTTTTCTTAATAAGAATTTTCTTAGATCGTGGGATTTTTTATAATCAAAAATAACCAATGGCAACTGCATTAATTATACAAACAAATACATTGAGAGCAATCAATGAACTAAAATACATCAGGATGGAGCCGTAAATTTTACAGCAAGAATAAATAAAGAAAATACTAGTTACGCAAGAAAAATCTTAGCATAAACTTGAAGTAGGTACGAGTAAGTTTGTCTTTTTAAAATCAATAATAAAGAGGACTTTCAATTATGACAATTAATTCCTTGGAAATAGAAAATGTAGAAGAACAAATTCTTTTAAACATCATCTACTGTGTAAAATGGATATTCGCGTAGAGTTGCACTCGAGACTAGTAAGAGAGTTGCACTCGAGACGCTGCAATATGTACAGTGGTTTATATTTTGAATTTAAAAGCTACGTTTAAAAAATAGCAGCCTTTGAAATTATGGCATTATATCGTAGGCACGATAGTCACAAATGAGCAGATAGTTACTGTAGAGTAAGTGTAAATTAAACTGCTTGTTTACACGAAAAGGTGGAACTGGAATATTTCGGTCCACATTATGCGTAATGATAAAAAGGTAAAAAAAATACAAAAGTACACTTTAACCTCCGGGTCACAATATGTCACACAGTTACTCATTGGCCCATGCTAATTGATAAGGATATTCGCACATACTTACACTTGTAAGAAGCTGCAATTTTACAGAGTCTGATATTTTTACTGTCTTTAAATTTTGCCTATTAAAGCTACGATTCAAAAAGATACAAGTTTATGAAATTATGATATATCGTAGGCACGAGAGTCACAACAGAAAAGGTAGTTACTGCAAAGAGAGAAAAAATGAACTACTTGATGAAGAGATGGAAATTGGAATTGTTCGATCCACATTATGCGTAAGTGATTAAAAAGTTAAAAAACTAAAAAAATATGCTTTTACCTGCTAGTCACAATATGTAACAGGAGGACTCATTGATACATGTCAAACGAGCCCAAAATTGGTGGCCTTCTTCTTAGCCATTGGGAATCCCCATGACCGTCTCACACCTTCATCATCATACAAGGTCGATGATATCATATTATTATATTGTCCCCAGAATTGCATAAGTGTGCTAAAGTTTTAATCTATACAACAATTAGAAATGAGTGAAAACTGAGTTGTAAATTCCCTTACAATAACACGGTCAATTACGTAAAGCGTGTTAAAAAGGAATTAGAACTACTACAACTATTAATACAAGATAAGACTTGCAGTAGAAAGTGTTAGTAGAAGCTGTCGGTTGAAAATGTAAAAAATTGGTCCAAAGTAGAGGCATTTTAGGATTATTTAGGATTGAAAGAAAATTACATTAGAAAATGAATAGAACTGAAAACATGTTATAAATAATAATCGAGGCTAACGAAAACCTATTAAAAAAAATACGTGTAAGCAAAACAAAAAAAAAACACTTGAAATATAAATTAATACTTATTTCAAATCTAATGTATATTTTGTAGAATAATGGAATTAGAAAAAATATTTCTATTGGAAAATCACAAATTTTTATTTGTACGCCTTTATTCGGTGCGTTTGTGCTATAAAAAAATGTGCTGCCTTGACAAATCGGTAACTCGACCCAAATGAAGATCTTGTTTTTTTGCGATATTTTGGTACTTTCCCGGAAATCATTTCAAAGTTTCTCGATTCTATGGATAAATATCTGCATGACGCAGTAAAAAATATCAAAATAAAACGTAGAAAATATCAGGAAACAATAAATGCACAGCACTAACTCAAACACCCAGTTGACGACGCCACCCCAGCGAGAACAGAAAGAACGAGAAAAATCACCCCAATTTCCTCTTAGCCTATAGAATTGAACATTTTCCTCTCGCTCTGTCCCGAGCGAAAGCGGCGCTCTCTCGCTCGCGCTGATGATGGAAATGTTATCAAACAGATCTTTAATTTCAAAGTAACCTAAACACGACATATATCTGGACGACGCGCTCATGTAATAGAGTCGACGTCATTTAGCGCGCCTGCAGGGTGTGCCAGGAAAGTTGTATTTGTTGAATTGATAGAATACCTACGATATAGGACTTAATTTTCAGACATCCCTATTTCTGTATATACATAATGTAATAATCTAAATGTAATAATCATATAATCTAAATGTAATAATAATAATGTAATGATCATAATGTACATAACGTAATAATCTATAAAGATTTCAAATTAAAGTATAATTTGAAAACAAAGCAAAATCTATGCTGTATGACCATGTTCACCAATACGAAAAATAATAAAAGGCTGTTATTAGTATGGGCTCTAGCTGCCTTGACGATTTTGATTTTATCTTTTTTAAGGAATCAAAACATTGCCCTTTAAGCGTCATTTTTAATATCTGGCACAAAAAATAGACGCAACGCGACATATCTGGAGAACAAAGAGGTTGTGGCATCAAATTCATGTTGTTCTTGGCCAACAACTAATGAATTACATACAGCTCTATGTGCTGGCTGGGGCGTTATCGTGGTGAATATACATCAGTGGTCTCCAAAGTTCTGGTCTTTTTCTTCGAATTTTCTCGCGCAAATTGCACAAACCTTTTAAATAATACTCTTTATTAACTGTGCCATCTAGTGTTAAGGATTTATAATGCACAGATCATGACACTCATAATCATCAGACGTTTCTACGCTGCCATCTTGAAACCATTTGCACCATTCGTGAACCTACCGATTTGACATTTCTTTAACATCTCTACCATTTTCATTAACATCTCTACCACTGCACTTAATTTTGTTGTTAACGCAACAATTAATGCTAATTCTTTGATCGATCATATTTGAAAAAAAAACTAATCTCTGTCTTTTCCTAGTGACCGTTATAAGAAAAGCACAATATCACTATCGTGGAAACTTAGTGAAAATATTTCGAACAATGTTACCAACCTACAAAAAAATAACCAGATCGATAAATCGAAACTCGCTAAATCTTAAAATAGTCGTTACTTTTTGATCATACCATGTACGTCTTTAACCTACGCATATTCGACTATAGTACGAACCGTAACAAACCTCTTAAAATTCATGAACGTATAATTTACATATATTATCTCTCCTCCATAAAGTCTATACTCCGTTATCAATTCACGGTCTTTCACTCAGTAAACGTCAGGATAAAACTCTCTCAATTTCATCACATCAGCCATCTTCATAATGGTTCACTACCCATGCAGGCCGATTATGGACCCAGCTGTCTTCTCACATCAGAAGCGCTCCTTCGCTATTTACTTTCAAGGATTCATTACATAAACATTATCTCTCTTAACGAACCTAGATCTTTACCCTTACCTGTCCTATCCTGTAATACTGTTCGTACCTAGAAATATTGTTTTTTATCGTTTGTAATCATTTGTGCAATCTTTGCTATCTTAATCTTCTACGTATATCTAAAATAATTTACTTTAAGATATCCTTGTGTAATGATAAGCCCAAGATTCTGTTATAACAAAAGAGGTATTCTTATACGTATGTATTTCTTATACGAATATCGTTCATATGTAATGCAATAACGATTATATTGATTAACTTATTCATCAATTCTGTCATTCATTCATTCATTCATTCACAGAACTAGCTGTTGCCCGCGCTTCTCGTAAATTTTCGAATCGATTTGTTAATTGAAGTAGGGTGGCATTTATTTGCCCTTTTAGATACTACTTTTAGATATATAGTGCAAGACGTTCCCCCTCAGATGCACTCAACCTATCTCGTAGACATACGCGTGTTGTTCCTCACAACCCGCGCCGCCGTCCGCCGAAGGCTGACCTTGCTGGACCAGCAGCCACCGCCGCCTGCTAGATATTTGGATGTGCTTGCGCGCGTTACTAATTTCATGATATATCTATAACTATACCACCTAAACGTATAGTAAATGGCTAATTTTATCTCTATTTAACACCCGTGATTTAAATTTATTGTGATTAGGATTCTTATTTTATTGCTAATGTCTTTAAGAATCACTACCTACTTATTTCCTATCTTAATCACTTACTATCTTATTTATAATGTCAAACAACAGCGATAGTCTTCGATTTCATATTTGTAATTTTACTTTTTATTTTGATTATGCGATGAGATGTTTATGGTGGAATCCATCCTGTAATATTTTTTCGTGTCACCCTACTCGGTGTTTCGGTTCATAGGACGTAAAACACACAGCTGCAGCGCGGTGTGTTGCCTTAAACAGAAAATAAAATATTGCCACCCTGTCTCCCGCTACGGGGATGCCCCCTCCAGTCTGTTGCTCCTTATAGTTACTATTCACCGCAAGAAAATGCACTGTGTAATGGAGGAATGAAAAGTCTTGCTCCAGGAATTTTATAGGGAATTTAAGATAAGAAACGCGGATCCATTGGGCAAGTAGCCACATGTGGTGACATAATATAACCCCATGTGGTGACATAATTACTTATAATTCTAACCTAACGGCATTATGATGACAGATGGGGATTACTATTTTTACGAGTTATACAATGCAATACGATCAACTATTCCAGTAGATAGGCATTCCTACATTTGAAATTTAATTATCAAAAACATAACTATCATGATAGTTGTCATAGCTGTAATAATATATTCAATATCACCTAATTACAAATAATTAAAATATACTAATGCCATTTAATAGTAAGAGAGAATAATATAATAAAATAGAAATATAAATTCTATGTAGAATAATCAACGTAAAAGTGTTTTATTGTCAATCCAGCAATATATATGCCTTCGTATTTTTTAAACATAAATAGATGTATAATAAATTATATGAAAATTAGAATGGCAGCTACCATAATACCGTTATGTTTAAAACTTTACAAATTTTACTAATTATCAACATGGATAATAAACTCGGAATTTTCAAACTCCCTTGTACCATAAATTGGGTTTCTTATAAAATTATTTATAATTATATTTTTAAATTGGTCCTCTCCTAGGCTTTTCATTTGCTCTGAAATCTTATTATAGGAGGACAAATTTTGGTGAATGAAACTGCATCGCACTTTGCTATGTCGCTGTCGGTTTATGTGGAGATTGAGTTTATTCCTCGTATCGTGATGATAAAAATCACTATTCACCGAAACTTCTGCTAGGTGTCTAGGAGTGTACATATTTTGGTAGATGTAGGAAGAAAATAGTCATGATTCCTGATTCTACGAACAGCGGCTTACAAGACCTTCTTGGAGGGACTCTATATAAACTGCGTGCCGCTCTTTTCTGGAGGGGAAAAATTCTTTTTGAATTTGATGCCATTCCCCAAAACAGTAGGCCAAAACGTTGTTAGTTATAAATTACAAAATAAATATATATTTCGAATCAGATTAAAAATGATCAGCATTTCTCTTCTGAGACAGAAAAAATTATAGCCAACTATGCCTGGTGATAATGCAGTCGGATACAATAATGTATCCGATACAATATGCAGTCGGATACAATATGTATTTCCCGAAATAAATAAATAAATAAATAAATAATATCCGTACTGTTCGAATTATATGATAACGATATTTGTAGGATATGTTTATTGATCTTCTATTCTGTTTATTTCAACTAAATATTAACGCTTAGTACATAATAACGCTATTAACAACTTAACAACTAAAATATTAACAACTACATATTAACGCCTTAATTTCCTCGAAGATTTGACCGGTACACTGTAAATGCGATGAGACACTTAAACTGAATAAAGGATTTTTATTATGTAAGATTTATTTTACACGGCTTTTATTTGATCTTATTGCAGTTGCTTAGTTGAAATCAGTTTACGTCTATAATTTAATTCTTTATTGATATTCAAACAAAACATTGTCATTACTTGCTAGTTATATTAGGTTTAAATTATATAATTTAAAAAATGATTCGATAATTCAAATATACAGCTTACATGTTTTTTTTACTATGTAGAATACATCTTAATCACTTAATATTAAAAACAAAAAAAAATACAATAAAAAATACAAAATCCTAAGTTTGTATTTTTTAAATAGAAAGAAAGTTGCTGAGAACGGTGGTGAATTGGAATTGATAAGGAAGAAGGAGTTGGACCATCGTATCGATAATATCGATAATATCGATACGATGGTTAATGTACGATGTGTTGTGGATATATAGATACATAATACAGATACGTCATTTAGTAAATATGTTGATACAGATATTTATAGTAGTTTTATACAGTTTTTTTTAAATTTGGGTACCAGAAGGCTTCAAATATGGGCACTAATTGACTTGAGTAGTTCCTTGACGATTGTCCGTTGGCTAAGGCTAAAAATGTATATGGGGAAGAAACGGGAATCGTATATTGACGATGCCTTTAAGCGATAGAGTTTTCTACGTAGATTGGTGTTGGCGCGAGACACCTCAAACGTTCGAGAATTGCAAACCACTAGCAGTGGTAGGAAAAAGCACAAGTTTTCTACGAGATATGGATTATCTATAGCGTTGTGGATTATTTTATATAATAGTACCATATCAGCGTCGATCTTCGTCGTCTATGCGTCCATATTCTAGGTAGATTTTACCGAAGTGGCCCAGTCTGCTCTCGCACGTTAAAAGTCCCGTACGTCCGAGAAAATTGATATGTTTTAGAAAACGCCTTTGATCCTTCTTCCTGCTTCTGTAAACCGAATATTGCGAATTCCAAATTGCGCATGCAAATTAGACAGTACTGCAAACATAAGCAAACGCTTAAGACATTTACATTAGAAAATGGTCTAATTATAGACTTGCTAATTATATCTGAAAATATTATTAACTGTAATTTGTCTAAGGCTAATAATATAAAATTCAAAATCAAAAATGTCACAACTGTGTTAATTTGTTTGGTTCAGTGTTATTTTCTTTATGTTCTCCAGTGAATCACAGGAATATTGTTTTCAAATACACGTTACAATTAATTGAAACACCAAAATACACAAAAAAGCCTCTTGCTTTAATTTTAAAATACATCTTTCTGATGTTCTGAAGGATATACGTTAACGTCTCTGCCAGAAAGGATAAGAAGCTGAATGAAAGACAGATAGAGAACGATAAAACGCAGGCAGGCAAAAGAACAATTGTGAGACCCTGCCTCCAATAAGCAATGCATTCTTCAGCATTTTTGATCATTATTGGTGTAAACTCATGCTCCTGTGTAAACGTTATGTCCAAGTTATGTGCATGGTGTAAACGTTATGTCCAAGTCTAGAAGGCTTAAATTGAGTTTTCGTGTAATTCTCAGTGCAGTGGCATCTCGTTGTCTATTTTTTTTATCCTATAATTTCATTTTATCCTATTTTATTTTGTCCTAACGTTTTTGTCTTATTTTTGGTAAATATTAAAGCTTTTTATTTGTGATTTAGTTTTTTTTTCATTTTTGTATTGTATCAAATTCAATGTTTATTGAATAAAATTGCACATGGCTATTTAGATATTTCTTTTTTCTATTTTGATTTTTAACTTATTTACATGTTTAACGTCTTCATGTGTATTTTTTAACGTATTCAACCACTGTATGGAATGTCTGCCTAAGCACAAGCTCTGCTTAGTTGGGCGACATCGAACAGAGGACATCATTTAACAATTGACTTTAATTTCATGCTGCAAATATAACTGCTTTAGTTAAATTGTATTTTATTTGATATATTTTTTTGTAACTTGTAACATTTCAGAATTCTTTAAATTAAATAAGTTTAAAAAATTAAATATCCGGTGAACCTCTTAGGTGCCTAGTAGTGATTCCTTGCAAACAACTTAATTACAGTTTTAATCTTAGTACAGAAAACTAATAGGTTTTTAACATTTTGTCCCAATTACACGACAAAAAAACATCTAGTGAACGAAGTTATTCAGCTTTTTCATACCATGAAAACTTTGCTTATTTGCATGTAGAAGGTCTCAAATATGGAGCGATGATATTGCTGTACATCATACGTAAATTTTCGTCGTAAGTTTTGCCTTTATTACCTATCCATAAATAACATAGCAGAATCATTTGTAAGCATGTTTGCCTGTCACTGGGCCTTAATGTAATCAATTACATATTTTTATGATAGGGTACCATTCCCTATTACAATTAATGAAAGGTGTCTTGATAAGGTACACACGTGTCAATACATACCTTATAATATTATCAAAGGGGCATTTCTAGGGCATCCAGAAAGTTACGCAGGGGTTGTGTACAAAGGAGTGAGGTCGCAAATCATACTTTCACAATACGCACCGCGCCGACGGTGAGCGAAGGTGACGAACGATAGGGTGGGCATCGCGACTCCTGAAGAAGCGTCGCTTGGGCGGGCGACTGCCAATTTCCGTTTTCAATGACTGAAAAATAAACAATTTTTATCACTTCATTATTGGAAGGAAATAGAGAGAAGAGAGAGAGAGAGAGAGTGAGAAAGAGACAGAGAGAGCGAGAGAGAGAGAGAGAGCGTCCGAAATCGGTTAGTTTACGCGCTTCGATCGTTTTCACGATCCTAGCAGGTTGTCTGTACGTAAAACCCGAACTTCTTTTGCCCCTCCGGGTAAATATCTTTATACCCGTACTTTGCCTTTATAGGACCCAACATTGATAACAAACATAAATAAACTATAAAAACCTGCAGAAATATGAAGTCAATTCAATTGAATTTTAAAATTACGGAACTCTTACTACAACTTGGGAGAAATGAAGTGGAAAAGATATATAATATATAAAGATATTAGTTATATTTTAAAATAAACTTCTTCTTATTATTATTGTCATGCATTTTACGTTATTTATTTATTTGTCCTACAAACTTCATCTATCGTCATTTTATATCAATTTTATTTCTGTCTTCATGCTATTTCGATATTTCAAAACTATTTTTAGTTTTGTTTTCAATCACCTGTTTTAATATTTATCAGATTGTTGTGTTCTATTTTGATTCCATATGTGCAAACTAAACAAATCATCACCATACATGGAATCCATCTTAGTACAAGTTACAGCCTACTTAGGCAGATTCTGCAATAAAAACAATTTAATTATTTAAAAAATGAATGAATAAGTTATTATCTATATCTAAACAATTACAAAACAATTACCCTAAAAAGAATTTGTCTGACTGACTGTCTGTCTGACTGAGTGTTTGTCTGACTGACTGTCTGTTTGATCGCGTTAAACTCCTGGACTTTTTCACGAATTTACGAGCCAAATGACAAAATTAAATAATAATATTATAATCGATCAGAATAATCTTTGTAGAATATCCACTGAAAATCGATTGAATAATTGGAATATAGCCAATGTTAGGACAAAAAATATCTCAGTTAAGGTAACCTATACATTTGTTCGTATTTCTTAATAAGAGAAGTTGGCCAGTAATTCGACAAAAAAATGGTTTTTAAAAAGTTAATATCGAACAAATTAAACTTGATAGATTGAAATTGTCCTGGGAAAGGTGGAATAAGCCCATTGGTGTAAACAGATAACATCAGAAGTAAATCGATCATAGATTAAACGTAACTTTGTCTAAATAGATCCCAGAAAAGTAAGTTTATGAAGAGGACTCCCAGTATAAATTGTGATAGGAGTTCTCAAAAAAAAATGTTTGTTATAATATTTAACCTGGCTACTCAAAACGTTACAACACCATAATTATCTCAGGCCAATCCTCACCAAGTGTCCTAATTATACAAAATACCATAAACCAATCCACTCGGATCCGCTAGCGGTGTATATCACAAACGGTTTTATGAACGTATTTGTTGGCTACCGATTCCTAAAAATAAAATTGCTAAACCTACTTTTGTTTTTGAATTTCCGACAATTATCACTATACATAAGCCCTATAGTGGCCGCGCGCGGAGCTGGATTCAGAGGTTTACAACTTTTTCTTTTTACATGAAAACATTTTACTTTTTCCAAAATGTCACTATACATACGTTCAGTCAAGGGCACATCAAACCTCTTTCTACAGACGATTATTATCACAACTACATCGAATACCTCAATGTAAGTAAAAGTTGATGTTCACTTGAATGTATATTGATTAAAATAAAAGAGGACTAATTGTTTATTCTTTTATTCGTAACACTTAGTAAACTCAGTGTGAGATTTGAGATGAGTACAGAGATATTTTATTCTTGGGCGAATTGTCGACAGTCATACTCTCATTTCTTCTTCGATTGATAGAAGTCGTTCGCGTTTGACACTTTTTATATTTATTAAGGCTGAAAATCCCTGTTCACAAGGATACGAGGTTAAAAATAGAAAATCACTGCTGCTTTACTCAACTCTGGGTTTTCCAAAGAAATATGCAGCCATACGTACCTTGTTTAAATGCATATATTTGTATTTTAATTGCAAAGTGAGGTCATTTTAAAAACGGGAAAACTTTTCTTATTCTTCCAAATTGAAACCAACTAACTTGCTTAGAGCAATATTGAAGGGGTCTCTTACCCAGCCGAAACCTTTGAGGTCAATATTTGAAGAGTATATGGCAACAATTTCTTTCAGTAACACCAATGAATCAGGTATCATAGAAATGGTTGCAGTGTCGAGGTTTCTAAAAGCTGTAATCAGAAACATAGACAGGGTGCCCTGATCAATATGTTGTTTCGACAACTAGGGTTGTCAACTACAACGGACGAGCCCGTCACCTCAGGAAGTTTTAACGATTAGTCGTTCTATCTCCCTGGAGTGAGCGCAGAAGACTTGGACAGAACAGTCCACCGTCAAGCTCCGCCACAAACCCGTAAGAAGCCAACGCCTTAACCGCGAGATAGCCAGGAGTGTTACCCAGCGGGCTTACACTAACGCCCTTACTTTCAATTGCGACCAGATTACTCCAGTCTCTCGATTGGTTACGAGTTCGAGGTCGCTTGCGCGGTCCTCTCCCTTACGAAGCGGTGAAACGGTGTATACCGAATCTATCGCGGACCACGGCATCCTTTGCCTGGCGTGTTGTTTCGACAGGGTTAATTTTTCAGTGAAAGTTCTCATTTTGTCCAAAGACAGCAGATTTCGCGCGGCTCTCTGAAAGGGCACACCGCGGCACCGGTTGAAAACCACTGCGCTAGATCAATTAAAGACCATTCCTAAAGCAGTGCTAGCTTATTTAGAAGTAGTTGATTCTAGGTCATGTCGGTGTGCTCCAGCGTATAATAAACCCTCTTTCCAAAGACCCATTTTCTGTACGAGTAAGAAAGAGCACAGGTCGCAAATCAGCTATTAACAATGCGCCGGTGGGCGATAGATGGCTTCGATAAGGCCAAAAGGGGCCTACTGAAGCGTGCGTCTACTGAAGCGACCGCTGTTAGGGCGGGCGTTTCACAATTTCCGCTTTCAATGAGCTACACACTTGTCATTTCAGCGCAACTGAAAGGAAAATAAGCCGCAGAAAATTGATTACCCATTTATTCCATTTTTTTGCACAGCTGATTGATTTGAAGGGTTGTCTGTAAACAAGGTACAATAATAAAAAAAAAAAACAAAAATACGACTACCTACCGTTGCAAAACGTAAACTATTAACTTTATAATATTATAAACAATCGGTCCGTGCTGAGAAGCACTGATTTAGAAAATAGAAAAAAGTCTTTCATTCAAACAATATAAATTCATTAAACGGAATCTTCATTACGGCCCCGTTGCCGCGTGTTATCTCTATAAACATCCAGTGCTTAAAGACGATTGCGCTTTCTATAAGTCAGTCGCCGGGCCTTGTCCAAGGGCTGTGATGTCTTCCGCTGGGAAAATGCCCTTCAGCGGGGCTTCACGTGAGCCGGGTCTATAGGCCTGCGCGCACTGCGACCGGTATCTTGAGACGAAAGCACGCCACTCCTGACGCTATATAAAGCGCGACCTCGCGCGCGACCGCCGCTGCCGCACGCAGTTGGTTGCCCTCGGTGCTCAAGCAATAAAACGCTTTGTTTATTAAATATTTGTGAGATATGTATTTATTAATATAGATATCTGTATATTTTCAGAATCTACTCATCCAGACCTTTCATTTGATGCCAAACACGATGTATTTATCTCAATTTATTCACATTTGAACATTTGGGCATTTTTTATTTGACGTTTGGACTGTTTAAGTATCCTGCAACGTATAACGATTTTAACAATATCACACAATTCTAAATCAATTCAAGTATTTAGCAACATACATACATGAACCCTGAAAGCATTATACTCCCTCCTTTTTGGGCCGTCCTGAAAATAATATAACTTCGACTATGTCAAATATGTAAAATGCATGGTTTACATATTACGACCTTTAATAAAAGTACTTATCAATAGTTATCTGTATACATTTTTTAAAATATTGTTACTGTAATACTGTGTGATTGCTCAATAAAGTATTGAAATGAATTGAATTATCAATAATTTGTATGACGTTACTCAATTATTTTCCGAAACAGTCTCACCATCGCTAGCATGCTGGCGTTGCCAACTATGCAACCGATCAGTTTAACCCGACAAATGACAGGCGTCCTTTTGGGGATGCAAGTTTTAATACACTGGAATGACAGGCGTCCACTTGGTCCAGTGATGACGACACGATGGAGGCCGTTTGCGTTTTGTAATTTGTCGCCATTATTATCTTAATTGATTTACGAGATAAGGTTATAATGTTTTATATGTCAAATTTCAATGCGATCATTTTACAGTGCTTCTTTTTATGATCCGTATAGTGGTTTACAAGTTATGGTCGTTTTTATCAAGGTCGTCGATTTTGCGCGCGAAAAGGTCGCGCGCGAATGGGACAGCTGAATTTTTACTCCGCGAGGAGAGGAGTTAAAACATAGGCTACATTGTAACATAGTAAGTACTACGTAAATACATAGTACTTACTATGTATAAACATAGGGAGCTAATGGGCCCTGTTGCAGTTAGGGCACTAAGACCTATGCGTAGGGTCGGCCAAACTCACGGGTCAACACCACTCCGGCAGCCTCTACGCAGAAGCTCGAGCCCGGGTAGGACACGGGCATGCTGGCCAGTTCCCCTAGCAATCGTCCTTCGGGCGCTCCTGGACGGTTGGCGCACCGTGCGGCGTCAGCCAATCGGCTGTGCATTCCGACTGATAGTCGGGGGAGTGTGGAAACGACGTTGTTTCCTACAGAGTAGTTTTAGGGACAGATACGACTGACTTCAACCATAAATGCGAAGGCTATAATTATATAGAAAATCCTATAGTTAAATAAATTATTTAAGAGAAATGAATATATAAATAAATACTTCGACGACACTGTTTCATTTTTATAGCAGCCTGAAGCCGACACGGGGACCGAAGCGAGAAAATTCAGTTATTCTGTTATTTCCTTATTTCGCTTCAACTAAATTCTTCGCTCAGCTGCAAGGAGCGAGAAACGAACTATTAATTTATTTCAGTTATTGGCGTCGCACTTCGGGTTTATCAAACAAGTCATGCTGCTATTTTAATAATCCGCACAGTACTACTATTTTTTTGTTTGGAAACTGTAAAAACTTATAGTGATGAGATTCTTGTTTCAAAGAAAATATTTGTGTATATATTATATAGTAACGTTATTGTATAGTAATGTTGGCACGTGGGCAGGGCAGGGGAGGTCTTACAAGTTTCTGTAAATTCCCGTCGGCGCGGGCGTCGAAAACGATGGAAAAGTTTTCACGCCGTTAGCGATTATTGCACCCACGCGTGCCATGAATGCGAAAACAGCTTATATTTTAATATTTTAAACCCTTTCCAATTTTGCATATTTGGCAGAAGAGATCTCCTCCATGCAATTTCAGAATATAGCAAAAACCCGAAGTCGAATACTGTCTATATTGATAAAAAGCAGTGTCCTGACTAGCTGATATGGGGGAATGTTACAGACAGTTGTAGAGTATTCATTTTGCAGAAAAGTGCACTGAGAGTAATTGCATGAGTAACCTTGTGAACCTTACTTTATCAAGTAGAATATGGCTTTTACTGCTTAATATGCATGAAGATCTACTATATGCTAAATCTAACATTAATGCCAAGAGGAAAGCGGGAATAAGAGTAGGTATGTGTTCTCACAATACACGCAGACGTGATGACGGTATCCTGCCTAAAGTGTGCCTTACGCAAACCACAGTATACCAAACAGTAGCTTTACTCTCAAGCTACAGGGCATTGTGGGAAGAGGGTGCGAGGAATGTGATCAGAGGGGTACGTCTCGATGAACGCCTTTGGTTAGCGTTACGCGCAGGTAAAGGCTGACGAATTTTTCTAACGTTTGAGGATGAGTAGCGGACGTCTGACGGCCATATCCGATTTTTCTATTATTTGTACTACCACCGCGAAGTGTAATTTACGTCATACTACGAAAATCATGAATGAATTTATAAATTTTATGAATGACCGATAGTCAACGGAAACCGTTACCGATCCGTATCCGTCCCTTTTAAAAAACGGGCCTTAGACATATCCTTGGAGAGCATCTTAAAAATCAATCGAAACTTTCCTCTGGGTATATTTTTAAAAAAATGTACTTGTTTTAGTTTAATTATTCCTTAATTTATCAGCAATTAAAATGTATGTACTGATTTTTGTTTTTAACATCGAAATATTTTATTGACAGTAGTCTGTACCATTGTTTTAGAGAAAATAAATGATATGAAATTAAAATTGTCATAATGAGTGAAATTAAATATAAATACATACGTATACATATAAATACACTTTCACTGAGAATGGCTCATCAATATTCAGCAGTTTCCGTAGAAAAAAAATCAGCATACATTTTATCGTTAGCACGTGGCAGAGCCTGAAAAGTGTGATTATCAAAAGTTGCCTTGATTGTTTCCCAGAGACCAGTATCATAGCGTTCAAATTTACACTCCTCTTTTCAGCACTTTTCAAAGTCGTAAAGAAGTAATTCAGCGCGAGCCGTTAACCCGGGGTTACTTTTTACCGGTCAAGTTTAACTTAGGGGAGAGAGAGAACTCCACTGCTCCGGCGAGAGTTCAGCGAGGAGCTCGTAAAAAAATTAACATACAAATGCTGGGCTGTCGCTCTATTAGCTGCGCTAAGGCTGTACTAATTAGATATATCGCTGTCGGACTGGAATGAGCATGAGACGACTGAGGAGGGGCCAGTTACTGAGGAATAACGAGCACTTATCGGAGTCTACATCTATTTATCACATACGTGTCGAATTATTACAATCTAAGCCGGTGCATTGTATATATTAGTACGCTTTTAACTAGAAATGCTGTCAACCGAATCAAATAATATAATTAAGAACACGGAAATTGCGCACCTATTACATTTTTACTTATTTATTACAAAAAACAAGATTACTGCAATAGGGCTATGTGATATTCGATATACATTGTTAGAAGTCGTGCATGAAAGACTAATTATACCCATAGCCATTGGCCCATCGCATACCTAACTGAGCGAAAAACGCCCGTATGGATGCTGATATTTAACTTTCGATATTGCTTTTCTAAGAGCTGACTGGTATGACGTTCGGTCATGTGATAAAGAAAAAATAAACATTCACACTTGTATAATACACACACACTGAATTATCCCGTTATACACTCATACATTAGTAGAAAATAAATTATGTATAAACCCAACACCAATACATAAACACCTAATAATACATAAGTATAGTGAATACATGTTACACATATACATAATAAACTCCTTTTATTATTAATATTATTTTTAATTTACATAATCAAAGAATGTGATGAGTTTGGTTTTGGCGTAGAGTGGTCCTTTATCAAACAAGAACGTTTTTATTGATCTCTTAAATGCTACCATGGTAAATTTATTTTGAAACCTTGGAGCTAAGTAATAAAAGTATCGTTGAGCGAATGAAGTTCGTACACCGAAGTTCTTATAGTCCAAGCATTTAAGACAAAATTGTAAAGTATTTTTGTCAACGGTTTTATATGTATTTTTGGGTATTGAATCTAATTTCCGCCTCTCCAGAGGTAAGATAACTTTAGGAATGGCGAGAAACAGCATTTTTTTTACACTTACATTTCACTTATAGCTCAAGAACGATGCATTTTTTTTGATAATAATTATTCTATACCAAGTTAGAGAAGATAACAATTTTAACTATTTACTTATACTAACTTAATTCTTACGATGTTCCAAACCACCGCTAGAGCGCGGTCAAAAATGCTCACTTTTCGCCACTTACTGAAGAACGCGGATAAAGCCATTTTGAAAGTGCGGTGGAGCCGCTCTTTGAACTTTATATCTCCTTTATTAATTATATTATAATTTCCTGTTCGTTTTAGGTCACATATAGTGTCACAGTTTCTTAGTCTGTGGTGAGGTGCGTAGTTGGCGAGTCCGCCAGTTTTTAAAAACCGCGAAACTCCCATTTTAGCTATATCCGCTAATCGTGAATAAAACTGAATATGTTCAGTAAAAATATAGTGAAGTGGGCGAAATTTCCGCTATAAATGGCCATAAGGTGATAACATAGTGAAAAGGAATAGCTCGATATACTCTATTAAAAAAATCAGAAGTCTTTGTGGTTTTGCGGCAGCCAAATCAGTATACTTTGCGTATTTTAACTCATTAATGACTTATGGACTACTATTTTGGGGAAATGCTGCAACCAGTAAAAGAATCTTTCTTTTGCAAAAGAGAGCACTGCGCAGCATGTATCAGGTAACGACTAGGACCTCATGCAAAGAATATTTCATCAAGGCAAGGGTAATGACTATGTATTCGGCGTTCATATACCAGTGTTTAATGTATGCTAGACAGCACCTAACAGAAACCCCAATTAATGCAGACATTCACTCGCATCATACCCGCGGTTGCTCCCTTTTATGCGTACCCCGAATACGACTGGCAAAAGTACAGAAAAGCTACTTGTACCTTAGCATTAAATTCTATAATCTACTCCCTACAAAATTTAAACAGCTGGAGGACATAAAATTTTAAAAAAACATCAAGGAGATGCTGATAGGCCACCCTTTCTATAATTTGGCCGAATTTGAGGGCCACGATTTTTCAAATATTGTGCCCATTTAAATTACTTAAAAAAGTAGAGCCTTATTGTCTGATTATTTTATATGGTCTTATATCTGTACTTTTAGTTTAAAATGCATAACGTAGATTTAATTTGATTATTTAACATTTTACTGACAATTTGAATATTACGATAAATAATTTTACTACGTATCTTTTCGAATCACTAACTACTTCAAATATTAAGCTTCTATTTTGATTATTTATATTTATAGTTTGGCAATCTAGTAGTTAATTCTTGACTAACTATGTATGTTCAGTAAAGACTAGTAGCGAAACTTACTACATAACCCAATTATTTTGACACGTCCAAAGGCGGTCTTTAGCCGTCAATTGGACACGACGAAAATGTAATGTAATGTAAATAGGCACAGATATATAATGAAATGTTTTAGGCGAACTTTTATTGTACTTTTTTAAATATCTGCCCCCTAAAGAGCAATAGGAAGTGGAATCTCCCGAGGACGTATGACTAAATTTTGGAGTGCAGGGTCACAATATCGACTGGCAACTACGTTTCGAGCTTTGAGGTACAATGGTTGTCAAAGGTGACAAAGATTATTACTTGGCCTAACGACTGTGTCTTCTCAACACTAACCAACAGAGCAGTATGGATCATACTGAGATCACTTGGTGGACTCTTTATGAACGGTTGGCAATCAATATATATTTCGTATGGCATCTTCCTTGTAAATTCTTCAAAGAACCTGTTCAATCCCCGAAAACCTAGAAGCTCTTTGTACTTGCTGTAAAGCCATATCAAGTCTAGCACAGAAGGGATGACTAAACTTTCGGTAGCGAACGATACAATGAGTCCTTTGATCAGAATTATAGCCAAACCTATTACATTATTTGTCCATTCAAACAATTTCACTTGAACAGTTTCAATACGTCCAATACTTTCTTCTGTAGGTATAACATTCAACAGATCCATGTGTTGACCAGGGACTACAGCAGACTTGGGAGTAACACATCGTATGCCACCCATTGAATGGAATGTGTTTTATCTATCAATGTTTCGCACATTGAACTCTGCGTCGTCAAAAACCCATTAGGAAAGAGCTCGTTGGTTAAGAGCCAGATGTGGTTGACATTTAAGACATTTCAAAGCGTGTGGCCTCCAAATTTACGCACGTGCGATATTTTAAACTCAATTGTAGGTTGCTGTCTCGTTTTACAGATACCCTTGCGTCTTTGAAAGAGATGACATCCCCCACTAAAAATAGCCCTGTCCTTTTGAAATCTAATACAACATTTCTCGTTATCGTCTGTATAGTTCTTGAAGTGCAATCTCCCTTACGAGATATCCTAGTTTTATTTCTGAATATTGCCTCTCGGAATATACAAAATCATTATTCGAAATGTTCTAATTTCGATACGTCCATACTCGTCAAACCTCAAGGCTTGCAATTATTTTGGTACTGTCTGTTAGGTGGAGTCGCTTGCGCATTATCGTGCTTGGATATTTTTCTTAAAATTTCTATATCAATCACATTCAAAATCAATACACAAAAATCGTCATCAAATCTACGGTACTAGTTGTTTTATTTTCAAGATCATTAGTTGCGTAATGATCAGTTCACCCAAAAAGGTAGCTACCACTTTCATACCATCCTTAGATATTTAATTATTATATGAATAATCCTTTAAGTGTGCGAAAGATCCCTAAAGCCATATTTTTAATGTTACGATTCTCTTTCTTCCGAAAAACCTCGCTTGTAATTTACG
This sequence comes from Micropterix aruncella, assembly GCA_944548615.1. Classification (NCBI taxonomy): domain Eukaryota; kingdom Metazoa; phylum Arthropoda; class Insecta; order Lepidoptera; family Micropterigidae; genus Micropterix; species Micropterix aruncella. The sequence goes on from OX155950.1 coordinate 30,239,408, forward strand.
TATGTATTCTTTTGTATACTAATTTATTTTCAGTAGCTGGAAAACTTACACAGATTATTTGTCTATCAAGAGTAAGTTCGTGAATTAATATTTATTATTGAAATAATTATTATAATTCTCTACGACAGTGTCAGCTGCTCAGGCACTACTAATATTCATATTTTATAAACAAGCGATTTTAAAATTTTCGTTAGCAATATACAGGTGAGTTTTTTATTAGTGACATCTTTGTAGTGGGTAAATCAATACGAGTAAGTAAGCAACTTTTTTTTTTTTTGGAAGAAACAACTTTATTTTGAAAAAAGGCTTTTATTGTTGATATGATTTTTTTCTTTTTTGAACAATGGTACATATATAAAAACTGAGCGCGTTGTGCGATCTAGCGGTAGGTAAAATATCTCAAATATTGCTTATTCGCGATATTTTGCCTACTGCTAGATGGCGCAGCGCTTGAGTCTAGCTTCTCAAACTTTTTTTCAATAGGCAAAATTTGACAAAAAAACACAAACCAAAATAAAACCATTCAAAAAAATCTTTCTTGTTTTTATTAAAAAAAATAAAAGTTGCTTATTTGCTTGAACTAATTCAGTGGGTAAACAAAAAACGAAATTTCAAATAAAGTTTGGCCATTACCTGTAATTTTGACGGGTAAAATTATTTTATTATATAAGATAAAAATATACTTAAATCGAAACTGCGAGATGGCCATCGACCTACTTCTTACTACTATTAACTAAATTAAACATAGAAAACAATTTCCCTTAGAAATAAAATAAACGTAGCCTTACCTCCACCCCGACTCTTCTTCTTTCCCCTTTCTTTGGCGATGGGAACCCAGGCATCTGTCCCCCTTGGATGGGGCGTAGTCAAAAGTTTGCGTAGCGACTTAAAACTTTCTAAGTCATTCTAAAAGGTGTTCTTATTGTTGAAATATGGGGATCTTACGGCCACTTTGCATCTAATTTGATTGTATAACGCGTAGTCGCTAAATGCTGATAGCAACTTTCAGAGTTATTACTTTAAGCGTATCTCCGGCAGTAGAAATGATTTGAATTTCAAAGCAGCTTCCTCTATGTAATTTAACATTTAGTTAATATTGCAATGTTAGAATAAAAATAAAGTTTATATTCCTCCGTACTTGTTTTATTTTTGGTAATAAATTCTGGCTCTAAAACGCTTTGAAATGTAGGCTAACGACGATTCTAGTGATATTTTAATAATCCCTTTCACGGTTCCCAAGTGGAGCTTCCATATAATACAGAGACTAGCACTCTTATGTAAATTACGCAAAGTATAGGTTATGTACGATTTTGTATTTCGCTTCCGCGCTATAATGGCTTGTTGCTGGCTAATTTAAGAATGGTTGAAAGTCGAGCAGTCAAAACTGACCGACGTGTAATTAAAAATTGTTAGTATTTATTTACAAAATCGACCAAAAAATTGCGGCGCAGTTTAAAGCCCGCGACGGCTGGCTTTCGACCGGTTAAAGCTAAAGATTTCGCATGAATTGATTTTAGGATTTCAATTAAACGTTTTTTGCTATCAATTGAAGATTTTAATGTAATTTAATTTAAATAATAGAATTATACATATTTTGCTACTAGATAATACTGAAGAAATGCATATAATAATATAAACGGTTGACTGTGAAATATACATCCATTGTCTCCTTGATACACTCTGGGATGGAAATGTCGTATTCTGTGAATTGTCTTATTTCCATAAGCAATAGAGAAACCACTTTCCGCTACTTCATTGGTATCAATTGAATAAAAGTTTGTTTTTCCAGTATACTGAATATCTTTTCCATTATCTGTGCTTGTAGAGTTAGCTTCGATTTGAGTTTCCGTTTTCACGTCATTGTTAATAATTTCAATAGTCCCGGGTTGATTCTCCGTCACCTGAGTATTTAAACCTGAAAAATAAATTTCGTAAACGTTTGCTTTCTATTCAGACGCGAATGATATTATTACCGAGTATATCAAATATGTCATCTTTCCAAATTTCTGTGATAGCATTTTCGTTAGCTTCTTCTTCTTCGCTTTTGTTTCTATCATGTTTATGGCACTCTGTACTGCAGTCAGAAATGTCTTCACATTTGTCGAGCGCACATCTGATGAATTTATCGCATTTCGCTATTAATTGATATGTGTGCGGCGCCATACATCTTCCGTTTGGAAAAAAACTCTGGAGTCCAATAAGTTTCATATTGCATATAAGTGGACCCCCAGAATTTCCCTAGAAACAGGTACACATATCATTACCTTGAATTGTAGCAAGACTATTTGTTTTGATCGCAGTATCTAAACTTTTACCCTTTTCTAATTGTGAGATGGGAAAGAGGACTTTGGGAATACATATACATGATGAGATTTTAATTAGTGGCATCCTTCAAGTGTGTGAATCAGTAGGAGCAAATAAGTAACTCTTGATATATTTTTTTAAAAGTTTTTTTTAAATTTTTTTTTTTTTGTTGGAAAAATTTAAAAATTTGGCTGATAAAAGTTTGTCAGGCGCTGAGCGCACTGCGCCATCTAGCAATAGGTAAAATATCGCACACAAAAAAAAAATGCCAAAAAAATATTAAAGTTGCTTATTTGCTCGTACTGTACCCACTTCAAGAATGCCACTAATTAGGAACTCACCCTGTAGGTGCAACTTAGAAGTTTACCTTAGGTGAAGAACAATGTGGCGACACAGATTTATTCACACTGGCGCGTAAACGGTACAATTAACACTTACATAGACACCGACCCACACTTAAGTACTGACAGACAGACAGATAGGTGGAGCATCAATGCCTTGATAATGACAGCACACACGACTATCTTCCGAGCTCATCAACGACACAGAGACTAATCCGCAGGAGGAGGACTAGTCTCATGGGATTCTGACGCCGCACTCTAAAGCCTTACTGAAAGATTTCTGCACCGAAGATGATATCCAATAGCTGGCAAGCGACATAATGACATAACGACAAAACCAGGAGCCGGTACATCATCCAGTGTAGCTAGGATGCACCCGGCATCTTCAACGTTCGAAGGCCACCAGCCAACAGAAATGGCACACAGAAGAAAACTCGAGTTACACTGTCTAAAACACACTCAAAGCCGCAGCAAACCTGGATACCTATCACCCCGACCGTCTTCTGATTATATACACGAGACATTGAGATCTAGTACTAAACACCTCAGAAAATTGGAGGAGGATGCAGATCGTATTTGGGAGACCAAAGGTCATCATCATAAGCAGCCGGTAGACGTCCACTGTTGGACAAAAGCCTCCCCCATAGAATGCCATAACGAACGGTCTTGAGCCGCCTCCAACCACCTACTCCCTGCGACAGCTGCAATGTCACCGGTTCATCCTATAGGGGGCCGTCCCACATGGCGTCTGCCGGTTCGTGGTCGCCATTCGAGAATAGTTTTTCCTCTGATTCTGCGAGATATATGGCCTTTCCGTTGCCATTTCAAGTTGGTAATTCTACATTTCAAGTTCTTCTGCGGATTTCCTCATTTCGAATCATATCGCGCAGTGACACTCCAAGCATAGCTATCTCCATGGCTCGTTGCTCGACTTTGAGGTTATATAAGAGACCAATAGTTAACGACCACGTTTCAGTATCGTATCATGACTGGTATGTAAGAAACTTCAGGTATGTAAGAAATATACGGCATCAAGCGCGAACGCAGCACGAGATGGAAGTCTTGTATGGCCGTTGGTCACTTCTTCTGCTCGTAAATGGGATATTCATCGGATGCAGCGTGCGTATATTGGATATTACAGGATATCCAGTATACCTGGGTACTATACGATATTCCGTTTCAGTATTCTTGTCGACCTTTCGCTTTTATTTGTTTGTTCATAGAATAAAAAGGCGAACTGTCTTCCTGTGATTTGACAACCATTTGTATTATATTTCATCCGTAATAACCTTTTTGTGCGTTTTGTTTTTCGAATTGCCCGATTTTTTTAGTTTAATTCAGCGAATAATAAACTTGACTACAAACGTGGAAGAAAAAGCGCAGCATCCGGCTAAGGGTTCCTAAAGTCAACATGAAAAAGCAAAATGGGGGCCAGTGCTACTTTTAAAGTATCCTGACTGCTTGGACATTGTCTATGGAAGCAAAATGTCTATAGAACACAATCGATACCTAAGCATTAGGTAGTATTTGATCAATATACATAAGGACTGCTCGAGAATCCGACTATAGGCTCGGATGTAAGATAGGTAGCATGAGTATGCAAACTTATGTATTATATATAATAATTTGACCATACTAAATTATGGTCATCAAGCTAATCTACTTCGTACTTGAACAGTCATATTTGAGTAGGTATTATTTTATACGAATCTTAATCGCGGTTTTTCCCTTATTAATATTTTAACTCAAATGGCATCCTTCGAAGAATAAGAACGAAATCCAACTTACATAGAAGCTGCAAATTTGAATACTGTAATTGTATATGGATAAAATACTTACAAAACAGAATCCATGGGTCGAAATCGATTCCTTGACTGCATCATACCCATACGAGCATGCCATAATGTCTCTTATAAAGAAACTGCCACTGTCTGATGAACATATTTCATCATCAAACATTACCACATTTTTCATCGTAAGACTGCGACTATGGCTTCTCGGAACGGTGCGCTGTCAACAACGTTTAATTATTAGATAATTCATTGGATATCATCTCTATGAAGTTTCTAATTGTTGAATTGATTTTATCAGAATAGTTCGGATGAATGATGGGCGATAAGAATGTTTTATAAAGAAAAGTGGAAAAAAAGTGGAGAAACTTTTGGAGACCAAGTTTGTTTAGTGGGTATCAGGAGCATGACTTTTTATGTATACATCCTTATTTAAAATGTATTTAACATTTTTCGGCTAAGATACAATTATTCATACAAAATAAAGTTAGTTTAATCTGCTACAACTCTCCTACAAGAAGTCTTCTAATGCACACACTAGTTCCAGATGTTCCAGATTTATTGAGAATAGGTCAAATATAGTTAGAACATGATTTAGAACCCCAGGAATGAGGTTTGTGCAGCAAAACGAATTCCTGGAGCCAATGACAACAATATTACCACCAGCACCAGATGACTTACTTAACACTATATTTTGTTATTGTAAGAATGGATGTGGTCCACGTCTCGGGCGCAGAAAATCGGGGTTGCAATGCACTTTAGCTGTTAGCGGGTGTAATAGGCAAGCTTGTCTCAATGCTGTTTTATTGCAAAGCGACCCCGAGGAAGAGAGTACATTTGACCCGAAAATTCTAGAAGGCCTGGAAACAACGATTCAGGACAACGAAGATGACGGCGATTTGCACTACACTTCAATTTCAATTATACGAAATATACGGTTGCTGAATAGAAATAAAATTAAAATATAATTACTCGTTTTATTTATACATACTTAAAATCTAATTTCAATAAATTATTATAAAATTAAGATATAAAATAATTATTTCATTTAATATGCTTTTAAATATACAAAGTAAGTAGGTAAGTATTATTAAATGAATATATAAGATATATGTAAAATATTATTAAATATAATGTATTATTTAATAAATAATACAAATTATTCATTGTTAATGATAATGTAATGATTTAATATCATTATACAGGGTATTATTCACCGAGATTCACAGTTGACCTTGCATTACAGTATGTACGGCTGTGCTGCGCGCTCTCCACCCTCTATCTCAAAAACGGCCGAGCGCATGAAAAAATGTTCAAAACAAAATTTGTTGCAAATTTTTGTCATAAATCTTAACATCATTGGAGCTATAGAAACCTATATATTCGCGAAAACCCGTTTTTGTGACCTTTGACCTTGAATAACTTACGACGCAGTTACGAGATTTTATGAAACTTTTGATATAACTTTTACAACGCCAAAATGAAGGTGTATACGAATTTCCAGCTTATTATCTCTCATTCCGAGGTGAAAACGTAATTTGACTGGACTATTATAGCCTTTTATGCCTGATGTAAAAATAGGGCAATATTTTTTAATGTCGTACTCTGCTGATTTATAGAAGTCATAACAGTTAAATGTGGAGTTAACTAAATTGTCAAGTCGAGGATTGAAAGAATGCAATGCAATATTTATGTAACAATTGTGTCACGCAGCGACGAGTAAGGAAAGCATTAAATCGACAGCTACGGTGCGATGAGGCCACATATTTGAGGATACTAGAGGAAGAATCTGAGAACGAGACTTTGTTTTTTTAATAGTCGAATTTTATGGTAAAATATTCTGGGAAGTATCGATAGGCAGTTTGAAGATAAAAATTAAAATGATAAATAAAACCGTTATTTTCAAATGCATCAACTAACCTCAAACATTACGATTTGACAGATGGTACCACTGCTAGGCACATCATAACCATATAAAGTTTTATTTACGAATTGGTCCAATAAAAATGGCTTATCAAGTTTCAGCACTGATATATCCGATTCCCACCATCTCAATGGCACATGTCCACTTGGCTCATATATCTCGATAACCTAAAATTATAAAAAAGGAAATGTTGAAAGATTTAAAGGAAGGATTTACTTTAAAATATTGAGAAGACATAATGGAATCAGTTATTTTATAAAACCAATAAGCCTGCCTAGTGAGACAAATTTACATGAAACAAAAAAACTTATTAGCCTGAATGTTTTTCATTGATCCCTATTTTTTGATTTATTTTTTTAATACTGATATTACCAAATAAAAAAATAGCAAAAATAACAGGTATATTCGTATTAAAATAAAATTCAAATAATAAAAATTCTTTAAAACATAAAAATATATAAAAGCCCAGGTTTATAAAATATTTTTTGACATTACTAATAATAATAGCAATGATTAGAAAATGATGAAAATTTAATTAACTAGAGTCTCTGTGTAAATATATATAGCTCTTATCAGTAGTACCTTATCAGTGGGCATAGATTTTGTTATTAAAGTTTTGTACCACCTTAATAATTATTGTCAAGTATTTTTTCAGTTTCAGAATGTCTTCAAAGATTCGCAGGTGTGGCAGTAAAATTCTTGACGACGAGAATGTTACATTACACAGTAAGAATATATATCGATGATATTTTGTCCTGATGATAAAGTTATCGGAAAATAGTTTTTGACGTCAAAACGTCTTTAAAAGCAATTTCATGGGAAGGCAATCGCGCACAAGTGAGCAACAGTTTATAACTCCGCTTTTAAATTCTCACGGGTTACAAAAAAAAACACGACACTTAAGTCAAATTAAAAAAAAAGTATATATTGATAGGCGCCACCGCCTCTTATAGGGAAAGACAGAAAATTTACTAAAAAAAACTAATAAACACGGTTCAATAAGCAACGAATTATCTTGGGTCGTGGAATCGTAATTTTTCACTGTATTTAAGCCTGCAGGAATTTTTTCTAACGCATACGTAAAATAAAATAAAAGAAGACTTTTCAGGAGAGTAATATAACATTTGCAGCAGTAAGTTAGGTAGAAGCAGACATTAAAACAGAAGTGCATGAAGCTGGAGAAAATGAAAGAAACATGTATGAATATCCTGACCATCCATGGCAGAAATTAACCACAAACCAAGAAAATAGCTCACCAATATTACGCACACATTCCCACTTAAAGCAGCGCCGCCAAGAAGGCCCTCACCGTCGGAAATACCGACAACTCGCCACTACGGAACCTTCCACCGATCACGGTCTCTTCTCCGGTTAACCCCACTCTTGTTCGCCATTTTTTGAGGTAAAGTTGTGAAACTAGTTTCGTAACTTTACCTGTCAGATATGACAATAGTTGAAATATCATAATATATACCGCGAAGTTATTCACTTGCGAGCAACTAAATCAACTCACCCCCTCAGTTCGGATAAAAACCAGTTTTTCCTAAAATAACTAACCGGATGTACACCAAATATATACTTTTATAAAAACTTAATTATTTAGCTTTCTAATGACACAATTTTTATAAAAATCGGTTAAGAACTTTTTAAAATAATAATATCTAAACGGAAGTATTGGAAAATACGCTATTGGTCGCAAATAGTTTTCGCGTCTTAATCACTCATAAATCCCCCTGGAACAGGTTTATTTTTAGCAGACACTTATCGGTAGTTGACGCGAAAACATCTCCGTAAGCCAAACTCATTATTATCGTAAAAGTATGTATACTACACCAAAAAAGACCGCTCAGGTTATTGCTTTATTTCAGCAGGGCCTTAGTCAACGTACAGTTGCTCGTCAAGTGGAATTTAGTCAGTCTGTAGTCTCATGAGTAAAAAGGAGGTTTGAACAAACTGGTACCATCAATCGGAAACCAAATAGCAGCCGGCGCCGGTGCGCTTCTGAGAGAGACGACCGTTACATCGCTTCGACGTTACTGCAGAATCGCGACATCGCTGGCGTTAATATACAGCAGGAGCTGAGACAAGTTCAAGGGGTAGCTGTCAGTCAGTGAACGATCAGAAGACGCTTGAGAAAATCCGACCTCGTTCCAAAAAGACCTGTCAGAGGCCTTAAATTGACCCCGCGCCACCAGCAAGCGCTCCTTTAATTTGTTCGAGAGCACGTCAGTTGGAGCTTAAAGCAATGGCGGTCAGTTTTAATTACTGACGAGAGCAGAATGTGTCTGTATGGCAGCCACAGAATAGGCTGGGTCTCTAGGCATCCAGGTGAGTGATTTTCGCAGTGCTGCTTCGCTGAAACAGTCTTCTACGGCGGCGTTTCCTGCATGGTGTGGGCTGCCATTTCTTTAGAGGGAAGGACCAACCTCGTTTTCTGCCAGGGGGAGGTCGAAGAGAATGCCTGAATGCTGAACGCTATATCAAATATATTCTTTTGGATCATGTCATACCGTATGAAGGATTTATTGTAAAAAACTCTGTGTTAATACTCTATAATGCATGGTGTCACACAGAGCGTATCACTCGGCGATTCTTAGATGAAAATGGTTTGGAGATAATGGACTGGCCAGCTCTCAGTCCAGGCATGAATCCCATCGAGAATTTGTGAGACGAGCTGAAAGGAAGAGTCCGAGCCAGAAATCCGACAACTTCTAATATCTACGAGCTCAAGACAGCGTTGTTAGAGGAATGGGATTGTATTCCTCAAGGCTTGACCAAAAAACTGATCAGAACGTTGAGGAACCGCTTGCGAGCTGTCATCTGGGCAAGGGGGGGGGGGGGGTAAAACTAAATATTAATTTAATTAACGTTCGTTCTTAGGTTTGCATTTTCCGTTTTAATTTAATTATAAATATCCCCAGTTTCTTAACTTCTGAACATCCATTTTACTCCCATTTTAAATTTTTTTTATTTAAAAAAAAATCCTAAGCGTATTTTCATGATTATGGTATTAACTGACAGCTAACAAAATACGGGTTTAGAAAAGTATATCATTGTATGGATCTACTTAGCCATTTTCGAAAAAAAATAGTTTTTTTCCGCACTGAGGGGGTGAGTCGGGAGAAATATTCGGAAACAGCCAAAAACCACCAGAAAAACATTAAAAAAAACACCGGAAACCATGAAAAATAGAACTGTATCCTATAGAGCGGACGTAGATGTTCTCCTTACGGCAACTGCTCTTGAAACGACGGCGGCTACCCCACACCGGGCAAAGAGCCGGGCAAAGGATGCCGTGGTTTGCGATAGATTCGGTAGAAACCGTATCACCGCTACATAACGTAGAGGACCGCGCAAGCGACCTCGAACCTGTAACCAGTAGGGAGACTGGAGTAATCTCGTTGCAACTGGTAGTAAGGGCGCGAGTGTCGGGCCGCTGGCTGATTAACCTGGTTATCTCGCGGTAAAGCGTTGGTCTCTTACGGGCGTGTGGCGTAACTAGACTGTTTCGCCCCAAGTCTTCTGCGCTCACCTCACGGGAGATCACGATCTAATATTGTTTAAACTTCCTGAGGTAACGGGTTCGCCCGTTGTAGTCGACATCTTTAGTTATAGAAGACTGACATTTGCATGATAATATGTAACTGTGGCTGTGTCCGACACTGCCTATATTTTTTTGATGAACGAAGACTAAGATCTTTTAATTATATATTCGATGGCTTCGTCTAATCATTGACTATATAGGTTATTAAATTTCTCAATGCCGTACTACGTTTAAGCAGCTAGGATTTTACTAAGAATCGCAACGTCTAGATGGCTCGCATAGCCCAATAGATGGCGTTCTAAATACGGTATCCTATCTCCAAATAAAATAATAGGATATTTTTTTTTTAATCAGAGCTGTTATTATTTTAATGTTATTTACATAATGATGTCAATTATAATATACAGGTTTCAATATATAATAATTAAGCGCTTTAATGTCTAAATAGACTAATAGATAGCATTCTAATCTCTCCGTTTTATTTCAGTGATGAAATTAGTCTATATATTTTTTTTAAAGTAAGCACTAATCATTGAACGTTTTAATTGGCATCACTGGTTAAATGCTAGAAATATTTTTTTATCGATTAGTCCTTTAAAAAAAACATTCAATATTAATCCAAATAAATTTCTATTATTTTCGCCGGACAATGCTATCAGTGCCACATGCATGTCGCCGGTGCAGAAAAGTTGCTAAAACGTACTATAACATTGAGTAATATAATACCTTATATAATCATTTTCCTTTATGAAATCGTAGAGAATCCTTAAAGTCGCTGATATATGGGGTTTCTCAAAAACAAATATTTTTAGGCAGTTGCTACTCTACAGTTTTTAACGTGACTTATAGGTCAGGTTAAAAACTGGCAACTGTGCCAATGTGCTTTTTCAGTAATTCGTGTAGTTATCCTAAAAAAGCGCATTGCATAAAAAACTTGGCTAAAAAACTTTACCAAATAACCGATTCAGATAATAAACGTACCTTTCGTTCTTGTTCATGTAACTCAAGGACGTTTCGCCTGGGATTTTTAATGCTGATTGCTCCTGCTCGAGCGATGAGATCTGATGATCTGAAGTGGTTTAATTTTCCTATTCTGAACGATGATGATAAAACCCATTGTGGTTCCAGAAGTACTCCGCCTCGATAGAACCTGGCGCCGTTGATATCAGCCAAATCTTCGTTTTCGAAGTACAGAAAAATCTAAACATAGCATTCAATCAGTTCTAAATAAGCAAGGGTAATAATTTCTGCAGAATAGGCAAGGGTAGATCAGACATGTATTGTAAACAGCAAGAATGCTAGAAAATGAAATAAGCATGAGATTTGAATAAGCACAAGCATGGGATTCAGAAAATTAAAATAAGCATGTAATTCAGCGTGTCTTGTAACCCAGATAAAAGGCAAAGTGGTGGTCCAATGATGACGATTAGCATCACCTGGGTTTGGCAATAATTTTTCCTGATCTGTAAGGACATATTACCCATGTTGCCTGCCATGGGTAATAATTATTCTGCATACATGCCATACATTCGTATTCATTTGGCTTATTTCCCGCTCTTGAATATGTCAGAATAAACTATAGGTCATTATAAACAAACTATATGTACAAACTATATTATATTGTCAACGAGCAAAATTTTTTTTTTATATGAAGACGGATATATACATTTTGACCCCCCCCCCCCCCCCAGAAAACAATTAAAACCATTTCCAGACTGAAGGCTATCTGTGAGTCTGTGTGTGTGTGTCTGTGTGTATTACTCGGCGATAGCGCCTAAACGCTTCATCCGATTGAGCTGAAACTGGCGTGCAGGCATCATTTAGTCATGGCAAAAGTTCAAAAAATTGTAGTTGAAATCGGTCCACCAGAGCAGTGCCGGATTATCCAATAGGCCTAGTAGGCACCGGCCAATGGGCCTTATAGGAGGCCTGCGACAAAGCGTCATTACAATCATACATTTTATGTTGATTCTAATAGATCGAAAAACACATTGAATTGAAATTCTAAAGAGAAAATGTTTAATCAACTTTTTGAACTGACTAATTTTGGGCCTTTACCTATGAAGTTGCTGTTCTATAAAGAAAATTTAAGGCCAATAACTTTGTATGAAATATATATATTAAATAAATTCCTTGATGGCGTTTTTCACCGACTATACAGAGCTGATTTTTTCCTTTGTAAAAAGTCTTCTAAATTCTGAAAAAAAAAAACCTATTGGATCAAGGTTTGGCAAGTGTGGTGGGTGACAAATAGTCTCCAGCCGTAACTTCTGCAACTTTGCGACTGTTTACAGTGAAATCTGTGGTTATATGTTGTCATGCAGGAGTGCGATGAGCAATTGACCAGGTTCGGTTATTTAGTTATAAGATTGTTTGCAGATCTTAACAGTACACATTTACGGTAACTGTATAGCTAGACTGCAAGAAGCTGTAATAGAAAACACAAGCATAGGAACTCATATTTGAATATAATGCAAATTTTCCACTTTACTATGGTTGCACAAACTAAAATATTTAACCAAAAACAAACGACGGAAAGACAAATAAACAGCTGATTCTTAAAAATGAAAAACATGGCCTTTAACTTATGTAAAGAAAATAAATTTGTAATTCTAACTCAAAACTAAGTTATCTCGGTTTAAAATGGACAGCGTGAAAAAACAGCAATTACATAGGTAAGGACCTAATAACATAATTGTTATAAGTTATCGACATAACCGTTGTCACAATAAATGTTTAACGGCCCTCTTTGCCGGTTGCCATAGTGTTTCGTTAATACTCGTCTATTGTACACTTAGTCATGAGAATGTTTGACAGCCCAAAGAAATCCCCGAAAAGGTTGAATATCTCGCTTATTTATTGAGGCCGAAAAAAGATTATCGGAATCAGCGGGAATTTAGTCGGGTGACGTTAAAATATCGACAATATAGAAGAGGTACTAGTATTATAATAATAAACAAAATATAACATATTATAACTCTCAAAAATAGGGGGAGTTGTTCAGGGTTGTCACACTCACGGGTAAACACCCATCCGACGGCCTCCACGCATGAATTGCGAGCCTGGGTAGGACTCTGGCCTTATGGTTAGTTTCCTTTGGGAATCAACATTCTGGCGCTCCTGGACGGTCTGCGCACCGTGCGGCGTAAGCCAATCGACTGTGCACTCTGACTAATAGTCGGGGGAGTCTGGAAGCAGTATTGCTTCCTATAGAGCGGGGGTGGTTGAGGACCTTACGGCGACTGCTCTTGAAACGACCATCGGCTATCCGATCCTGGGTGAACAGCCGGGCAAAGGACGCTGTGGTCCGCGATAGATTCCGTATACACCGTTTCACCGCTTCGTAAGGGAGAGGACCGCGCAAGCGACATCGAACTCGTAACCAATCGAGAGACTGGAGTAAGGGCGTGAGTGTAGGCCCGCCGGGTAACACTCCTGGCTGTCTCGCGGTTAAGGCGTTGGCCTCTTACGGGTTTGTGGCGGAGCTAGACGGTGGACTGTTTTGTCTGACGGTGGAAGTCTTCTGCGCTCACTCCAGGGAGATAGAATGACTAGCCCTTAAAACTTCCTGAGGTGACGGGCTCGCCCGCTGTAGTCGACAACCCTAGTTGTCAAAAATAATAAAATAATCCAAAAATTTAATATAATCCGTAGGTCGCTTCTTCTTGTACTAATTTATGATGTTGTTAAATTACTGTTGCATGGTACAATATAATAATGAAAGCAAAATATCAATGGTCATTAAAATAAAGAAAATTTCAGTATAGAATGGGAAGAATACTCCCAGCGATTAGGCATTATTCACACCACTACAGCGTACAAAAGAAAACAGAAAACGCTTACCATAAAAGGGCATTCCCCAAGATTCAACAAAATCGCGTTTGACGGAACGATAATAGCTAAACACAAAAATAAAACTATATAAATGTGACACAGCAATACGAGAATTCATATAATAAAGATTTCACTAACCGCAAAACACTATTAAAAAACATTCACAAGATTTCATTGCCGACATCTCTATTCGCCAAAAACTAAACTGACGTTATAATTATTGCCATTTATTATTTTCGAAATTTAAATCGAATGACGTGTACCCGCACCAAAATCACAGAGATTCCCACTAATCGGCACGGTTTGTAATGAACTAAAAGCAATGAGTCATTTTCGATGTGCCAGTAAATTACACTGACCTTCGTTATTCATATTCAGATAAGAGATTTATCCGGATCCGTTTTATGAATCAAATACAGAATAATCACCGAAATTAGGGCCTAGTGACCGGTGCGTGACCGAGCAACACACTTCTTATTCAAGCGGTTTAAAAATATTTAAACCACTTATTTTGATTTTAAAAACATAATCAATTACAAGTAACGAGCTTATACCCAAAGGCAGTCAGTACTTAAAACAAATAAAGAGCACAAGGGAAGATCAACTGGTCACGAAATCAATATTTCGAGTAACCTAATTGTATTTTAAAAAATCAAGCTTCATAATAGTTGGGGAGCCAGCGACAAAAAATTGCAAGAGTTTTGTAAAAGCTAATACTTACAGATCAGACAGTATTTTGATTATATAATGCCGGGGTAGAGTCAGCAGGTCAGATTCTGGGACACATGGCGCTGGCCTACTAGGAAAGTCGTTAATTTAAATAGTACCCCATAAAGTGTTTTGTAAAAGTTAAAAATTCATCAGTAGACAGTGGATGCAATAAAGAACTCGAAACAAATGGTCAGACTACTTAAGAATACAATGCGTGGCGTCAGCATTACTCCATACAGCATTACGTAACTATTACGTATCGGTCTAATGTGCCGCGTAATATAATGCACTTCATTTATGTGATTTGTATGGAGTAATGCTGACGCTACGCGTTATTGTTAAAGAGTGTGACCATTTGTTTCGAGTTCTGTATTGCATCCACTTTCTAATGATGAATTTTCGGATTTTCCAAAACATTTTGGAGGTACTAATTAAAATTATAACTTTCCTAGTACGCCAGCGCCAGGTGTCCCGGAGTCTGGCCTGCTGACTATCCCAGCATTCTATGGCTGAAATATGTCTGATTTGAAAGTATCAGCTTTTATATATTTCTTGCACTTTTTTGTCGCTATCTCTTGACTAAGTAGTCTGTGTTAAACTGCCAAAAAATAATTTACTTTTACACTTAACAACGTGTGTTTTCTTTGTTTTCTATTTTTTTGTTTGATTTCATCAAGAGCCGAACGATTGACCAGATATTAATTGTACTGAATAAATTTTGGTTTTAAGTTCGGAAATTGATAATTAATCATTTCTTATCCTTAATTATTCCTCCATATGTATATACCAATGCAGGTATAATTGCGGTCAAACCTGCAAATGTAAAAATATCTATACATTTTCTATTCATCTGTCCACCATAAAAAGAGCCTTAGAGGCCATCTTTAAATTGTATTACGTATTTTATTTTATTTTATTTAGTGTTCTTTTTTTATACACCAACGGCAACGGCCCACCGTGACCTTATTGTTTATCGACAATTATCTTCCACTACAGACGTTACTATTGAAATTACGGTAGCTGTATTCACGATTTTTTTCGTGAATATGCGATATGTCTATTATGATATTATCTATTATGATATTAGGCATCTATGTATATATGTTATGATATGTATGACCTAAGTATATATCTCTGGGTATAATTAAGCATAACAAATAAGAAAATATCTATTTCCGGACTTTAAACCAAAATGGCTTCAGTGCAATAAAAGTCTGAAGTCAAACGTTCCGCTCTTTTCGATGTCGCCGATGTTAACCTTCCTTAATCAGATGCGGGCAACTTTTGGTATGATAAAAGGCTAGTTTAAAAAAAATTACCAATTATTATTAAGCTTGCTAAATACGGTTTATGAACTAAAGAAATCATGAATTTGAGACTCACATATCATTTCGATCGCCGTGTTTCTCTTCAAATCAAATTGAAAGTGGATTTTTTGCGGAATCCAAAAGGGCTACTAAAATTTGTACATTTTCACTTCTTCTTCTCCATGGAATGTCGTCTCCTACCGGAGGTTAGATATCATCATGGCTATTCTGATTCTGGAGGCTGCGGTTCTATATAGTTGAGAAGGGAAAATTGCTAACAGAGGAAAAACTTTAAAGGGGGAGCTTGGTTTAGAAGAACAGAAAAAAACATGTTTTTTTTAAACTTAAGGTCGAAATGTGATCATGAATCTTTTATATCACTTTGAATAATATTCGAAAAATAAAAATCTTTTTAGTGATTGTAAAAACATTCTTTTTTGAGATATTGAATAGCAAATGTTTCTACCGCTACTGAAATGACAGTATCCGCTTGCGCTGGTAATATCAAGCGTAATTTTTCCTGGAACAATAAAGCTAATATACTATTTTTGTCATATGTATTTTGTAGTTAAACTAAAAAAAAAACATTTTATAATCGATTTTTGCCCAAAATGCTGTGTTTAACTAGAAAAAAGAAATATATCAAAACATTTTTTTAAAGTTTTTTTTTTAGTTTAAATAGAAGAGAACTTAATGAACTTATTTTTTTTTTGGAACAACTCGATTCCTCAAGTAGTGTTTTTTATCACCGGCGCAAAACTAAATAATATGGTTGTTAGACAAACGCGTTTAAAGTATTTTTTAAAGTAAAGTAGTATTTTTTTTAACATCCTGAAACTATCAGCTATTTCAGAGGTAAAGGATTCATGATTTCAACTTTCGGTTAAAAAAAAGTCATGGACAACATGTTTTTTTTTACTGTCTTAACCAAGCTGCCCTCTTAATGAGCACCACCGCGCTTTGAAGCTGAAATGCAGAAACAAAATTTAAATAAGGTACAAAAAATCTATGCCTACAGAAAGATAAAAAAACAGGGGTAGGTTACCAAAAGTACTTGCTGCTGGTCTCGTAAAAGCAGTAAGTTTCTACAAATGAATCACCAAATTAGCTTAGTAAATCCTTCTGCCATCGGGTCCAGAAATCCTTCCTCCCGTTTCTCCCTCCAGAGAAATCCAATCCAAGTAACATTTGTTAACCCAAGTACACATTTGTGAAGATAATTAAATGGCAGAAATCAAGACGAAATCATCTGACCTGTTGCGTTTTCGTGGAACTTGCAGTTGTTATAATTCAAAGACTATACCATACCGCCTGAAATTATGGCTGAAAATAAAAACGAACACCATATGGATTGTCGATGCATGACAGGTCAATCTACCATTAAAAAAACGGTTGTGACACCCCAAGTTTTTCCCCGGCAAGTGGCCAAGAATTGTTTTCATCTGAATATTATTGTAATAAATAAAATCGATGAGCACCCTCTCTCGGCCGGCGGATGAACCCGCTTGGTTTCGATTCTTGGCCAAGGGCGGGGTCTGGCTAAGCGCCAAGAGATGGCGTTAATATTTTATTAAAATGTATTGCGGAGTTTGAATATTAATAGTGTAGCTTGTATATAAGATATCCCAAAAAAAATATTTCAGATATTCACAATGTGATTTTAGCTCAACAAGGCATCTGTGTAGCGAATTTCAAGTTTCTTAGTTCAATATTTCGAGATTGAAATACGACTAGTGCGCCCCCTAGTGGACCGGTTTCAACCTCAACCTTGTCAACTCGTGCCATGACCAAATGATACCTACATGCCAAATTTCAGCTCAGTCTTTTATTTGAAATTTGTCTTAATCGTCTCAGGGGGCACAAAATTGATCTTTTCGTCTTCATCTCGATTTTTTATTAGCACGTTTACAATACCTTTCCTTCTTGTCGATTGGTGGGCCGGCAGAGTAATAATTAAATAACACTTACCTAATTATTATACTTGGACTCTATTGCACTACATATATTTTACTATATTTACGGCCGCTACTTAGCCATGTGTTCGGGACTCTAAAATAACCTAAAACCTCTAGTTTGGCAGGCGCTAACGATGATGTTGATGAGGGATAACAATTATAATTTAAATCTTAGAAATATTGTATATACAGTTAACCTATAAAATTGTATGGCTATCTAACGGTAGCCATACAATTTTTAATTACTTTTGGCCAAGGTTGTCGATCGATGTCTTGTAACTGCCCAAGACGATCTCATTTTAAAAGTGCTGATACGTTGGAATTACTTTACAGTCGCTCAAGGCACCTGAAATGACAAGAGTGTTGATTTGATAGCCTTTTCAGAACATGTTACAGGGAGACTTACCACTTTGTTAAATACTTTTAGCTACTAGCGCTGGCAGCTCCGCTCAGATACCTTCTGCAGAAACACTTTCTTTTTACTGACCATGTGATACCCGCCCGGATATATATGTTGAAAAATTTATTACCACAATAATTAATACAAAAAGTATATAATTTTACATAATAGTTATACGACACTAATAGATTAGAATAGATAGAATAGATTAATAGATAACAGGTAAGAACCTGTTCTAAGGCTGTCGAATATAGCTGCATATACATAATTGGGTATTTGCTAGCCAGTAATTAGTTTCACTAACTAGCATTAGAATAAGTAATTAGTAATTAAAAAAACACACATAAATATACTCAGACGCACACACACACACACACACACACACACACACACACACACACACACAC
This sequence comes from Micropterix aruncella, assembly GCA_944548615.1. Lineage (NCBI taxonomy): Eukaryota > Metazoa > Arthropoda > Insecta > Lepidoptera > Micropterigidae > Micropterix > Micropterix aruncella. Next base: position 30,257,925 of record OX155950.1, read on the forward strand.
ACAGACACGCCCTTACACACACACATACACAGATATACAATCCCTTACACATTTAATAACACAGCATACACACATACGTACACACACACACACGCCGTTGAATATTAACGAAAATAAGAAATGTCACAATTTATCAGTTAGAAATAGAAATATATGTACCTACCTAATAACTACGCGTAGTAACGATGAGATTGTCAGTAAAGTCAAATGTCAAAGATAAGGATTACATACAAGTACCTTCCAATTAGTTAATTTTATGTTTAAAAGTTTACCATCTTTTTAGTCTGATTCCGACCCATATTTATCAATAATGTGTTTGCGTAAGGTTCTTACCTTATTGGTAAGGTTCACTTTTGGAAAGCTTTGTGTAGACGGTTCTTCTATCTGAAAATGATAGAAGAACTCTTTTTACTGTACATTTTATGAAGTCACTCAAATGTTAAAGTTGATAACAATCTTATCAGAGAAGCATTATATTTGTATAATGCACGCCAAAAATTGCCATTAGGTATATAAAAACATTATAAATATATTTCAATATATGGCAAGCTCAACATGTAATTTAATTTCCTTAGTGTTTCCTAAATCTTGTAACACAAATTAAATATATAACATATTAAATCCAAATTGTCGACAGCCTGCTATGCTCTATAGCGAATATGCATATAATGCTCTCGCCAGTCACATCTGCGCTACGTCATCCTACTATGGGGTATTACAGAGCCCTTGAAAGATGTGTTCAAATTACAAAACCAAGTCTCTCGTGTTTTCAAATTTTCAAAAACTAGGGATATAGACCGTTTTTTGCCAAAAAATCTCTGTGGATTTTACCGTAAAAGGAACTCGACCCTATCTCGCGAGGAAGTTTTCATTCCACTTCATTTTATTTATTATGGATAAACAGATAACCGTTATGTATATAGGTAAGTAGTTCGGGAAACATATAGCGTATACAATATACGTACTTAAACATAAACATAGAAAAATAGAAAAACATTACGCCGCTTTTCGTTTCCTGCGAAAGTAACATTTTAAAGAGATAATGTATTTAAATAAAAAATATAAGTTCATATCAAATATAAAATTAACCTAGAAAGCCGATGGGAAATGTAGGGAATTGGAAGTGATTAGGAAGAAGGAGTTGGATGATGGTATATGTACATGCACATCAGCCTGTAAGCGAGGGATTTTTTCCCGTAGTTGGTATTGGCTTGAGAGACTTGCGAATTGAGGGTGCGTGAATTGCGAATTTATCGCGGTGGAACGAAAACAGATAAGTTTTCTATGGACTATATATGGTATTGTGGATAATTATGTGTAACAGTGACATATTAGCCACTGTGCGTCGGTCTTCTAGAGCTAGGATTTGTAGGCATAACAATTCTCGTAAATGACATTACTTTGCACGTGTTTACATTGTTTCAATTTATTCTCACAGCAGTAATGTTAAAATATTAATAATTCACTCTGGAGTTTCAGCACCTCATCATTAGATCTTATAATGAAAATAAAATTATTTAATCTCTAAGCCTATAGATACTTTAGATGTTATTTGATTTGATTAATCTGTAAGGTACATCCGTGTAGGGTTCTCAACAGTTCTCCATTATCTTACTTAAACGCATTTTAAACCAACAAAATAATCGCTGAAACAGTACAATATTACATTTATTAGTCCTTAAATATGCGTCTACCATTTGGTCGTAAAGCTGCGAGTTAGTGAGTTGTTCAGCGAAAACCGCCAGCAAAACGCGTCAGACAATGTTGCTCTTGTTTTTACTGCCTTGAAAGATTTTATCACTCGTTTAAGTGGAAACGTAAGATCGTGAATCGCAGACCTACCGCCGAACGATGCTATTATTGTCATCGTAAGGCTACTAACTTGAATGAATGGGATAGGATTCACCACAATTAGGGGTGTCGTTTCTTATAATCTAGAAGTTGAAAATTTCCCTTCCGCAAAATGATTACTGAAGACACTATCATGTACATTACAAAATTACATACATCAGTAATTTTGAATCTAACTCTGCAATTTATAAACGACTGAAATCTATATACTATATATTGATATCCAATGCAGTGTCTAGCACAAGCTAAGCTTAGTGGAGTGACATGCGACATGGTATTTATATATATATATATATATATATATATATATATATATATATATATATATATATATATATATATATATATATATATATATATATATATATATATATATATATATATATATATATATATATATATATATATACATATATATATATATATATATATATAGATATATATATATATATATATATATATATATATATATATATATATATATATATATATATATATATATATATATATATATATATATATATATATATATATATATATATATATATATATATATATATATATATATATATATATATATATATATTTAATTTGGTATAAAGGTTTAAATGCGTAATAATTATGCACATGTATGTTTAGATAGACTAACAGAAGGCAATCTTTCTCTGCGTATTTTTCTTGTGATGTAATCAGCCTACATATAATGCGGTGGCTGGCACTAATAATTGAATGTTATTATTGTTATCGTTGTTTAAACTGTTGGGTTGTTATAGTCAATCGGTCCCTTATAAAAAATATTCATTTTCATTGTTATTATAAGTGGCGAAATAGCTATCAGTTTGGCTGTCAATGCTATCAGCGCCACCTGCATTTCGCGGTTTAGGAAGGGTTGCCTAATCGTTCTATGAAGTTGGGCAATCCCATCCTGTCGCGAAGTAAAAACTCACCTATCACTTTTGCGCGCGACATATTCGGGCAAAAAATCGACGCGAGTCAACGGCCTTGAGAAAAACGATCATAACTTATAAACCACTAAACGTATTTAAAAAAGATAAAGATAAAAATGATCGCATTGAAATTTGACATATAAAACATTATAACCTTATCTCGTAAAACAATTAAGATAATAATGAATAAATATTACAAAGTTAGCAAACTGAAAAAACTCGCCTATAAAATCATTTCGATTTTTTTGTCACAAAATACGTAAAATATGCAAAAATTGTAAATACAGTTATGTTCTTTATTAAATGCTTTACCAAAACGATATTTTTTTTTTACTTATTTGCATACAAAAATATTTATTTATTCAGCCAAGAAAAAATTTATGTATTCTCGTAAAAAAAAAATTTTTTAATTTTTAATTTGTGACTACTTATGGTATTTTTTTATATGAAATTCTTTCAAAATAACTTTATTACTACATCACACTTCTTAGAAATCACACCACAACTTTGAGCTTTGTCTGATATTATAGAAAAATCTAAAGTTTTGAGAGTTTCCGCATCCGAACTTAATAATAAACTTTGAATGCTCATAATATAAAATTCGTTAGATTTTTTCAATTATATTGTCTTATCATAGACTTATTATATGTCTAATAACTAATTACTATACTCCAAAGAGTCACATTTCATCGAAAAACTATGAAAAATCGCACTTTATTCTCTCATAGTAATTATCAAAACAAGTTTCTTTGCGCGATTCATTTTACAAAACAAGATATAATTTTCAAAATACGCCTAATTATGTAATAACTTAGGATGTAAATGAAGCAATACTTATTTTGTTAGTAAATTAAAGCGACATTACGTCATATTTCGCAATATATCGGGATATTTCATAAACATTACAAAATAATAACAACCATTTTTTCGCGAGCCGTTTGTTGTCGCCGAAGTGTTTTCTTTAAAAATTCGTGAAAAACAGCTAATAGACTATCTCAATTGACTAATCCTCATGCCTAAACTACTTAAAAATGCAAATTACTCACTGTTCTCCGGTAAATGGCACAAAACACTGCACAAAACACTGTTTTAATCAACCATTTCGCGGAACTATACGCGGCCGCGGCGGTGGCCGATAGACACTGCCGTTTTGGCGTCTATGCTCACTTTTTAAATCACCGTTCGATATTGCCACACAGAAATCTTGAATTAAATATATTTTGGCCATATCGTTGCGCCGTCAGAAAGCAGAAGCCGACGACGTTTCGAATCGTAAATTGCATTTTTCGCAGCGGTGAGCGCTTTGTCCGGTATCGGATGTTACGTGCTTTAGGCGGCCGACATAAATGTCCCCAATCGGATGTTACGGAGTGAGCGGGTACGCTATATCAATGGTTTTGGAGCTAATGGGTCAGTCTGGTTGGGTCATTATGACCCATGTGTACGGGCCAGTCGGCGAAGCTGGATGTTTCGTTCATGAGTTCTCTACGCTTACGCTTACGAAGACAGAACGATAACTATCGTTAAAACCTGAGGTGACAGGATCGCCCATTGTAGTCGACAACTCCAAATGTCAATGGTTATGGTAATAAATATAAAAAGAAAGAGCTTAAAAGTACAAGTCTATTCGTATGCCAATACCCAAAGACAATCCTCGAAAGACGGTCTCATCCAAAAGCGTCAATAAAGCTTACACACACTATTCAGACTTTTTCGAATGCGAAGCAACAATAAACCCGTTATCCCCCATAAAGAGGGCAATAGTGGGCGCTTTTCTCATCCGCTCAAATAAGACGCTCGGGGAGTAAAGGAGGAGCACAACTGTGATTACGACGCCATCAAGCGATGTCTGGCCGCAGTTAAGCAAGTTGCTGCGTCATTGAATGACTGTTTGTGCCCCATGCCAACTTTATTACTGTTTGCCAACTTTTACAAAGTAACAGTCCTTATTGCGACTTCTACACGGTAAAATAAACTATTCAGGAATGCGTTCTTATTCTTTATTTTTGGTAACCTTAGATGGATGAATGGATAATAATATTAAAATTTATAATGACTACTTCTATTGCGCCATTTTAATTGTTTTAATTTCATATATCTACATAATTTCACTATGCTGACTATTATATCGATGAATATAAACTGACTGTTCATTTTTATATTTTGACTACATTTAGTTTTGATTTATACATACTTAGCAGCTCAAAATATATATTTTTATTACAGGTATTTTAGCAGCTCAAAATATTTTTAAAAGATTTTATATTTTTATTATAAATTGAATTATTAATTGTTTTTACAATTTAAAAAAATAGTTAATATGTCAAAAATTAATCTTACCACGTAAGGTATACCACAAAATCAAATAAAATCAATTTGACCACAACGAGAGTATAGGTATTCCTACATGGTGGCTTATTTTAAAAATAAAATAAAATAAAATAGGCACTAGTTACTATTTACCTTTATTAATGACATATATGCTTAGAGCTTTTAAGAACTGGGCGTTGAAAATATATTACTTTGGCTTTTGCATAAATATTTTGATGAAGATATAAAATGTTTTGAGTTTAACCAAAGGGAAAAGATGTAGTGGTTAATTGAGGGTGTAAAAAGCCTAATCACAGCTGATTTTTTTTATTGCAGAAATCCAGAAAAGTAAAAGCTACATTTTGTATAATCCATTTTAGGGAGAAGCCTTAACTTTAATTTTTGTGCATTTATTTTATTAATGTTACCTAATTCCTGAAATAGAACACTCCATGTTTACCCTATGAAAACAAGTAACATGGCCGTGCAATTTAAAAAGAGGCACTCACTAACATGTATCCCTGGTTTATGTCACCTTCAGGAGTTGGCCACGGCACCAGCAAAGAAGAAGAAACATCATGTTTGAAATAAAAACATAAACTGAAATAAATCAGAAACTTTAACTTTGTATATAGGTAAATAGGTCAAGTATGCAAATTGCACTGTGCTGAGAATAATTCTGAATTCACATAGTACACTATTATTATTAGTCAATACGACTTTTTATTGTAATATAAAACTATTAAAAACTCGCTTATAATGTGCAAACGACGTAAGAATATATCGACAACTTTTACCGTTCCTTAGGCCCAAGTAAAAGGATGCTGAACACAGGATTGTAGATACAAAGTAGTAATAATTAAATCATTACAAAGTATTTGTGGGGGGGATACAGTAATTTTTGGGTAAAATATTTTTTCCTGGACGACAATTTTTCACCGAAAAACTTATTTTCCTTTTACTCTACTCGGATCATTATTTAGAATACCTTCATATCTACCTCGACGCAAGAATAACTTGTGTATATTATTTCATCGCAGAGCTATGTTGATTCTTTAAGCGTTTCATCGCCCGTTTAAGACCCATATCCGCCCCCCCCCCCTCGCCTTTTACTAGATGACCTAAGCACATAAACACGCAGGTCGAATACGCTTAGCATAGGGCGATTGTCAATTTTTACACGACTGCCCAACAAAAAAGGAGTGTAAAGTGTTCAGGGTTCACCTATGAATATTTTTCGTTTCTTTATTCCTAGCTTCTAAACGCTTGAACCGACTTAGAAGTGTTTGGTATTGTTAGAATTTTTATGTCATCCTGAGTGTCATATGGTGCCTTAACTGTCCAAATATCAAGTAAGTAGTTGTCTAAAAGTCCAAATGTCAATAAATCAACATGAACATATCCTGTTTAATGTCGAATGAAAGGTCTGATGGAGTACATTCCGAAAATATACTTGTGTCTATATGGATAGATACATAAACTATAAATATTTATTAAAAAACCGTAAAAAAATAATTATTGGGTCCTTACCAATGAAGTTGCTGTTCTATAAAGGAAATTTAGGTCCTAAAACTTTGTTTGATAAATATATATTTAATTAATAGAAATATTGACCCCTATTATCTAAGTAAATTAGTCATTTTAATAAGAAATGCTTAATTCCTCTGCTGTAAAACTCTTGTGGACAGGAACCAATGTATGCTTTGAAGGCATTTTTCACCGACTCTTCAAAGTAGATTTTTTTGTCATGTAAAATGTTATCTAAATTCTAAAAAAAACTTAACTTAACCTAACCTTAACTGTCCAAATATCAAGTAAGTATGTAGTTGTCTAAAAGTTTTTTTAGACAATTCTTTTGGATGTCTGGTATATCCAAAAGCCCACATGTCAATAAATTAACATAAATACATATATCGTGTTTTAACACAAATTAAAATAAATACATATATATTGTTTAGTGTCAAATGAATGATCTGATTGAGTACCTTCCGGAAATATAAATGTATTTATATGGATAAATACTTAAACCTACCTGAACCTACTACCAGTAAAAATACTTGAACATATCATAAAAAAATCGTAATAAAGATAATTATAAATGCAACACTTCATTTTTTATAACAGCAGTTATGTTTTTTATTCTTTTTAATATATTTACTTGTTAGAATATAAACGCCATTTCGCGTCGAGATATCTATACTAATATTATAAAGAGGTAATGTTCGTGAGTTTGTGAGGTTGTAGTGTAATCGCTGGATATACTGAACCGATTTTGAAAATTATTTTAACAATAGAAAGCCACGTTATTTGTGAGTGGCATAGGCTATATATTAATCCGAAAAATAAAAAGACTTTTTCGTGGTAGTTGGATTTGCAAAGTAAGTCCGAGAAAAAACGGTCGAATGAAAACGTTTCTTACGAACGCTGCCTTAACGATGAGAGATATATAATTGAGTTATAGAGAAAAGTTATAGAGCTTGATAACGCTCACAAAAAAGTCAGTGACAGCATAGGTCTAACTTTTATATTTAAGTCACAAAAAGAAGTTTTTTGTATTTAAAAAATATTTTAAATCGTTAGGTCATGTTTATTGGTCATATTATCAACAATTATTAATTCTTATCAATATAAGTAAATTTATCGTCTGAAGTGTTTAAAAGGAAAGAATTTTCCCTTTTACTGCTTATAATTTCCCGTTTACTGCATAAATGGTTAAAGAGATAATACGACATAACTATGGAACCGCGACTGTATCTTGGGTTGGAACTCCTGAAAGACAATATATTTTGGTACCAAATAATAAAATTACATCTAATATAGTATACAGAGAAGTTTTGAACAATTAAAATGGAGATAATTTATTCAATCATAATCATTTTATTCACTCATTTGAAACCCGGTAATATAGTCATATTGTCATGCAAATACATACATACATGCAGTAAAAATATAACCCTCAGGAAATAAATCATAGCACTCAGTACTAACCGAACCACACATATAATTTCATCACAAGTAAACATATTTACTGCCCATCGAAGTGGGCATGGGTCAGCTAGTATTATATAAAATGCTCATAAAACTAAATTGCCTGAAAATGTTGCCATCGAAAAAAACAAATCGCAATTCCATTATAAAATTGGCATTAAATGGAACAATCATTCTTTTGAATTTAATACCAACATTGCCAACTAATTTATGTATATTTTTTATATAAATATGTATGTATTTAAATATAAACCAATATGTATTTATATTTTTTATTTAATGTCTTTAATTCGCCCCTGCCCAAGCTTCAGCCTCTGTGTTAGCGAACTTCCGTTCCCCGTCCGCCCGCCTCGAGGCGCTTCGAATCAGCTGATTTAAATAAAAATACCCGTCGTTAAGTTACATCTTTTGGGTATTTTCACAAACTTGATAACGCTAACGATATCCGCGTTTATTCTCCTGGCGAACATTAAGTAATCGTGATAGGTACTAATAAAAAGTTACTCTGAAAGAGATGGTAGGAAGTGAGAAGAAGGGGAGTGGGGTGGAGACAGGATTCAGACAGAGGAACAGGAATACCTAGTGGAATTCTTAACCACAATAAATAGTTTCTAAAATTATAAAAATATTATTATAACGTGGTTGTTTCAAGAGTAACTTACATCGTCAACAACCACTTCCGCTTCTTAGATATAAGGAAAATTATATCTAAGATGATATAATTTTCCTTATATCTAAGAAGTTATATCTATAGGGCTCTCTAGATGATTAAGCATGATTAAGACACTTCTAGGTGTCTGTCTCTGTGTGTGTATTCCTCCACGATGGCGCTCAAATGCTTAATCCGATTGAGTGGAAATTTGGCATGGAGGCATCATTTGTTTGTGGTTGAAATTGGTCCACCAGGCGGGGGGAGGGGGAAAGGGGAAGGGAAGGGGGAGGGGGGGATTGTCATATGTCAATCTCGAAATATTAGCGTTGGAGACTTGAAAGTTGGTACATCGATGCCACGTTGGGTTAAAATCACATTGTAAAATTTTGGTTGGAAAATCTCATATACAAGCTACAGTAATAATATTTAGACTAGGGCGGCGCCGTTCGTTTCTCAACTAAGGACCAACAGATGGAACGGAAACTAATCGGGTTCATCCGCCGACCGAGAGAGGGCGCTGAACGATTTTTTTTAAATGAAATTAATACTCAGATGAAATCAGTCCTTGACTACTTCCCGGGAAAGTCTTGGTGGGGTGACAAAACTATTTTTTGGAGTTTCTTCCTTAAGAACCGATTTTATTTAAATATCTCATTACGACAATTCGATGGCTAGTAAAATCTAGCGTTAACAAAAACCGTTACGTTTAATTTCAGTGAAGTTCGAAAATTGACTGGAGTCTTGGATCGAAAATTGCGCAGCGAGGACTGCGCGCGTCTCTTTCGCACAAACAAGAGAAAGAGAGCTGTGTGTTTTAACCCGTTGATACCGGAGTCTAGAACGGCGAATGTAGAAATAATATACAACTAGAAATGTCAGATGTGATGTCGAGCAGGTGGCTTTTTTTTTATTTTGAGGGCCGCAAGATAGATGGCGACAGTATGTTCGATTCGAATCAAATAATAAAGCGTTGAATTATAATGCTATAATAGCAATATACAAATTGAAATATAATTAAACAAATCTTTTCTGAAGTTTATTGAAGATTTTATTTATATCTATTGATATTGATCTACAGTGAAGTGTTTATTTAATAACAATCGCACATAAAAAGTAAATTCCAGTCGCGCTTTGGAGCTGATGCACATTTTTTACCAGCTTTATTTACCTTGCAATGTTTGTCATTATGTTTGTTTAGGTCAAATCTTGCAAGCAGAATTAGGACCACTTCTTTTTAACATATGAAGTTGAAATTTTATGCAAAATGACGATGCATTTTTATGGTGAGCATGACCTGATTCTGCACCCAGGATTAGCTCCCGACAAGGGGACTCCTCAACGGTCAACAGCACAGATACGATTTTTTTTAACCTACAAAGAATGTGCCTTTTCGTGGAACCAGCCTTGTTGCCTATTGGCACCATCTTATAGGTGGGCACTTATAGCATCACGCAGTCAAACAGTCACCCATCCAAGTATTGACGGCGCCCAACGCTGCTTAACTTCGGTTACAACGAGGAGAACCGGTGTCAACGTGGGTACGGATGCTAGATTATGATAGCCTGTTATAAGTTTTGTCATGACATGGCTGCTGAGCCCAGGGTTGGGTCCCGATGAGGGGACTCCTTAACGGTCAACAGCACAGAAACGAAATTTTGTATACTCATTCAATTATGATAGCCCGTTCTAAGTGTCACCGCGACAGAGCTGCTGCACCCAGGGTGGCTTCCAACGAGGGGACTCCTCAACGGTCGACAGCACAGAAAGGAAATTTTTTATAACATTCAATTATGATAGACCGTTCTTAGTTCCACTATGACATGGCTGCTGAACCCAGATTGGCTCGGGACAGAGCATTTTAATACAAGCTTGTTTTTTATGTGTTTTTACCATTAACTTATTTTTATTAATCATTAACTAGAACTTGGATTGACAGCGAAATAATACGTAATAACAATTGTAACTTGAGTAGAGTGATACAATCAATTTTTATTTTATTAATATAAGGGTTAATAGGTAGTCTGCCCAGGTATAAAGGAACGAATGACAAATATGCGGGTTAAAAGAAAGCAAAAGAACGTAAAAGCAGTGACAGGTGCGATTTGTCCCACCTGCTTATCTCGCGATGAAATATCCGACTTATTACCCGCTCCGCCTGAAATCCTGCTGCTCCGCTGAAAGAATTCGCGGCTTCGGCGAATACTTTGAGGGAAATCCCCGCGAGAGACGATCCGACACTCTTATAAATGACGGGAACGAAGCCGGAATTGATAACAACTCTTTAATAGCTATGCAATGTTTCCCCGTTTAACTTCCGGATCCGCCTTAGTCCTCGTAATGGGGGAGGCTTATGCTGGAAGCGGAGCGGCGGAGTTTGTAAAATACATCGATTAATCGACCGATGGTTGAAGCAGTGTTCGAGATTAAAAGCGTTGCGAATTCACTGTTTCAATACAAAATAAGTTAATGTTAAAAACACATTTTTAAAAACAAGCTCTTATTAATATGCTCTGTCCCGAGCCAACCCTGGGGGCAGCAGCCATGTCATAGTAAAACTTAGAATGGACTATCACAATTGAATGTGTATACAAAATTTCGTTTCTGTGTTGTTGACCGTTGAGGAGTCCCCTCGTCGGGAGCCAACCCTGGGCGCAGCAGCCGTGTCATGGTGAAACTTATAACGGGCTATCATAATTGAAAGCGCATACAAAATTGACCCTACTAAAGTGACCCCGCCTATTTCTTCACGCGTCCATTTAAGATATTTTTTTCTGGTAAAACTCGCCTTAACGCAGCTTTCAGCTTTTGCACACCTTTGTAGGTCTTTCTAAATTCTAGCATTTCCAGAGAATAGCTTGTAAGCACGGCGGTGCGCTCATTGGCGATGGGCGGGGGCGGCGGTGCGTTGGGCGGGTCGAAGTGTCGGTAGGCTCGCTTTCAGGGCCCGGCCTGAAAATTTTGAAACGTTAATTCCGGCCGCAGCGGCAATGATTTAGCCGGCGGCCGCGTCACATCATAAGCCCCTAATTTATAGCCGGTATTTGTTAAATCCGAAGCGGCGTCGCGCCGCCCGCCCAAGCGCGCTGCAGCCGCCCGCCCGCCGGGATTAAACGCCCACGGGCCTGTTTATTGTAATATTTGTTTTTGTATGAGGGCGATTGCCCGCTTGTCAGTCTGCTTCAATGCGGACTTAAGAGGGTTACTACAGGTAGGTTGTATATCGACAATAAATATTATATGTAAGGAAGAGTAACCCTAATCAGCTCTTCTCATTCGCGAATAAAATAGATTTGCCTTTTCAATGAGGACAACATAGTCTTGAGTCATCCTACCTCACTTATCAGATATAATCAGAGGACAACGTACTACAAATACTAATGTGTCAACGAATGCCACTGCCTTGGGTAATCGTGAGGTGCTGGTGACTTGTTTAAGCTGTACACAGTTAGTCATTCGGGGTAAAAGTACGCAACGGGTAAAAGTTCGCAGAGCCGTTTAATCTGAGAGGACAAGGAAGCTGACAAAGTCGGTATTCAGTGAACGTTGGCCGCTATTTTGGACCAACCACTGTTAGGCAATGCGCGTTGCGTATTGGGACTTAGCAACCATGCAACGAATAATAAATTACAATTCTTAGTATAACAGACGATTTTATGTCGACGCAGTAATGACTAATACAATTCAAAGTACATTCATTTTTCGTCTTTCAAACGGGTCTTTCAGATGTAACAATATTTTAGTGATGCACGTTAACCCCACTATCGGATATTTCATACGATTTATGAGTATAAATAGAGCACAAGTAAATTAATCAAATCACTTTATCACTTCACTTCAATCACGTCAAACTGGTAAGTCATCTCTCAAATAACTCTACTATCTGTTCATGTCGAGGAATCGAAATAACTTGGATACGTGCTCTGGTTGTCGTACATACACGCCATCGGTCATTAACAAACTCGGCGAACAGTTCAAATCACTTATATGCGCTTTTTGAATTACCAGTAAAACTTTTAATTGTCGTGTATTTTTTATTGTTTTCGTACTAGAGATAAGTTTGTAATAGTGGTATTTATGTGTTCTTAGAGATTAGTAGTTTTTGTCGATTTTATATAGTTATTGACCGATTGTTTCCAAAATAACAATTCAACCCAACATTATTGGAATCTGAACTGATACGAATTGTTTCTGTACTTCATATATTATAAATAATAATATCCAATTGCTCACATTACCTTTTTGTTATGTAAACCAGATTTTTTACAAATAACTATTATTAACGTGTTGTATATTAAGATGTTGTACCTATTATTAACGTTATTATTAACGTTTTATTGTTACCTATTATGAATGTGCTATATTCAATTATATTTTTTATGCAAGCGTTGTAAACTGTTTATAGGACAGAAAATAGTTTTGTGTTAATAGGTTTTTGCAAATACTCGTAATTTAAGTATTAACTAAGTATTTTCTATATGCAAGTTTAATCTAAAATTAATTAATTAATTAAATAAATATATATAAAAGAAGCGATCTGAGGGCTATATCTGCTCATATTCACTAATTTAAATATCTCCACACACCCCGAGATTGCTAACTAAGTTGGCATACTAAAATTTTCGAGACTTCTTCTTACCGATTTGCACAAGAGACTCGTCTCTAGGTAATTTGTTCTCGCAGCGCTCGAGTACGCCCTCAATAAAGATAATAAGCGAGGTCCCCTCGTTTCAAAAGCGCGCCATAGTACTTTCCAGGCATCCGCTTAATTAGTTCAAGAGGAAGCCTTATCAAAAGGGAAAGTTTCGAGTGGCAGGACACCTTGTTTCAGACAATAATTATTCCATACAATAGACGTAGATGTTGGGAACTGTTTTGTGTATCCATGTAAATAATTGAGAGTATGATGATTTGAGAAGGAGAGGAAGGGGGGGAGGGGAAGGGGGGGGGGGGGTGATTATAGCAGCAGGCTGCGTGAACCCGTTATTCCCCGTAGCTAATTCAGCCGGTCGTCCAGATTCTCAAAAAACGTGCTGTATTAGTCATGAATGAGATAAATCATGAATGGGATCTATCATGAATGAGATCTATCATGAATGAGATCTATCATGACTCATCAATGTACCACTTAGAAATAGTTGCAACCCTTTTGATGCTGAACTAGGAATGTTGACTATATATTATAATATATATTATACTGTATATTATTCTAATAGATATATATTTAAGAATGTGTAACGGATGGGATTCCGGGATGCAAAAGGTACGGCCGAGTTTTTACTTCAAAAGTTTAGGGGTTAACTCTACAATTTTATTTATTTATTTATTTAAGTAATTCAAGAATAATTTAAAACAATTTTATCTTAGGAACTATGCATAGAAATATTTTAAACATTGAATAAATAGTAGAAAATGAATACATTGCAAAGTCCAGTGACAACGCCACCTAACTAGGCCGGGACCTGTTCTAAGGTGAACGTTTAATTTTATGCGTGCTTGTTCAATATCGTGATTATTACAAAAACAAAATATTTTTGTAACAAAAAAAAAAATAATAATAAGATTGTCGTAATAAAATAATTATTTGATCACAAAAGAATAACATGCAACAACTACCTTAAAAACAATTAAATACTTAAAATTAGGAGTAGAAAATAAACATGTAACTAAGATTAAGAATATATACACATATATATGTACATACAAACACATAGACATATATTTAAAAATAATAATATTAAATACAATAATAAAAGTAAATTTAATATGATATAAAATATAGTAAAACATAAAATTCAAAATATTAATGTGTTCGAATTAGTATATTAATATATGATGTCCAATATTTTTGTGATTTTTTCTCGTCCCTACGCTATATATTGACTAGATAGCTGATATACATAGCCGCAAGGTGCGTTTTTTATTTAAAATTGTTTTTTGTTACTATTATTTTTATTATATAAAGCCTATTTATGATGGATGTCAAGCAAGTTCTTTGGTCACAGAAAATAAGCTACTACCTATTGATCATATAGATAGGGTTCATATAGATATTATATTGCTCAACTAGGGTTTTTAACTACAACGTCACCTCAAGAAGTTTTATAGATAGTGATCGTTTTATCTCTCGTGAGGTGAGCGTAAATGTTAGAGACAATACAAACCTACCGTTTATCTGAGTCAACATGTTGGAGAGAGGCCAACGCCTTACGGCGTGGCATCGTGTAAGATACCCAGCGGGCCGCCTCGCTCCCCTGTCTACCAGTTTTGGAAGGATATCTCCGTACTGTGGAATTAACCATCAGGATACCTCCAACCTCCAGACTGGTTAAGGGTCCGAAGTCGCTTGCGCCATTTCAACCTGCCGTATATTCAGCGTAGTCTAATCTATATTGCTCTGATTGCTAAGACTATATTGCTCAATGCAATAGGACCTTTTGGCAACCCAACCGGCGACATGCAGGCGGGCAGGTCCAGCGAAACTAATACCAATTTCTTTAGCCATCTATAATGACACTCATAATGAGTGGTCTTTTATAAAATAATAATTAATTATAAATACACAATAATTTAACCAATTATAACAATAATATTTTTTATATATTAGTGCCATCTATCGCATTTTTATATTAGCTGATTATGTCACAAAATTAAATTAGAGAGATGGAATGTTATTTAATAGTCAATATGAACATTAAATGTACGTAATTATTACGTATTGAAACCTTTCTACGAAATTTAAAATTATTTTCTATATATATAAAACAAAGTCGGGTTTGTTCGAACACTTATAACTCGAGAACGGCTGAACCGATTTTCATGGGTTTTGATTTGTATTATTTGTCTCCGTCCCGAATAGCAGAATAACTAATAAAAACGAAAATGTCTATATATATAAAACAAAGTCGAGTTTGTTCGAACACTTATAACTCGAGAACGGCTGGACCGATTTTCATGGTTTTTGATTTGTAGTATTTGTCTCCGTCCCGAAATGCAAAATAACTAATAAAAACAAAAGTTGGAAATTTGACGAAAAATTAAAATAAATGAAATAACATTTTCAAATACAAAATGTAAATCCGTGTTTTTCTCATTATCAGTTGTACGTGGCATGTTCACGTGTCGGCAAATCATCCGCTTTATTTGTTCATTGCGCCTGATAAAAAAACAAAAAATGTCGTATATAACAAGGTTGTTCAATGAAGAGAATTAAACCGAGTGCATCCCATGCTGCACAATATGTAAATAGTTTAATTCAATCATGTCTTACTGACACGCGATTGATATACTTAATTTTTGTACTTTTATATTTCTTTTTGTGTTATTATCTAAAGTAGTGAACTTATTATTTATTTTGTATTCATTGTATTACTTTCATAAAATCATAAATTAAGTTCAGCTAATCTGTAACACGACATTCATTGACTGTTAGGCGCACGAAGTTCGCCGGGTCAGCTAGTGTTATATAAATAATAAGATATGTGATTTAAAAATTTGCTTGCTATTATGTCATTTTTTTATTTCTAGATAAGATACCGTGTAGGCGTATTTAGAGCGTAATCTATAGAACGCCTCCATATAGAAGATTATTCAATATTTGGAACTATGAGCCATTTACACGTTGCGTTAGATACGATTTACCGCTGCTGTAGGAATGAAAAGGACCTTAATATTAAATCGACATCTGCTCAAGTTTATTTTATTTATTTGAAAACGATTCTCGCTAAAATCGTCTGCATTATGGGTTACTTCCGATCGGGCGTATGACCTTTTATTTATGTATGATCCATTCTCTTATGTATTATATTTATAAAAAAATACATTTAAACGATTTCCGCTTTTGGTGTTTAGTAAGAATTCACGGTAGCACCTTTTATGAGTAGGTATCTAGTGGTCTATATTAGTATTCCTTTTTATGTAATTAAAGTTTTGAATTCTAATAAGGGTTCATAATCTAACAAAAGGGTTCAAATATTTTCTAGCATATTATTATTTTGTATAATGTTAACATAAGTTACACCTTTTCAGGGAGCATTTATTTATTTTATAGACAATACTGATTTAGACCGTGATTTAGGTGAGAGTCTTAAATTATACACCAAATTAACTAAGTCTTATTAGCATTAATGTAGCGGATGATAAAGTTGGGATCTAAGATGCTTATCCGTGAACGGAATTGGAAGACGCAAATGAAACTACCCTCGCAGCGTTTAATTTGTTCAACTATTGTCTCGCTTGATTTGATTCCTTATCTCTCGACGCAAATCTAAACGTCATAACACCAGCGCAGTCTAAATACGACTGAGATGGCTCTCGTCTAATGAAGTTCCATTGTATGGAGACAAATACATATAGATTTGACAGGAAATAATGTATATTTTAATTTAGTGACAGAACTTCTCTCAACTTCTGTCTGTAAAGAGAAGATGAAGATTTAAACTATTAAGAGTCATAAAAGAGTCATTAGGTCATAAAAGATAGAGTTTTTCGACATCTTTAATATTACTATTTATTATAATTTTATCTACTATATCTAAATGCAGATAATGAATGTTTATGATATTTAGTAGGTTGTTAATTTGAAAAAAAGGAGATGACAGGTCGGTGTACATTTTCTTGTGATACTCCTGACGTTATTTAGTTTGTGTAAAGATTACAGCAATATGAAAATTAATGTGATGTAATGAACAATTTTCAAAAAAAGTTTTTATTGGCCATTCAAATTTATGTATTAACTAAAATAATCCTAGAGTATTGTTTATTTATTGATTTTAATAAAGGTCGTGATTTCAATTAGCGTCATTGACTTGTTGGAGGTTTTGGGCAGATTCATGAGAATCTTGTAGTTATCAATGATTTAAGGGTTGCGAAATTGATCAGAATTACTGTCGCTGTCATTTTTGTTTTAGCCTATCGAGGCCTGGCCGTATAGTAAGTCATAGTAAGTCAATGATAGCTGAAGCTCATTGTAGGTCAATGGATTTAAGTCCAGTGAGTTTCCTTGCTATTCAAGTCATATTAGTCATTTATTTTTTGAAGTGACCTTAAGGTTTAAACTATGGCATGGGCAACATTTGTTACAAATTTGGTTTAGTTTTGTTACGTTCCAAGAACAAATTTGTTCAATATGAAATCGAATACTATCGTGGTTGTTTGACAGTATAAATGTCATAAAAACGAATTTATCGCGTGGAGTTAGTATCACCTAATATTTCGGCGATGTTACAACCGCCGTTGTCCAGGGTAGACTGAAGGGCTGTGAATTCAATCCGTTGTTTTGCGGGTAGGCCTCATACTGCTGTCAACATTGCGTAGGTTATAACGGTGGTGGGGGGCCGGGCTCGGAGCGTGCGAATTTCGAAAATCCGTCTTGCACACAACGCTCACTGTATCCTGTCTGGCGGGGGGAACATTATAAGAAGAGGGTTCCACGTAGAAGAGAGTTTGTAACCGTCGTCTCTATTGAAGTTCGAGGTTCTTCTTATTTCAATGGCTTCCCGGATCATGCGAGGAAAGTAGAATTGTTCCTCGGATTGACTGCTCTTTCATTCTACCCTGGACAACGGCGGCTGCGACGTCACCGAAACGTCGGGTGCTACAAATTTCACGCGGTAAATTCGTTTTCTGTCCTATTTATAATGTCAAACAACCGCGATAGTCTTCGATTTTATATTCACATGCGTTGTTCTGCGAGTAGTATATTTTAAATTATTTAAAGAAAACAATATTTAAACCGTGACAGAAATAATAACAATCAATTTTTTGTGTCATTTATAGCATTATTTATATAATTACATCACAGAAATAATACGAAGAGATAAAATGTCATCTATCAGTTTACCTGAACGTTAAAGCGCGTAATTATGTATTATGTATTATGTATTGAAATCTGTATACCAAATTAAAAATTGACATCTTATAAGATAATAATTTTAAACTAGCAAGAGCTTTTATATTTAAAATATAGTAAAATAACTTTAAAATGATACGAATTTAAAAATTAGTTTTTTATTATATAAACATTTTATACTGTATAGACGTGTTTAGAGGTCCATCTATAGCGCGCTGTTATACTGCTGTACCACGAAAGTCGCCATATTAAACACAATAATAGACGATTAATCTATTATTGGGACTATTAGATGCCACCTACACGTTTCTTTTGTCTTAAAATTCTAGTTGCTAAATCGTAGTACAACGTTGAATAATCTAATACTATATAATGAATGATATAATGCACTATTATTATCTCTACTCAATAAGCACACGAGTATATACGCAATATGTATTTAGGCTGAATAAAAACTTTTTATTTCTGATTTCTTAAATTCTTATCAGAACTTGAGCAATCACGGAAATAAAACCCCAAATTTTAAAACCCGCCAGGAACAGCATTAATTTCTAATTTTGTCTCGGCATAAAGCAACTTCACACCAATTATCCATATCGTAACCACTTGAGTAAGGTTACACAACGCCCGCATCTAATTTTACGCCGAATTATTATTCAAAATATCGCCCCGCGAGGCTCAAGCGGCGAACTCGGCGAGTTGGCAAACTCCGCAGACGGCTCCCGGAGTTCGAGACAATAAGCTGGCTTTACGAAGTCTCTCTTCTTCGCGAGAGGAAACTTTGGCGAGTGGAGGTTGTCGCAGCCGCCTTTAGGAAGACGCGCAGGACAGGGGCGCTTTTTTGTTCGGTAATTAGCAGAGGGTGTTGGAAATTTTAAAGGAGGTGGCGTTGTCGCGTATTTGATGCCATCTATCGGCGACTTGCACGACTTTACGATGCTAGCCTTCACTATTTCGTCGTCTTGAAAGTCCCCTTTACACTTAGCCGGGGCGCGCACTTGCAGCCTGGCCGCGGCGGCCAGGCCGCAAATGCGCGCCCTGTCTTAGTCCTCGAATCGCACGCGACTTCGCGTCGTGAACCCTCGATGAGCGAAATAAAGCTCCACACTCGCAATGGTTCGCGGTACTTTCACATTACAGTTCACGCGTTTGAAGGAGATGGACGTCAAATTAGCTTCAACTGCGTCCCTCATGTTGTGCGCAATAGCGCACTATAATTATGAATATATTAAAATAAAAAACAAAATTATATTATCCATTCATTATTTCATATTCAAACCAACTGAGCTTTTTCCGAGTAGGATTTTTTACTTTACTTTTGTAATTTCTGTAACAATATAGCAAGGGATTCCTTTTTTTCAAAATTTCTATATGTTTTTTCATCATGGTGCTAGTGACGCATCATGATTTTTATATTTTTTTATATAATCTTTACGATTTACATCCCAAAAAACGTGTTCGGTTTAGTAGTATTCAAGAAATTGCATCTAAAATTGTTTCATCGAACAGACACGACTATACACCGACGCTGCCGACAGTCAACTGAGCGGCGCGCGAGTGTGGAGACTATGCCCGTTCGCACTAAGTTCGCGCTCCGCGGTCCCTTTGTCGCGGGACAGAAAACCGACAAAAATCGGGGAACTGGGCGCGATGAATGTGCGAGACCGCGAAAAACATGGGAAACGGTTCCACACTACGCGTTCGCGCCCCTTCGCGGCTTCGCGCGCGATTCGCGGACTAAGAGTAGAGCGGGCAAAAGGTGTGAAGCCACACCAAACTTGGCATGTTGAAATTTCGTATTTAACTCGCCGCTGGTGCATGGGGGCAAATTACCACCCTGCGAACAAGAAAAAAAATATTTTAAAATTATTATTCTTACAGTATATAAACCATAGCTGCTTTAAGGTGACACGATGCCTGGGAACGACCATATCTGACGAACCTTAGCTTAATGATTTTTTTTGAAAAATATAAGCACTAATTAAAAATAAATAAATAAGCGAATCTCTAGATAAGGAACCAATTTATAATTTAAACTCAAAAATTGCTTTGGACATCTTTAATCTGATTTTGAAAACTAAGTGGTTAGCGTGTTGTATTTTTATTTAATTATATTGATTGGGTAATACTCTAGCGTCGCGCTTAGCCACGTTTTGTATTTAGGCCCTAAATTAATAACAATTTATTAAAACGTGAGAGCGCTCTGACAGTTACGCTAAATATTTTTTTACCATTAACACCCTTAAACCACCACTGCCGAAAGACGGTTTTACTGTGACAGCATTGAAATCGAACGTTTAGTGTCCGCCTGCTCGCCGGCGCATAATCACGTGGAATCTATGTCTGACGCTTTATCAACGGCGATTTTTTATTGGTGACCCTATAAAAGTGACCACGCCTATTTCTTCGCGTATCCGAACATTTCAGATATTTTCTCAGGTAGTATGTTGCCTTACCTCAGACACGTCGCCATTCAATATACCTCGCCGCACGAGCACATCCATTAGCTCGCTCCGCTGCACACTAGGCCGCCAGAAATCCGGAAGCCATACCAGCGCAATCTGCTGGATTAGCATACCGCCAGCTGTTGACCGTTGGGGAGTTCTTTCGTCGGGAGCCAACCGTGGGTTGATGGATTTCAACGACAATTTTTTCAGCTCATGCTATGACCAAATGATACCTGAATGCCAAATTTCAGCTTAATCAGATGAAGCGTTGCGGCGCTATCGTCGGAGAATACACATAGACACATAAACATCGTAGGTACACACACACAGTTAGTTGTGAAGCTAACCATTCACTTCAAAATCGGCGAGATTTCTGCGAACGTATAGAGCTACTTCCATTATATCGATAAAGGGCAGCGTCATTATGGAAAGATCTCTAATAAGAGGCCATGGAGGCGTATCAAGCGGCACATATGTATACTGTAAATATATCGCATATATTAAAGATACTTTAATTAAGCTATGTCAAATGACAAAGAAATACATAATAAAGGTTAAGGCACGGTGACATGGCTATAAGTCGCCTAACTAGCTTGAATTCTTTCTAAGCAAGTTAAGAATATATTATTGTGTGAAGTCGGAGATGCTAGCATATGTATGTCGGCCCAGCGGTTTACCACAAACTCAGCGATCACATTTGACGATCGCAATCACTTAGCGTGTTCAAAGCCGCCTTAAAGAGTATTTCACAGATAAATCGTTTTACTCACTGGAGGAATATTGCTCGTGTGATGACTAACATCAAGAGTGCCGATGCTTTCTCATTGTAAGTTTCATAATCTCTAAGTTTTTTTGTATTGTATCTTTGTGTTTTCTTTGATTTCTTGCAGTATTTTTTAAAAAATTTTATTTCTTTTGTTTTTTAACATTTCTTACGTTTATATAAAATCGAAGAGTGTAGCGGTTGCCTGTCATTATAAAAAGGTTTAAAGACGAATTTACCGCGTGAATTTAGTAGCACCCGGCGTTTCGGCGACGTTGCAACCAGTCTGGCGATCAGTCTACCCTGGACAACGGCAGTTGCGAAATCGCCGAAACGCCGGGTGCTTCAAAATTTACGCGGTAACCTCGTTTTCAAACTTTTTTTTTTTACGTTATATTTAGGATTAAAAAAGTTTTGCTTACCTTTATTATGACTTGTATCCCTTTATACTAATAAAATGAATATGAATAAACATAAATATTATGCTATTTTATACATTTATTGAAATATTTGGATATATAAAAAATATCCCTACTAAGATACAGTGTATGTGAAATGCATAATTTTCTATAATCCTCGATCTACGACGGTTTATTACGCTGAATATGTAAACTTTCAGTCGGTTTTCCCCCCTGCCATTGTACGAGTACGAGTCTGAACGACACGTCACACAAGAGCGAAGTCGGGAACAAAGCCATAAAACGGATTATTATTTTTATTGCCGCTATCGCTGCGTCATTGTCTCTGCAATTATTATTGTTATTATACGAGACGGGAGGAGAGAGAACCAAGATAAAGAGAGAAAGAGAGAGAAGAGGGAGAAAGACAGAGAACGAGAGATGTAGATATGCTGATATCTTGCTGGTGCTTATAAAATATTTCAACTGGAGTGACCGTAGACTCGGGTAGTTGTTCGTATCATATTATAGTAACATGTAATATTTATCGTGGCGAAATTTGCGTGAAATCACTGAAATTAATTTTTTTTTTAAAATAAGCTACATAACAAAATGTATTTTACGGTCTGGCTACACGCTTTTTTTCCCGCAACTTTCCTGTGATTAATGCAATGAATCCCGATAACATCGTTAGAATTTAAAAATTGTCAGGAAATAGTAGCAATAAGTATCTACGCCAGGGCATACCGAAATGATCGGGAATTTACTACTTTGTGGAAAAAAATTACCGCAAATCATACTGCTATGTTTTTTAACAAAGCTAATGTCATTTACAGTACAAGTAGGTAACAATAACAAATTTAAGTTGATGTATCGATGTAGAAAATGGAACAAAAGTGAGTAAATTTCGTGTCCAAAATTAAACACAACTTTTGAGGAGGTTTATTTCAGGAACGATTACTTTTACTATGGTGAAGCAAATAGTTTATTAAAAATATGTAATAATAATAATAAAACGCTTTGTTTATTAGAAAAGGCGAGCCTATTGCTTACAGGTCATATTTTAAAGCTTGTTTGTTTGTTTGTTTGTTTATACTCTTTATTGTGAAAACGTAACAATGGGCGGGTTTATTGTCATATAACAATCTCTTACAACCAACCCTACTATGATGTGTTATATGTATGTGTGCGTGTAAGATGTCTGTAAGTGTGTGTCTTGTTATTGCATTCGATCGACAGAATTGAAAATGAGAATAGGATTCTTGATCATTTAGGAGTGCACCACGTACCTACTAAGATCTCAATACGATTGATTTACCATTACAATGAGCGAATTACAAATTAAGCACAATCGATAAATACTATCAAGTTTAAACAGCTTGTAAAACTTAATTATCATCGTACTTAAAGTCACTTGCCATAGTATTAAAGCCACCGTATATTTCAGAACACGTTTATTCTTTAAGAAACTATAACTTTTGAATAGTGCTTACGTTTAGGTGTCCTGTAGTTTATTTTGTGTGTTGAAATTTAGCAACTTTGTTACTGCCAAACCCGCAGACAGGTTTATAATGTTTAAGTTTGAAATAATTACCCAAAACTACACTAATACATGCATATAAAAATAGACTATAAATTTTCGCTATTACTGCAAAAATATTTTTGTATTCATTTTTCTTTGTAAACAGGCATTTTTCTTTATTTCAGCTTTATTGATTCATTGCACAAAAACATAAGTATACAAAATTAATGTGAACTCTATAAGCTATATCATTGTTTAATATAATATTACTAATAAGATACGATATTACCTCTATCATTCTCTCCGTGAAGACAAATGTAATTCTGACGAAAAGTTAAGGATTTTGTTTTCCAATGCGATAGGATGCGTTTTTTATTTTAAATAGTGGCTCAATGTTTTTTGTTATTTACAAACTCGTACAATACAAGATATTTTATTGTTACCGGAGAGGTGCTTTTTTCAACAAAAAAATAACACTGAGAGATACTTACTGTCTTTTGCCATATTAGTAGCTGCCATACTCCCTTGTCATATATTACTAGTAACCATAAACATTAAAAATAAATACTTTTTTAAAATGTATGATTGTTTCAAATGTAAATCAGTACTATGGGTCTAATAATATGGCAAGAGACGGCAAGTATCTCTCAGTGTTAATATTTAAAAAATATATTAAATAAAAATGTGCACCTCTCTAGTAACCCCACGATACGGTCGACCAAAATCTTTCGCTTGTAAAGATAAAGTCGACGTGGAGGAGCTGTGAATTTTTAGCTCGGCGCTCTTACAAGCTTATAATTGCTCGCTTTCGCACATTAAAAGTTTTCAGAGTCGGTGTCGAGTTGATATCGGAGCGGCGTCGCGACGCCCGCATCGCCAAGAGTCGCGTTTTATGGGGCAGAACTGTCTCTACGCGGCGGCTGACAATAAAGTATCACACTTTGTGACAGATACTGAATTATACGTTGCTGGGTTGTAATTGTACTCGGTTATTCTTCCTATGGGAAGCCGGAATTTTGATCAAACTGTATAGGTATTTCAAGCTATAGAAGGGGGTTTTATAATTATTATTAATAATAATATACTCTTTATTTGCACTTAATTATAATACAGACCAGTGCCTAATGAATGCAAGACAGCACCTAACAGAAACTGCAACTAGAACGGACATTCACTCTCACCATACCCGTGGTAGCTCCCTTTTATGCGAGCCCCGAACAAGACTGGCAAAAGTGCAGAAAAGCTATACATATTGTATACCTTAGCATTAAATTCTACAATCTACTTCCTACCATTATCAAACAGCTGGAGGACATAAAATAAAAAAAGAACATTTAAGAGATACCGATAGGACACCCTTTCTATGATCTGATCGAATACGAGGGCCATGACTTTGCAAATATTGTACCAATTTAAATAATACTGATATTTTTACTTTTAGTTTTAAAATGTATGATTTAATTTTAGTTTGATTATTTAACACTTTACTGACTACTTTGGATATACGATACTACGAACAACTTTCAGTACGTATCTATTCTAATTATCGACTATTTTAATTGTTGTTGGGCTCCTGTTTGATTATTTAAATCTTACTGACTATTTTAGTTATTGCGATGAGTGGCTTTTAGTAAATACCCATTCGAATTATTGACTATTTTAATTAATATTATAAACCTTTATTTTGTTTTGTAATAGGACTTTACTGTGTATATCATTTAGTAGGTTCTAAAGTTTGTTAGATACTTTTTTTTATTCAATCTAATGGCTAAATTATTGATCTATGCATAAACTACCTAACACAAATATTTTGACGCATCCATGAGCGGTTTTTAGCCGTCAATTGGACACGACATAAATGTAAATGTAAAATGTAAATACGAACAGGCGAGCTTATTGTTACATGGCAATGTCTTATAACTAACCTAATCACAGTGGTGCATGCGCGCATTGTGGAAATAAAAATTATTGTGTTCGTCTGCTTTAAATACATACCAGTCTAGGTATTTAAAACCAAGAATGCTCGAAGAGAGAATATTGGGAGAGGAACAGGAGAGAAAAGAAGAGCTGATTACTTTTTAGAACGGAGAAGTAATATTTGAGGTATTTATGATAAGGGCCTTAAATGGTGGTAAAGAAGGCGAGTTTTGTATATTTGCCGGGACGTCGTTCCAGAGTCATGCGCCATGGACACAAAAAGAGGAGGAATATAAATCAGTATTATGACATGGTATTTAAAATAAATTTTCAGAGGCTAAAAGAAGTATGTGACCGAGGGAACTTAACGGTTCAAAAAGCGCGTGGAGATAGGATGGTGTAAATTGGGAGAGTACACGATAGAGGAGAGCAACTATATCAACATTTCTCCTTTGGCGTACTTGCAACCACTTTAACTGTGCCCTATATTCGGACACGTGGTCATACTTAGATAGACCGAAGATGAATCGTATACATACATTTTGCGAACGTTCAAGTTTGTCGGGTAGTTCCTCTGATAAATCAAGATTAGTTTCCTCTGATAAATCTGATAAATCGAGAAACCAAAAACTTAAATTAAAAAACTGGAATTCAACCCACTATGAGATTATGTACAGTGCAGCAATAAAATATATAAATTAGGAAAAAGATTGATAAAAATTATTCATACGAGTTTACCTCACTAGTATTAATTTGATTATCGAGATACGGCAGTCGTATCCGTTCAAAATAAAACGGCGATTAGCAGTTGAGGGCATTGGCAAGTGGCCCTCGCATATCATCGCGGCGCACATATCCGGCAGAGTGGGCTTTTATACGGCAGCTCAGAGGATTAGTGAAGCAGGCAGCACAACGGACGGCCACCCGACTGCCGCCGCCAGATAACCAAATATTAACTCAATTAGTCTGCCGTGCATAACAAGGCACTCGCCCCTCGCGACTTCTGCACTTTTGCCGTACCCGAACGCAATGAAAATTAAATGATACAGCCGGAAAAGGGACACTCAGATGTACTTAGTATGTGTAAGCGTTTACTCTACTGATAACCGCCCTAAGGTAGTTTTATTGTTGAAAATAACTGTGTCAATTCCGTTAAAAATAGTTTAGGCTATTATAATTCGTATGTGTTTATATACTACTTACACGTCGCGACGCCGCAGATCATGAGCTCGCCCCATCTATATCCCTCTTACATCTTACTACCTTATCGCGAGCATACAACACGTTGCTACGCGACGCCGTAGCATTTATTAAGTCTGCCGCTTGCTTTCTTCATTGCCGCTTTACGACTCGCTCTCGCTGTAGCATTCCGTACCCGCCGCTGCTCGACTTTTGATCAACTAACATCCGTGACGCCCTCACTTGCATGCCATTTAATCACGGCCGTCCTTCCGTGATTTGTTTTATGCTCGACGAATTTCGCGAAGTTTCGAGCCAGTTCCGAGTTGAGCTAATGTCGCCATTTTACTACTTCCCACGCTTTCAGGAGTCGTTGGCATGGCTCCAGAATGGACATACCTGATGCGGCTCCAGAAGTTATGTTTTTCGCTGCACCGATGAAAAAATTTCGTATTACAATGTCGGGGTTTATTTTAATTCTGTCTGTTTATAAGCCTTTTGGTGTATAATTATTTAGTATTAACAGCTATAATTTGTAAAATTTAAGCTAAACTACATTGTGGATCAGTAACACTAATTAAATGCTTGAAATACTAAAGCAAAGTAAATTTCAATATAATATTTTGGACATCAACTTGACTATTAAAAGAAATAAAAGATCTTCAAAAGGTATTGGACATTAATTTAAGTTATATATACATATTTTAGTATATAAGCTTACTGCTAAAAGTAAAAATATGGAAATTATAGTTAAAAATAATTTTATTTCTATTTTTGGACAATAATTCAAATTTAGGAATAATTTAGAACCGAAGACCAACGAGACAAGTTTTAGAAAATAGGTTAATAATACCCCGGATGGAAACATCATTTGGACAAAGATTTCCGGCTTAATGAA
Source organism: Micropterix aruncella (assembly GCA_944548615.1). NCBI lineage: Eukaryota > Metazoa > Arthropoda > Insecta > Lepidoptera > Micropterigidae > Micropterix > Micropterix aruncella. The sequence goes on from OX155950.1 coordinate 30,285,644, forward strand.
ACATCTTTTATTACGCCAAGATTTTAAAATCTCATCAATATGGAAATAAAAATGAATTTGACCTTTAGGGAATTCAAAAATAAAATAAAGAAATCGTTATCGAGTCATGACAGGCCAAACATACATCAAATGTTTGGTCTGCAGAAATATAGTTTAATAAAACTTAGGTGCACAAATTATGCTGATGACACCATTTTGATAGCTGACACCAGGCAGAACCTGCAGAATCTCGTGGACATCGTCACCTTAGCGGGTGCGTCATACGGAATTAACATCAACGCCAAAAGACCAAATACATGGTAGTAGGTCGAACACCGCAGTCAAAGCCAAACTCTTTCATAAATATCGATGGTACAAACCTTGAAACAGTGAGCCAATACAAATACCTGGGTGTCATAGTCAACGACAAAGGATACCACAGTGTCGAAATTAAATGCCGAATTGAGCAAGCCCGTAGCGCCTTTCGAGAAACGGAGAAAGTCCTTTGGGACCGTAATTTGAGCTTTAATCTATGCACGCGTATATCAAAATCCTACATATTCTCCGTCCTCCTATATGGAGCTGAGGCCTGGACACTCACAGAAAGGATGGCCAAGCACCTTGAAGCGTTTAAGATGTGGGTGTATCGGAGAATGCTTAAAATATCGTGGGTCTAGAAGGTTCGAAATACAACAGTCCTTCAAAGACTGAATAAAAAAGGAACAGAGGTACTCAAAACCATATAGCCACGCAAGCTCGAATACTTCGGCCACATAATGCGCAACCCCAAATACGAACTCCTGCAAATAGTAACCCAGGTGAAAATTCAAGGCAAGAGAAGGCCTGGGCGGCCAATGACATCATGGCTGCAAAATCAACGCCAGTGGTTCCAGCTGAGCACTGGCGCATTGTTCCGTGCGGCGGTCTCCAAGACTGAAATCAGAAAGATGATTGCCAACCTTCGTTAGGAGACGGTACTACAAGAAAAAGAAGCACAAATTACTACTGTATATTTTTAAATATGTAACTTGACTATGTATTTTTTATTAAATTGTATATAACAACGTATATTAAATATTAATGACTTTTAAGTTTTCTTATAAATAACTTTATTCTTCTCTTTATTTTAATTTTAACACTTCTCTCTTTGTCATTCTCTATTTAATCAATTGTTATATTTCATTTAATAGGGATAATAAAAAGGAAGCTTATTTTATTAATTATATATATTGTTAAATATTTTTTTAAATATTTTTTGTGAGGACCACATTTTTGGCCAATTTAGTTTTATTAGCATTTAATAACACTTTTACATATTTTTGTGTAATATTAGAGTCCTGTCCACCCTAGAACGGGCTAGTCCCAGTTGGGTGACAGAATCAAATAAGCAAAAGTTTTTGCCATTCGGTTCCTGTTATTTTTGTAAGCAAAATCAATGTTTTATAGTAACTAATTCTTAAATAACAAAATTAAAATAAATAATTTTGCGCAATTTGTCATAAAACAAAACAGAACCTCCTTCCCCTCCCGATAGCGAATGTGTTTTCGTTCGCAACTTTATAGCTTCATAATACTTTAGGTATAAGGTAACTATTTAAGCACTCTAGTTAAAGCAGGACAGAAATCCACGGAAGAAGTAGAAAATCGGAAAAATATTAATATTTTCGTCCGGAACTTCATAAATTCCGACTACTTGGGTGTCTATTAAACCGCACCTGGGTGTCTAATCTCGTTCGGAACTTTATACACAAGAACAAGTACCTAAGTACTTAGTCTATCTTCTTCGAATTAAAGCACTGTAGATAAGTCGGGATAGGGACCTATAAAAAAAGTAGAATATCGGAAGAAGAAGAATATTTTCGAACGAAACTTTATATATACTGAGTATTTGGATTTCTTTTTAAACAGTCTAGATCGGGAGAGGAACCCACGGAAGGAGAAGAATATCGAAAGAAGAATATTTTGGTCAGAAACTTTATGCATCCTGAGTACTTGGACTATCTTCTTCAAAGTTAAAGAACTCTAGATAAGGCGGTATAGGAACCCACGGAAAAAGTAGAATATCGGAAGAAGTTTAGAGCTTTATCTAGATTGCCATATTTCTATATCCTGAAATTTGCCATATTGAACATAATAATAGAAGATATTCTACTTTTAGTAAAATCCTGTTTGCTTGTAGTACGACGTTGAGCAATATAATCAATGCATTGGCAATCGTACGCGAATTAGACTAAAAATATTCCTAATTATTTTAGTTTACTAGTTGAAAAACCCCTACATAAATTGCGTAGTATCTGGTCCAGTGTCTTTTGTCGTTTATGTTAATAACATTTCCAATCCCCTCTTCCATTCGGCAATGATGAATCGCCGTTAAATTTGTTTGCACGCTTCGACTTGTAGCGCCATCTGTCGCCAGCCGCGAGAGGACCGGAGAAACCGGATGTATAACTTAAAAGTGGACTGTGATTTATACAGCCATCAGGACAATATGCTCTCGGACCGACGCGTCCCCAAAACATGTGACGTCATCGAGCCATGGATAATTAATATTAAAATTAAATTTGATCGCAAAATGGCACAATGATTTTTCCGAGCAGACGCGTACGAATGCGTCCATTTTACTTTCCCGGCAGAGGGAAAGTATTGTGAACGCGCAAATTTTTTTTTTCGAGATGAAGACAAATATATACATTTTGATCCCTCCCGAGACGATTAAGACCATTTTCAGTCTGCAGTCTTTCTGTGAGTCTGCGTGTCTCTCTCTTTCTCTCTCTCTCTCTCTCTCTCTCTCTCTCTCTCTCTCTCTCTCTCTCGCCCTGTGTGTGTGTGTGTGTGTGTGTGTGTGTGTGTGTGTGTGTGTATGTGTGTATTCCTCGACGATAGCGCCCAAACTCTTCATCCGATTGAGCTAACAGTCATCGGTCATGGCAAGAGTTAAAAAAAGGAAATTTTTAGTTGAATTCGGTCCACTAGAGGGAGCGCTAGTCATAATTAAGTCTCGAAATATTGCAGTTAGAGAGTTGAAATTCCGTACACAGATGCGTTGTTGGGCCGAAATCAAGTTGTGAAATTTTGATTGGATTATCTCGTATAAAAGTGACGCAAATTTTTAAATACCGCAGTATTTAAGATTATACTACATCATTTTTGAAAAATACCATTTTAGAAATCACGGGAAATACTAAAAAATACTTCTTTTGCTATCGTAGTCACTTGACACAATCACTATCGGCTGGGGAGGGAGGTGGGAGGGGGGGGGGGTGGCGGTTGCGGAGGGTTAGGGTGGGGGGTTAAGGTATGGAGTTGGGTAGGGGGGGTTGTGGGGTTCTGCGCGTTGTGGATGGGGTGCGAAGGGCGGGGGGAGGGGGTGGGTAGGATAACGAGGGACTGCTTGCCGGGAAAGTTTTGGGGTGACACAACCGATTTTATTACTTTATATTGGCGTTACTCCCTGCGTATTTCGACTTTTTAGGGGACTTTTTCAGCGTCAGCGTCTTAGCGTTTCGAACATTTAGAACCAGAAAACCTTAAAAAAACCTGTCTGTCTGTTTTAGACATCGATATCTCAAGAAATCTTTGTTTAATTTCGAAAGTTCTTCGCCAATCTGTTTTATTCATCACTGAAAAAACTGATTACATTGTAGGGGCTGACCATAAACCAAGTCACGTAGCTGCCATATAAAAGTATGACTAAATAAAGAAATTTACCGTCATACAAACAACAATTCTTAATTAGTTATTAAAATCGATTATTGAAAAAAATATTAAAACCGGTTTGTTAAAATTATTGAGGTTTGTTAAAATTATTGTGTTTGTTAAAATGATACTATTACGGAAATTATTTAGTCAGTCTGTTTCATTCATCGACGGGAAGAGACCAGTTATATTACGGTAGCTGATATAGATCGTGGAGTTGCCGTACAAACGGACGAATGAGAAATCACATTCTCATCCATACGACACCAAATTTTTATTAGTTATCCAAATTAATACGAAATATATGTTATCGGAAGAATTTTTGAAATCTAACTGTGCGTTTTTGAGTTACACAATTTGAAGCAGACTTAAAGGGCTGTAATTTTTAGGCGAGTTATCCGATTTGATTTTTTTTTTCGCCAGTTAGTTTTATTCGTCGTATGGATGAGCTAATTAGTTGTCGCTAGTCGCTTTTGTTTTGAAAAGTACTTGTGCGATTTATCTTACTGCTTGTTTTCTGTATTCAATCATGCGTATATATGTATGTTAATATTAATTTACCGATCTGTAATTGTATACATTTCGATGGCGATTATACATGACCTCTATATGTATAATCGCTATTGTAAAAAGAAAATTACGAACATAAAGTTTAAAAAAATTACAACTTCTTTAACGAGAAAATTTAAAATGGAATAATTAAAAATAAAGTCATACAAAAATATGAGAATGCTTATGGCAGAAAACTCCTTCTCGGTTTGTTGTAGAAGCGGAACGTTGCATTGTCGTAGCACGTCCGTAGCACTATCGTAGTAGTCTCGTAGCATTATCGTAGCACTCTCGTAGCTATCAATTTGCGGACAAAAATATGTGTAATCCCTATTAAAAAGTTGACTGCCAAAGGCAGTTTTCAGGTTTCTGGTCTGAAAATGTAATTTCTTTACATATTTAAAATATAAATTTATTTAAAAAAAAGAAAAATGATATACTTTACGATGGAAATCAACCCTGGGATCAGCATCCATGTCGCGGTGAATCTTAGAACGGGCTATCATAATTGAATGCGTATATTGCTCTATATTGAAAATTGTGTATATGTGCTCTTGACCGACGAGGAGTCCCCTCACGGGAGCATACCCTGGGTGCAGCAGCAATGTCATGGAGAAATTTAGAACGGGCTATCATAATTGAGTTCGTCTTCAAAATTGTGTGTCGGTGCTGTTGACCGTGGAAGATTATTCTTGTTGGGAGCCGATCCTGGCAGTAGAACAAGGAACTTTGGACTCTCCCGTGACTCCTGGTGCATGTGTGGGCATGGACTTCAAACGGCAGAACACGTCATTTGAATATGCCCAAAGCTCTCGACCGACGGGATGAATTGGTGCGTGAGGTAGGCGCGTGCGCCAAGCGCCTACCGATATGGTATGCGGATCTGGTCGAGTGTGGGCGTTGTTTCGGCGCTTTCCGATGCTTCGTGGGGAAGTGGGTTTCCCTTTGGGAGGAGTTGAGGCTTCCGGGAACCTCAGTTTTGGGGTCCCCCCGGGACACCAGTGGCGTGATGCGGGGGCCACTTCCAGCCCGAAGTGCCCGTCTATGTGCCGTCCCCCAAACCGCCCCCCGCGGGCGCGTCCCCTGCCTGAGGACCTTGGTTAGGCCGTCACCTACGAGACCGCCCCATGACCCATACGTTTACATACGTTACAAGGTAGCCACCCCTCACCAGCCACTTAGTCCCCCCGACATCCTGTCTGTGTTTGGTAGCCTGTCTTCGTTTAGCTTCAATCCTGTTTTGTGTTTATTTTATTTTTATTTTTACTTCTATTTGTTATCTTCTTTTGTTGTTTATTTTTTATTTTTTATACTGAATAAATGGGTTCTCCGGGTGGTTCGGGGGGGGGGGGGGCTACCTTTCTTTACCCCCCGCGCGTATACCCTTCTGGTACGTGCGAGGGGTCGTTGCATGACATCCCGGGCAGATAAGACGACCACCGTCGTTATAACTGCCCGGGCGGTGGGTGGGTTCTCCACCCTTACCTGCCGCCTTGAAACCATTAACTGTAGAACAGGGTTGGTCACACTCACGGGTCAACACCCATCCGGTGGCCTCCACGCATGAAGTGCGAGCCCGGGCAGGACTCTGACCTTAGGGCTAGTTAGGGCTAGCTAGGAATCAACCTTCTGGCGCTTCTGGACGGTCTGCGCACCGTGCGGCGTAGGCCAATCGATTGTGCACTCTGACTGCGCTCTGGTATTTCCTGCGCTTTACAATCCCTTCCCAGCTAGCGACGCGATGCTTGACAAGCATGCTTGATCATCTAGAGAGCCCCTAATAATCTATCAAGTTATATAATTTATCCATTTAATTTTTTAATTAATCTTCTCAGAAATGGTTCGAGATAGGTTTTTTTGTCTCTCTTACCTATTTTACAATTTATTAATTTTCACTTTAAGAAAAGGGTATTTTATTTTCCTTACTGTCCATATGTTAATTTGTGAAATTATCAAATTAATGTGATACATTATTAGTACAATTTTCCATATTAAAATTTGTGAAATTATCGAAGAATTTCGATGGTAAATATCGTTTTTAAAAATTTATGAACTAGAAAATTTGCACGTATTATTTAACCTTCATATTAAGCTACATTTTTATGTAGGTATAGTAGGGAACTGAGCTAAAATGCAATGAGCTGTGGCTGAGGTGTGGGAACCGGCGTTCGTAGAACTCGCGTTCTTTCGTTAGTGTATATACCTATACCTATTACTGTCGAGTAGCACCGGGCGTGTGATATCACAGCACTAATGTCTGTGGTGGGGAGACCGAACGCCGGTCCCCGCACCTCAGCCACCGCTATATTTAGCTCAGTCCCCAACTACAGATACCTACATATATGCATATTCTAGTAGTATTTTTTTATTCTGCCAAATAATTCTACCAAGGGTACTCTTATCAACTGGTTTATTATTTTTTTAAATCCTCACAAAATGCTTCTTTTGTTAGCTTAGGCATCTAATGAAGGTAGAGTATGTCCCATGCATTATATATCTATCATTATTTGTGGACGAGTCATTATTATTGGAATGTTGCCAATGTGCATAAAAAATACCTGATTAAGTAAGTTAATCAATAACTTTGTTAGTATTACTTAATCAAAATATTCAAACTTTTTTCCAGTACCCAAAACAATAACATTAAAACTCGTCCCGTGTGAAGTCAGGGAGGGTAGCTGGTAAGCATAAATACATAGAAACGTACGTACCCACACTCATTGAATAATCCTCTGATCACGCCACAGTAGATTAAGCGATAATTATGAGCGATTTTCTCGCCCAAATGAGTGGTTACACATCGCAGAAATTTACCTCCGCTCTTTCCCCTTTTTCTCCGTCCCTCCTTACCTTACCGTTTTCCACTTTGGACTAACCGCATTCGGCTCCTCGTCATCATGCGGTTACTTCCACACTTTTGAACATGTAAATTATTTATCTACACGTTATAGTAATGAAAACCGCGCTGCAGGGCTTGGGCAAATTGGATTAGTTTAATTTGAGAATATTGAATATTGGAAGGATTGGAAAATTGATCAAAATAAGTACGGTGTTATGGTGTTTTTTTTCAGTTGGCGATATAATGATCGTGCAAAATTTCAAATATATTACTGTCGTTTATGTCTTTAAAATAGTTTTTGTGCTGGTAGACTTCGACACTGTTTGACCGATCACCAGAAAGTTGGCACATATATGTATTTTATCATTTAGAAGGTTTTTATGCTATCCACTTTTTTGTAACTCGCCTATAGATAGTGCTGCAGCACATCAACATATATACCGTTCAAACGATCGCGATGAAAATTGGTATACATAAGTATTTGGTAAAGATCATATTTTCACCATATCTATTTTGTTGTAATTCGCCACTAGATGTCACTAAAGCTCATCAATTTCTATCCCATTCAAACGATCGCTATGAAAATTTATATATATAGAGATATAACTTGATATATAGAGTTGATATATATAGTAATTGATATATAGATTATTACCTACCTATCCAACAGGGTACACAGTGTCACCATCCAGGGCCTCCAGAGTAAAAGCCAGCATCTCACGTATGGTGTGCCACAGGGCAGCGTTTTGGGACCCATTTTATTCCTCGTCTACATAAATGACCTATGTCAGTTACCAGTAGGTAAAATCGTATTGACCACGTATATTTTTTTCACGCTATTCACTTTTTGGTAACTCGCCACTAGATTCACTAGGCGCTGCTATTCATTAGGCGCTGCAGCACATTAATTTTTGTCCCGTTCGACCGATCGCCATGAATCCGCCATGAACGCCACTCGAGCAACACCGGATAATAGTCCACTAGTAAAGATATAAAGACAGAGAGGCATACGTCTGAAATTTTGCACGATCATTATATCGCTAAGTCAAAAATAACTCAATAGCATTCTTTTATGAGGACATCTTCGTTCTGCTAAAATGCTCTTTGTAGGATATAATGTCTAGCTTCTAAAGACACTGCGGGAATTATGGCCCCACTGTGCTTGTCAGTTTATTTCTTTAAATTTAATGCCTGTTTATAAAAAATTGAGACAGTGACCGCCGTAAAATAAATACCAGAAATAAACATAAACTATTAGTTTCCTAATTCCTCTTAAACAAGGTCGATACTTCTTTAATGGGACAAAGTAAACCTTTTTATAAAATAATTTTACAAATACTTTCCAGTAAAACAATTATTGGTAATAAAACCGTACTTAAAACGAAAAATATATATATATATATTTAAGATCAAATATAAATATATATTTAAGATAGCATATAATTTACGATAACTATTTTTAAAATATTTTTTTTTCTGTTAGTCTATTATTATTTTATTCTATTTCTTTCAATATACCTCAAAAAATCCGCCATGAACGCCACTCGAGCAACACCGGATAATAGTCCACTAGTAAAGATATAAAGACAGAGAGGCATACGTCTGAAATTTTGCACCATCATTATATCGCTAAGTTCTATTATTCTGTCTGATTTTCTGTCAAGATTTATTCTGTCAAGATTGCCAAAATGATTGTCAAAGACCTGTCAAGATGATTGTCAAAGATCTGTAAAGATCATTGTCAAATCATACATATCATACATATACATTCCAAAAACTCGTCTCGTCGAATATTCGTCTTGATCTTCTGGGTATTGGTTATATAATTAGCGCAATAATTTATATTTGTTCAACCTTCAAACTATTTTTAATCCTTTTGTCTATTTAAATCATTTTTATTGGGTATAATTTTTGCTATTTTAAGGTTCGTTTTTCGAACTCTTCATTTCCTACAGATTATTTTAAATTTTAATTATTTAACTCGTAAACCATTAAAGATTATAACAAATATATGTGACTATATAGTAAAATAGACCAAGAGGCAGCGACAAAAAAGTGCAAGTTTTGTAAAAGTTGATACTTTCAGATCAGACAGTATTTTGACCGTAGAATGCTGGGATAGAGTCAGCAGGCCAGACTCCAGTACACCTAGTGCTGGTGTACTAAGAAAGGTGTAATTTTAATTAGTATCCCTGAATACGCCGGTATGTATATGTCGGCAACTATAATGTCCAGTGTTAATGTTTTCTTTTTATTCTCTGAAACAGTTAGGGAGTTATAAAAATGTGATTACATTTTTTAATGTTAAATATTATGAATTGGAAGACCCCTATTCCGGAAAAAAACAGAAATCCAAGTGTGAAGCCATTGTAGTAATATTTTAGAAATGAAAAGGACATAATTCTCATTAGATTTAAAAAAGATTACACCTAACTAAGGTTAATTAAATGTCTATTAATATGTTGTTTAAACCCGATCAGGTGTTCACGTTGTCTCAGGGGCAAAGGCACAGAGTTCCATATTCGGGCCGCCTGCACTGCAAGTGACTTGGGCATGAAAGTTGATGAAAGGTGAGGTGGAGAAAGTAATAGATGTCCTGATAGCGAGAGTAATGGAAGGCCGTGGGATGAAAGCGGATTAAAAAAAAATATATAACTAAGAAGGCATTTGAATGAAATACACGAAAATGTAGGGTGAGTATGTGAAAATCCCGACATTATCTAGTATTCACTAATCATGCAACTTGCTTGCAACTTGCTTGTAACTTGTTTGCAACTAGCTTTTAACTATTTCTCGCTGGTATATTCATGATAGCTCTCACGGAGTGTTTAATGCAATTACGAGTTTCCTCAATTAGCATCAGTCTTGGATTTCAGATTGGATTCTGGAGGTCGATTCGGTCTCTAAGCAGTATAAATTCCCTGAAAGTCTCGGATGCACAGCCCTGCGCCCAGATATAACTCTTTACTCTCTATCTCAGAAAATGGCCCGTATCGTAGAATTAACTGTTCTATGGAATCAAATATCCCAAAAGACCACGAGTACAAATTAAATAAATACCATGATCTCGCAAATGCCGTCACCAGGAACGGCTTCACTGTTCACCTTCACGCGGTGGAAGTTGGCGCTCGTGGCCTACCAGATAAATCTCTGTTTCACCGTTTTAAAGGTCTTGGTCTCTCCAGGAAAATAATCAACTCCTTCTTAGAAAAAATATCTAAAACCGCGATTTCCGCATCTCAAATTCTATGGCTTCGAAGGGGGAGGAAATGGGTGGTAAGGTGACCGCTCACATGTGGCAAGACAGCTGTCCTAAACCTACCACAGCCGGTCGTTAGTCCGGAATCCACTGCTCACCCTCCAGAAGTGTAATAACACTATATGATGGGCCCGACTTCGTTCGGTGAATTCCATGGCCGCTCCGTTTGTATTTTATTGTATAAACAGAGTAATATTAATTATGTATAACCGGTTGTATGTAAGATTCAGACAACCATCACAGCAATATCGGTTTTAACTCTTTCCAACAAGGCAAGTTCATCCCTTAAGCTTGTGTCCCTAGCGCCTAGTAAATGACAAGGGTGGATGTTAGAGGGATGTAAGGGATAGATTGAGCACCCACTTTTGCACGTGTATATATATGTTTAGTCCGCTCGAGTGTGTACACGCTTCGGGTGATTATTATTTCAAAGTGTACGATGCTAATTAGAGACCTGGGAATTAATTTCATTTAGCTGGATGGTCATGTTCAAGGTAATGTGTGTTATTAATTGCTAGCTTCAAATGAAATATCATTATTATTATAAAAATGGAATGTTCGATGTGGGTATTGGGCTCGATTAATTTTCTTCGTGAACTAAAATCGGTATTAGTTAATGCGAATATGATAGGCCAATCAATACGTTATAGCACAAAATGAAATGAATGTCGCTTTTCTAACATAAAACTACTAATCGAACATAAGGCGGCATAATGTAAGAGCAGACGGAATGTTTTCAAGCTAATTCAGACTATTTTATGTCCGGTAGGTATATGTAGTCTTTGTGCGGGGAAAGATAGGGTCGTTTATCTTAAATTCCGCTTTAACGCATAGCTCTGTCTCCTTCGCATAAACTAATTTCCTATATTTGTTCAGGAAGAAACGCAATCGATCCCATTGACAGACATGCGACAAGGGCTGTACCGATTGTCCAAAAATAATCGCATGGTATTCCATTAATTGAATACACATCATAATTCATCATTTTTCGTCAATACATGTAACCATCTTGGCGTTGATTTACTATTTACAAGTTCTGCCCTCGGCTGCACCATGAAGCGTAATAGTCTCTGTGTTGATAAAAATTTGTTATGTTTATATTTTTTAACACACTTTTTTTAAGTTCACCGCTATGTAAATATGTAAGTTACCTGTAATGAAATCTAACGAACAGAATTTGATCCACTTTTGATTGTCGTATCAATATGAAACTTGGCAATTGTATGTAGATCCGGTGAAAACATAATAAATAACATGGTACCATCAAACTGATCTAACGATGGAGGCGGTATGTAGTAATACATTACATTTTACATTACATTTACGTCGTGTCCAATTGACGGCTAAAGACCGCTCTTGGACGTGTCAAAATAATTGGGTTAGGTAGTAAGTTTCGTTACTACTCTTTACTGAACATACATAGGTAGTCAAGAATTAACTACTAGATTAGCAAACTATAAATATAAATAATCAAAATAGAAGCCTAATATTTGAAGTAGTTAGTAATTCGCAAAGATACGTAGTAAAAATATTCTTCGTAATATTCAAATTGTCAAAAAAGTTAAATAATCAAGTTAAATCAAAGTTATGCATTTTAAACTAAAAGTACAGATATAAGATAATATAAAATAATCAGACAATAAGGCTCTACTTTTTTAAGTAATTTAAATGGGCACAATATTTGAAAATTCATGGCCAAAAAATCAATAGAAACTGTATATCTGAACAAAGTATCCAAACCGTTTTTGGGCTTGTAGGAATTGTCTTGAGATGTACTCTGGCCGTGATTTTCAGGGTCTGATGATGGATCTGGAAGGTTGTCACTGGAATTCTATAATGTAACAACGTATCGTAGCCGTGTTTGAGCTTGTTGGAATCGACTTAAGACGTCCTCTGGTCATGAATGATTTTCAGAGCATGATTATAATAATATTCTTCTTCTTCCGATACGATATTCTTCTTCCTCCATGGGTTCATATCCCGCCTTATCTAGAATGCTATAACTTCGAAGAAAATAGACAAAGTACTCAGGATGTATAAAGCTACGGACGAAAATAGTCTTCTTCGTCCGATATTCTCCTTTTTCCGTGGGTCCCTATCCCGCCTTATTTAGAGTGCTTTAATAGATACCCAAGTGCTTAGGATGCTAAAGGGGTTTTTGGGGCGGGGGGTGGTGTTAGGGGGGAGGTATTGAGGGGTTTGGGATTAGATAATGGTTAAGGGGAAAAGGAAGGGGCGCTGCGGGGGGTAGCGTTGGAAGGGGGGTAGCGTTGGGTGAGGGGGGGGGGGGGTGTATATAAACATATTTGTTTATTCCTCAAAATATTCACCATTTGCATATATAGTATGTTGCCAAAGTGTATAAACTCGCATTTTTATGCCCCAAAAACTGTTTAAAGGACGCAATTACAGCGTTTTGTTTAGAGTAATGCTGATATTTTAAATACTTTGCAATGACTCCGGGAAATATGACTGGTCTGGCGAATATGGAGGGTGAGTCGAAACTTTATACTGTAACTCCTTTAGTAGTGCAGCAGAATTGGTCCAGGCCTATTCCCCAGTAAGGGCTGTTTATAATAAAAACAATTTCGTGTATATTTTGTTTAATTCTCCACAGTAGGGTTCCGCTGTGACCGTTTCGCCAGGTTTCAAAAAAGAATAATGAACGACGCCTTCACAAGTACACCAAACACTCACCATGACATTCTTAAGGTGAAGTTCTGCTCTTTCATGGTGCTTCTTCACTATCCACCCACTGTCCTGAACGTCTCCTATATTCCTATTTCCTATATTCCGATATTGGATCCATTTTTCTTCAGAAGTGGCAACTCTTTTTAAAAACGGTTCCACCTTATGTCTTATCAGCAAAGAAGAAGCTACCTCGAGTCTGCGTATTTGTTTCTTTGCTTTAACTCATGTGAAAACCATCGATCTAGCTTTTTTTACTTTTGACTAATTATTGGTTTTGATACATTGTATGTTCATTGTACATTGTATATTGTATATTCAACACAGAAGCAATTTTGATTTTTACCAAACACATCTATTCATAATTAAAGCACATTCAAGACTGACATACAATCGGATATTTAGTATGAAACTACCTGATAGAAGTTACAGCCTCCCACTGCCGCTGTTAATTAATACCATCCGCGGGATAACGGCGCTTTCACCTTTAATGAATAATAATAATTTGGGTCGACGGTCGTAGACAGAGTAAGCGATATGTGTAGCGTACGGTGACAATGCTATCAGCTATCACGACTACTAATAAATGCGGGCCTCCGACAAGCGTATCAGGTTTCCCCGAGTACTACGTGCATCGAGCACCTTTGTACAACCTGTCCAAAGAGCCTTTGGTAATTCAACGCCGACTATGTGACTAAATATTACGCTGGGGACTACTGAAACTGTTATCAGCATGATTTTACTATTAGAATATAAATAGTGCTATTTGCGAGCCCGGTTGTATAGCGAATCGATTATAGCCCTAGTAATATATTTATGCGGATTACGAACGCAAATGCGGCGATACGTTTTTTACATATTTTTTTTTTTAATTTACGTCATACTAGAAGTGTGTAAATAAGGAAACGTCTTGTTTTCGAACCAAATATAGAATTAAATGTTTCACTGGGTTTCTAGATATTAAGAATCTGCTGCCTTACGTCACTTTTCGACATCTTTATAGGGATTGGTTATTTAAAAAACTTATTTCTATTTTAAATATTGATTTTGGCTACAAAAATAACAGGAACCGAATGGCAACACCTAAACCTCATGCTTATTGATTCTGTCAACCGACTGGGACTAATCCGTACCACTATGGAATAGAGCTAATAGTAAAATGAATTATTTAAACGCTGTAGTAAAATGCTCATAGCTTTAATTTCCGAAAATGTGGCCCTGAAGAAAATAAATCGTAATTCTAATATAGATATCAGCAATGGACTTTAACATAAACTTTCGTTAAATAGGTTGAGACAAAGAGAAAAGAGAAAAAGATAGGTATGACAAAAGAACAAAATGAAAAGTAAAAGAAAAGAAAAACAAAAGGCATAAGATTATTTAAATGCTATGAAATTTCTGTAATTAATATATATTTTTAAAAAAAAAAATACTTAGCCAAAATAAATAGAATGCATTGTCAAAACAAAAAAAAGGTTTTTTAATTTGTAATAGGTACATCGTAATCCCGATGTTATTATTGCTAGCATGGAAAACAAAATTATCTTAGAATCCTGAGAATCTATTCTCAGGATTGTACGATATTTTTTAAATAGTTTTTTAAGAATAACTTGAGAGGAATTAAGTTCCTCTCAAGTTATTCGGTATTATAACAAATTTAAAGAATCTATAAAAACATGCAGAAATATAAAGTCAACTCAATTTAAACTCAAAACTATGGAACCCTTACTTAGGAGAAATGAGGAGAAAGATAATAATTTAAATTTTAAAATATTTTTTTTTCATCATTTTAATATTTATTTATTTAATTATTTATTTATTTATTAAATAAATAAATAAATAAATTATTATTTCCACCGGTTTCTTCAATTTGGATATACTTAACTTTATAAATAGGTTAAAAACCATTTTACCGCGTGAATCTTGTAGCACCGGACGTTTCGGCGATGTTGCAACCGCCGTTGTCCAGGTTATACTAAAAATCGTCAGTGTACTCTGGAAAACGGCGGTTGCAACATCACCGAAACTTCGGGTGCTACAAAATTCAAGCGATAATTTCGTTTTTAAACCTATTTATAATGTCAAACAACCGCGATAGTCTTTGATTTCATAGTCTTAACTGCTAGCCTAACGAACTTAAATAAATAAATTTAACAATCGTAGGGTGAGTACACTGAGAAAAATATTGGATTGATTCTTACATTACCATTTTGTTGTTACAGTGTTATACAGAATAAGGATGGAATTTTGTTGAATTACAAGGAATTTTAATGAAACTCCATTACTCGAGTATATGTATCAACGTTTTACATACGGTTAATACGGAAATAAGAGTATGCTGTAGTTTCAACATGATTCATGTTTCCGACTATAATCGTACGTATACTACTACATGCTGTCATGTTAGAACCGAGATCCCAAGGTCGCAACGTAATGAAATAACATTATGTTTTAGCATTGCAGCACTGTAACAGCCGTCACGCCAACACCGTGGCGCATCATATTAATTCATACGTATGGACCACAGGCCGATTTATATACGTAATCCTTGTTGAAACATACGTATTTCCGTGGATTTTATCTATATAAAAGAAGCAAGGACATAAAAGACCAAATATGTTACCGCAACTACGTGGCTGTTTATTTGCATGCCTCTAACCGTCTGAATTTTATATCGTAATTAATATTCATTAAAGGTATTGTTATCGGGATTGTTTGCATCTCATTCTCTCCTGTGGCCAAGAGCGAAAGTACACAAGAATATTGATAAGGTGTGGGCGGGCGGGTTGCGCGGCGCGATGGGCGGGGCGGAGACTACACACGCCCACAGAATCCGCCCACCTCAAAAAATCGCCCAGAAAAGTTATCACTGGGCGTGGCGAACGTGGCGAGCTGTCCTCTAAATTAGATCATGTCGCATAAATTAGATAACTTTGACGGCAACTTCAATATTATGGAAGGAGTAACTAGTATAATAAGAAAGGTTAGATAAACATTAGATATACATATGTAAGTATAATCGTTTAATATTACGCTCTAACGGATGTCTCCGTCTCGTTTGTTATAGTCTAGAATAAAAAATTATATATTAAAATAATAATGATAGTAATAGTAATGGAGTAGAGTAATAATTTTATTATTAACAGTAGAATTATAATAATAGTCTATAGTAGAATAATAGTTATAATCTAGAATAATAGCCTAGAAAAGTAATTAACGATTTGGAATCATCTGTAAGGTTAATTATGTTTTGGGAAATAAATAAATAAATAACTTTTATTCGTTTATTTGACGAAATCTCATTTATTTTATTATTTTCTGCGACCGTTTCTGTTGATGGCGCAAATTATTATTGCAATGATTACATTAGAGTGTTTACTCAAATAATTGAAATGTAGCAAAAAACTTCCATTAAATATTAATTAGTTAGTTAACGTGTCCGGGCCAGGTTGGGGAATGTCTCCAAAAATATGCGGCCTGGTGGTCTCGTTGTTCTTCTCTTGTAAGTCCTGGTGTGTGATAGGAGTTGACATGTTCATCCTGCAGCGTTCCCAAGACGTATGTTGGATTCGCCGTGTGGCCCCAGCGGACGAGATTGGCTCGAAATTTTGTCACAGTGTCATTTGGCCCGGTGGTAGAAAGATTGGGCGGTGAGTTTAGACTCATCGTTTCCAGGGACGCCCGATTGTTAATGGTCGCAGAACAGACTATTGAAAATGTGTACAATCTTCGTGGAGGCTCGTTCTGTGTCTCATTTAATATTACGATTTTACTAAGCAAAATTCACAATTATTTCTTCTATCACTTCGAATTTCGAATTTAGAATTGAATTAAATCTATATATATAAAACAAAATCGAAGTTCGAAAACTTAAAACAACAATTGGAAAATTGTCGAAAAATTAAAATAAAAGACAAAACATTTTCCCACACAAAATGTAAAGTCGGCAAATCATCCGCTTTATTTGTTCTTGAACCTGATAAAAAAAAACGAAAAATGTCGTATATCACAAGGTGCTTCAATGAAGAGAATTAAACCGAATGCATCCCATGCTGCACAATATGTAAATAGTTTAATTCAACCATGTCTTGCTGACACACGATTGATATACCTAATTTTTGTACTTTTATATTTCTTTTTGTGTTATTATCCTAATAAAGTAGTGAACTTAATATTTATATTGTATTCATTGTATTACTTTTATAAAACCATAAATTAAGTTCAACTAATCTGTAACACGACATTCATCGACTGTAGGGCGGTACGAAGTTCGCCGGGTCAGCTAGTATTGTATAAATATAACAGATAATATATATGTACTTTTAGATTTCCGATTTCCGATTTAGATAGCTTATAAAGGGATAGCGCATCATTTACCTGTCCATCATTCAGACTGCCCAAAAAAAAGGATTGTAATGTGTTCGGGGTTCATCTATATATGTTTTACGTTTATTTATTCCACAATAACTTCTAAACGCTTGCACCGATTTAGAAGTGTGTAGTATTGTTAGAACCGTTATGTTATCCCGAGTATCACAGAATACCTTACATGTATGAATATCAAGGAAGCATTGCTATATCTTATTACTGGCTTTTTTAAAAAAATTTATTGTTATATCTATGCTAATTTTCTCTATTTATTGATTATCATTGCAATTTGAATTTTATTGTATTTTTTATTAATATTTTTTAAATAATATTTTTACTGGTTGTATTTTGATTTATTTATTACTTTTTATTTTTCAACATGATCATGAATTAGGTAACAGATATCATTAAAATAACTCTTGAAATTTATACAACTTTTTTATTAGAGTTATTAGATTTACTTTCTTTCATTTTTTTATTTTTTCTTTTTCTCAGTAATAATACTTTAATAAGTGTGCGCACAATATAAAACTTACATGTAACCTAGTCGAGTCTACCTTTGTATGGGCTTCGGCCTAGTTAGGCAGACTTTGTAATTTAGGTTTTGGAACATTACTTACAAAAATACATTTATTCCTATTCTTATGGTTATTGGTCTAAATGTCTTAATGTTTATTAATCAAAATAAATATATCGTGTTTTGTGTCAAATAAAAGGTCTGATTGGGTACGTTATGAAAATATACATATATTTAAATGGATAAATATTATATAAACCACAAATATTTCATAAAAAACGTAATAAAACGATTTGTGCGATCGACTCAGTGAACAAGCTGGCGCGATCGCGAACGTATCGCACGTCGTGAATACTAGTTTCTATCCGCGATAGAAAAAATATACGAAATCGAGGTTTTGTGTGCCGTGCATATTGTGACTTCGTCCATCGGAATCTGCTTCAGAGTCTGGGTAGTTACCCATCAGCGAAGCAGCCAGAGAAGACCAGAAAGGAAACGGCTTTTTGAGGTACTCCTTTTTCTTAATCCTGATCTATTCCCAATGCGGCTGTTTAGCGTTCACCACACCTTAATTAAATACAGTCCACTGCCTGAAGTTCAGAATATCGACCAATAATTATAAATATGATACAATAGTTGACTTTTTGTCAAGGCAGTTTTTTTATTATTTTTAAAACATTACCTTGTTTTTTTTTAAATTTTGTTTTAATTCGAAGCCAAATTTATATCCTGATCTATTCCCAATGCGGCTGTTTAGCGTTCACCACACCTTAATTAAATACAGTCTACGGCCTGAAGTTCAGAATATCGACCAATAATTATAAATATGATACAATAGTTGACTTTTTGTCAAGGCAGTTTTTTTATTATTTTTAAAACATTACCTTGTTTTTTTTTTTATTTTGTTTTAATTTGAAGCCAAAATTATATCCTGATCTATTCCCAATGCGGCTGTTTAGCGTTCACCACACCTTAATTAAATACAGTCTACTGCCTGAAGTTCAGAATATCGACCATATAAATATGATACAATAGTTGACTTTTTGTCAAGGCAGTTTTTTTTATTCTTTTTAAAACAATACCTTGTTTTTTTTAATTTTGTTTTTTGTTTTTCTAATAATCGCACACATGATCATGTTGAAACTAATGTATATTGGTATTTCTGTAATAACGGTAAGGAAAATGTTGAAACAAATTGTATAATGGAGTTTCAACAAAATTCCTTGTAATTCAAGAAAACTACGATTTAAACACTGTTATTCTGTATAAAACCGTAATAAAGAAATGATAATGGACAAATCAATCCAATATTTTTGTTAGTGCAGCAGGACAGGTGCAGTGATCTCATGTTCATTGTATTAAAATAGGGTCCATTTTGAGATGTGGTAGGTTAATCTAGCAAAAGGCATTTAAATACGTTGTATTAACCTCGGGCCGTGTACAATATAGCCATAATAGAATATTAACAGAATAAGGGAATATGCGAGAGCTTTACGTACTTCTGCTATAACTGGTGGATCGAATATAGGGTTAAACCACTAAGTTCCCACGGGCTCGTACTTCGGTCAGCCTCTGACAGTTTATTAAAAATTCCGAGTCATAATAGTGATTTCTATTCCTATTCTTTCTGTGTCCATGGTGCAAGACTCTGGAACGATCTCCCAGCAAATATACGAAACTCGCCTTCTTTACCATCGTTTAAGACTCACCTTAAGGATTACTACCTTTCTAAGAAGTAACCAGTTCTTCCCTTTCTCTCCTGTTCCTCTCCCAATTTCCTCTCCTCGGGCATTATTAGTCTTAAATTCTTCCACTTGTCTGTTTGTTATGTAATAATCTTTATTTTCACAATGCGCGCATGTACCACTATGTTTAGGTTATCTGTAAGACATTGCCATGTGGCAATAAGCTCGCCTTTTTTGTATATTTATTAAGTGCAAATAAAGAGTTTATTATTTATTTTGTTATCATTTCAGTTATACGCTCTTGGTCATTTAGATGGGGATCTATATATATAATAATATTAACCGACGTTTCTATATGTCTACATAAAATAGATTTTGAGGGGCAAATTTGGATGTGTAAATACACGACAGAAATCCTGTATTCGGCGCAACGGTAATAACAAAAATTTTAGCTTATTATTTAAAAAATATATAGGAATAGCTTGTTTCCTATATATTTAAATTTCTTGTTGTTTTTAAAAACTTTATTGTATACTAAAGAATATAAATAGGTGGGGTATGGTCCAGCAGCAATATTTATTGGTCAAACCGCTTGGGATTTATTTTATTTTATTTTAATTTTATTTTATGCCAACAAAAGAGAAAAACAGCGCTCGGGTCTTAAGTTAATAAATAATAATAACAATATTACGGCCAAAATAGTCTCCTGGTAATATACAGTTAATGTGCGTGATGTTGTGTAATAATATTTATATATTATTTTATATTATCATGTTCTCTCGATTTGTGAGTGTGTATGATAGAGTAGGATGAGTGTGTTTATATGTGTGATTGTGATGTGTGTTTAATAGGTGTGTGTAAGTACATTTACGTGTATGTGTCATAGTTGTGTATATATGAGAGTGTGTGATTCTGCACAGGTATGTATCTGTTCAAGCTTTTAAGGTCTGCTCTATTACCGCTCTGATACCGCTCTGATATTTTATATTGATATTTTGACTATTTGGTTGTCGCAGGTACAACTCATAGTAGTTAATGCCTATGTAACGAAATTATAATCGTTATTTCTACACAGCTACATAATATTTTTAATCATTAATTAAATTAAATTATAAATAATGAAATTGATTATTGGCGGAGTAAGGAGCTTGGTGAGAGGTTCGATTTTAACTTTTACTGAAATTAGTGTTTTCTCTCAGATTTTGTTTATATTTTTTCTACTCGAGATAGTTACACTACGAGAATCCTAGCTATGTAACATATGCAAATTATTACAAAAACCTATCACATCTATATTCGGATCTACTACCAGTTTAATTATGATAACCACCAATAAATAGGAGCAAGTGGTGTACCTTCGGACAAATTCCAAATATCGGAAGATTTTTATTTTCTCTGCGAAGCTGGCATCGATATTGGCAAAAGTTACACCTGATTTCGAGAGCTAGTTTCATATTTAATACAATGCAATTTTTGTTTTTAATGTTATATAAAAAAAACAGAAATTTTGAATATTTAAATTAATATGGTTTGCTTCTGAAGGTACACTTCATTATAGTTCCTTCTGATACCTGTACTGATTGTATGTACTTTCGGACAATATATAGACTACATTTGATTTGATGGAGATTTTTGCAAAGACAAGTGATGGATGTATTTTTTACAAATACCGCAGAAAAGAATATGCAGCTGGATGCCATATTTTCTGCAAGTACTGCATATTACCACTGTATCATTGGATATAATTTGAATTTGCTCGCGCTGGGTCTTTCAAATTCAAATTCAAATTAATTTATTCATGTTCAATTTACATTTTTACAATTTTAAATAGTCAATACCTAACTAGGCGGCCGCCCGTTTTAAGGCAGACAATTTATTTTCATCGTTAATATTTTGGATTTTTTTTTAACATAAAGTTACCCTTATAGCCTACATAAAATTCAAAACAAAATGTCACAAAAATATAAAATCTATTCAGAATCTATTTTATATTAATGAATATATTTTATTACTTTTGGATGCTTTCTGGCTTGTTTCTAATTACTTCAATTGCTTTTGATTGCATCCGAAGGTTCATCTTAGAGACCGTTCGACGGTACAAACTTCTAACTATTTTGTTAGAATTTTGAATTATTAAGTTGTTGTTATAAAAAAAAACTAAAATTCAGTTTTCTAAATTTCTTCAAGTATACGCTTTCTTGAGCTATGCGATTACTAAATAATTCACCACCTTAACCTACGTAAAAAATAAATAAATGATCATAAAAAAACTTACTTTTTGTAGGAAAAAATATCAACGCTCTTTTCCTAATCACACTTGTGACAGAAGTCAAAATCAATGTTAGAAAGTGTCGACATCACTAAAATAAAGTATTCCAGTTATACCGTAGGTGATACTGTCCGATGGTACATGCGTCCGAATGTACACGATTTCCCTTAGACTTATATAGAATGAAAAGTTAAAACAAATATCGCAGGCAATATCAATAATTAATGAAATATTCAACCACTGTGATTTCAGGAAAACATCTCAAACGATGAAGTCAATTAAAATCACGGGTTGGTGTCGGTAAAATCTTATCTCGAAACTGTCTCTTTCTCTTTCCGCCGCAGCGGTATCGTAACTACGTTTACGCTACAGCTACGTCTACGCCGCGGCGTAGCTATATCGTAGCGTCGTCGTAGCAACCGCTGGTAGGTAAAATGGAATAGTAGCGCTACGAAGAGGGGACGACGGCCGTTTCGTACATACTAATCCGAGAGCCTGTTGCAGGTATTGTAGTATATAAACGTACTCGAATTGCAGCCTAGGAGAATCTCAACAGTAATAGTCTAATAAAATGATTAAATGTATAATATATATACATGTAAAATTACGTGGGAGTGAGATAAGTAACAGTTTTGAGTAAGTACTACTTTTTTGGATTTCAATAGTAAGTACATTGTATTTTCCGACAAGATCAATTGTTTTTGTTTGTGAGTTTCCATGTAAAACTTTGAATTTTTATTAATCATCATGAGTTCGCTTCGTTTAATAATCATCACAAAGACGATGCTTGAAAATTTATGGAATTGATTATACTTTCAATCCTTGCCTGGATGGAAATATTTGTCGAATGTATATTTTTTAATTGCTGAATGCTGGAAATTCAATTTCACAACGAATTTTGGGTTTCGGCTAATAACCAAACCAGAAAAGCCACCGAAAACCCATTTTCCCGAATATTGCTAATTCACTAGGAATTAAGTGATAAAATCCTGTGGAAGCCGCACTCTTTGGTATATTTTCAGGGCTCTAAAATCTGACTGTCTTAAACAACTCCGAGGCAAATAAAATATATATAATAACTTTAAGTAAATAAATAAACACATTAAAACATTAAATTAAAAAATGTCTTTTATATTTATTAGAAAAATAGTTAAAAATCTCTAAATCAAAGTATTTGCCAAAAGACATAATCATTTTGTTTTACTAAAAAATCAAGTATCTTTTTTGACAGACTTCGTTTTGTAAAGTTTACCATCCGGTAAACTTTAAAGTTTACCGAAACTGCCATGGGCTCTGGACCTATACCTACCAGTCGTAGACGTTTATGATTCAACACAGACACGTATAATATTGCCGGCTTTGTTGTCGCTAGTACTATTGTCTTTTATGTCGCAGTTTTGCATCAGAAATCAGCGCGAATCCTGCTTTAAAATGCAAGCGACAATTCCCACGTGGGGTGCTTCATTTTTATGTCATTTCGTTGTTTACTAAAGCGATATAACATGTTTTGCGCAGTATATCAATTAGGTGATTAGCTCAGAATCTCCACTCGAAAAATAATTATCATTAGCGCGCACCCAAGGAACCTAATTAATGAAGATTTAAATGCTCTCTCGAGTTAATGGTAATGGTTTTTCAGTTGAGGATTTTTGTCGCGAAGCGACATTTATATTCGTTAGCGGCTACCATTTCTCGTCTGTTGATATTTCTTCCGCCGTTTTTTTAAACCCGCTCTGCAAAGGATGGCATTTCCGGCTTCCCGGTATGGCGTTGTCCGTTTGTCCAATATTTTATTTTCAGAAGATATGTCATATATAATGTATTATATGTTCTGAGTATATATACAAAAATAGAGTTGAGAGATTCCAGAGATACTTCCTGAGGCATCTCGGCTGCAAACCATTCCAGATCTCCGGAAGTTTCCTAGAGAAACGTAGTCGTCATAACATGGACTCACTCGAGAATGAGAGCCTCCAATATGATATATGTTTTTTGTACAATATTATGAATAATAAGAAATATAGAGTCCTTATATTATCTGTTAGCAGAATCTGAAAACGAATCAAAAATAATCAAACCAGGGATCGTGACTTATTTCACATACATAGGGTCAATATCAATTATGGCCAAAATATGTACTTCTATAGAACGCTTAGATCGTAAAAAATAAAATTTCAAGGTTTGGATATTGTTTATTTATCGTCAAACACTTGCTTTGATGACATTAAAAACACGATTTACAGCCTTTGGTCTTGATTAGTATTTCTTCATTTGTTAAATATTGCAATGTTTATTTTGTATGCATATTACATAATAAATATATTATCATGTAGGTATATCATATCCTTTAATATTTCCTATGCTTTTTAACATTTTAATATTATCTTACCTTATTATTTATATTATGATTTTATTTTATCAATATACAGAGGTACTTCTTGAGGCATCTCGATTTCAAATCGTTCAGACCTCCGGAAGTTACCCGGAGAGACAATCATCATAACATGGACTCAATTACTATATATATATATAAATATGTTTTATTATTTAATTATTACA
Organism: Micropterix aruncella; assembly: GCA_944548615.1. Lineage (NCBI taxonomy): Eukaryota > Metazoa > Arthropoda > Insecta > Lepidoptera > Micropterigidae > Micropterix > Micropterix aruncella. Next base: position 30,310,052 of record OX155950.1, read on the forward strand.
TACTCAATAACACCATAACATATAGAAGTAAGTTATTTCATAAAATTAGTTAAATATATCTATTATAATTTTATTTTTGCTTCTCTATCCATTCTCTATTTTATTCATATTTTCTTCTTGTGATGTAACAATATATTTTGTCTAATTTTTAAAATGTTTAATTGTCCTTATAGATCTGCATAATATTTATTTAATTTGAAAATATAATTAACTTTACAGAAGATTCTAAATCGTTAATTAATCGTTATCCTAGACTATATTATACGTATATTAAATGTCTATCTAACCTTTCTTGTTATTACTAGGTACTACTTTTTAACAACTTTTATACTATATACTACATATTTACCTATTTCCTTAATTGGTAAAAAACGCCATTACAGTACTTTGCAGTTGTGCTAAGTTCACCATCCAAATATCAAATTCTGGCTCAGCTGAACAGAGTGCATTTAGGGTAAGAAGCGCCCGTACCGTTAAGCAGTGTTGAATGATGTTAGTTCTAGCTCGCAGTAGCGCGAACGATACGTAAGTCCTAGAACGAGGCTTCTAAGGTTGGTGGGATTATGAACGAACATAGTAGTTTATATATTTATTTTTACATATTTATAATTACTTTCTAGTTAAATAAAGCGACAAGTTGAATCATCCCATCCCATCCAACCCGAGGCACGTCACACATCTAACTAGACTTACGCCTGTGCCTAGATGTGCGATAAGGCATACGTATTTGAGATTGCGAGCTGACATTAAAAGTTTATTACTAGAGATTAGATATTAAGTAGAGTTTAAGGACATATATAGGTATACACAATATAACAGGTACACAATGTAATATGTATGTAGCAGATTGCCAGCCAATCACTTCTTACGCTTAATAAGTTGGGCCCAACCAACACTAGAATATGTTCTAGTATTAACTACAAAACATTGTAAGTTTCCTGGAAAAAAAAAGATTATCAGTGGTACCGTATGTGCATATTCCCTGAATTTCTAAAATGTCTAAATAAAAAGAAATGGCGGTGCAACGGAACCGTTGCGTTAAATTTGGCTTGTAAGCATTTGTAGTGTGCTTAAGAATTAAGTCGTGGGTGAAGCGAAGGAAAGGCTCGACTTAATAAGCAGGGAGTTTAAAAGGCCTGAGATTTTCCTGGAGACTAATTTATAATTAGGCGGCATTTACAACCGCTGCCATGAATACAAATGAAATATACGTTAGTATAAAAAATAGTCGATTTTGATATGTTTACGGTACAATATAATCTTTCGTGTTCTTTCTGAGGATCTATAGGTCCTCAAACGCGCAGTGATACATGGAATCGTAAGGGTTATGCGGTGCAGTTTTTAATGTCACCGGCGACCCAAGTAGCCTCATGGCTACTTGGGTCAATATTCTACACACAATAATAAAATAGGTTTTAAGGTTTATTATCTACCTTGCTAGAGTGATGCCCGTACTGAGGTAGAGCTAATAGGCCCAGTGCAGTTAGGGCATTATGACCCATGTGTTCAGAGTCGGCCCAACTCACAGGTCAGCACACATCCGGTAACCTCCAAGCAGAAGTGTGCATCTGGGTTGGACTCTGTGCCTGCGGGTCAGAATCCTACCCGGGCTCCTGGATGGTTTGCGGGTGCGGCGACAGCTAGTCGATTGTGCATTCCGTCTGATAAACGGGGGAGTCTAGAAACGGTTTTAAATCCTATGGAGCGGGGGTTGTTGTTAATTTTACGGCAACTGTCTGGCTTCGCCGTAAGGCCAACGACTTACGGCGAAACCAGGGGCAGCCTCGCCCCCTAACTACCAGTTTTGGTAGGATATCTTCCTCTGGAGTTAACCTTCAGGATACCTCCGTCCATCCGACTGGTTACGGGTCCGAAGTCGCTTACACGGCCTCTACCTGTTGTATTACAGCGGTAATTCAATTTGAATTAATCGCGGATCTAGGCGTTTTTTGACCGTATATCAAACGGGATCGGGTGGCCCAATAATGTTACAACATAAGCAGAATAATATTGTTTATTTACTGTAAGCACGCGCAAATAATCTTACAATGTTTAAATTATAAGATTAACACATTTAAAGATCATTTGGAAACCAACGTAATTTTGGCCGACTTTTCATATAAATAATACTCCTATGTGCGACGTCTCGAGCGTCGATAGCCGATAATCGTTGTCGTCTTCGATATTCTTTAGCCAGGTTTTCTTCGGTGCCGAACGCTGAATTCTCTATTCTGTCGGACGGCTCGCCAAAGAAGTTTACGTGGCAAGCGATTATCGTACATTCGGCAAACATGGCCGAACCATCGTAATCGACGTTTTTGTATTTCTTCTTCGATCGGTGTTTGTTGATCACATCTTTCTTTAACAGCACTTTTGTTGGTAGTTTTTTTTAATATAAATACTAACAATATCATTTTTTTATGAACTAATTCTTGTTGCCTAATAATGAATATTGTTAGTAATGTATATTATATGTTTATATAATATATTTGGAGGCCGGCCGTAAATGGCTACGCGGATCTTTAACCATCGCAACCACCGATTAGCGTTTTTGGCCCCCTAGGGGTTAATGGTCTCGTTTCGAAGTAAATGAATAAAAAATTAACTCTGAAAATTGGACTTGGAAATATAATGATACTAGATGACCCGGTGAACTTCGTACCACCTAAAATTGATTTTATTGTAACTCTTCATAAGCGTTTATTGATCCTAATCAACCTTCCAAATCCAATTCATTGAAATCTATAATATGGCCAAATCATGTAGGTACGGTTTTAGTTTCGTTTGGTGATTAAATGAATGTCGTTTGTAGTTAAAATAAATTCAATTTATTTAATTTACATGATGAAATATAAATGCTTTTTCGAGTTTTCCGACTTTTTCGGCTTTTCGACTTTTTCGACTTTTCCGACTTTTTCGACTTTTTGTATTTTTCGAATTTTTGGACTTTTTTTTACTTTTTCAACTCTTTTGACTTTTTCGACTTTTTCGACTTTCACTTTTTGAAATTTTACACAATCGCACGGAATAAATAACAGTTATGGATGGCGCAGCTGTCAAACATGTGCAGTAGGATCGCCGCGAACGCCATCTGTTGAAAGTGGCCCATTTCCCAAAATGACCAATAATTTCGATTTTCAGTTGTTTCTTTTAATTTTTCCCAAATATTTTATTTTGTAAACCACCCCTGAATCAATGCAAGCAAAACAAAAAATAATAATTCAAATCGGTTGAGTCATTTTCGAGATCTTGCGAGACTAACGCACGGCGATTCATTTTTATATATAAGATTATATTTTATTTTAAAAGGAGTTTCAATTTGTCACATAGAAGAAGCATTCAATATGCTTAATAAACAGTTTTACCATATCACTATTCATAATAATTAAACTAGAACATCCTTACACCGATCGCATTGCATAATTAAATATTCGAGTCGGCTGAAAAATCCCACCGCAGTGGCGGAATATATTTTTCAACCCCGCGCGGCGCTGTGTTGAAGGGGGCGGCTTAATGTTGAACAGAGTTGAAACAAAGAAGCGCATAAATAAAATGTGAATTAGCGGCGTCGCCTCCGTTCGGTATAATTGCCAAGAATTTATTCGCCCGCCACGAAAGCGGGGCGCGCCGAAGAGATGAATCACTCGCCGCTGCACCGCGATTATAAATTCGCCTTCTTATCTCTCTTAGCGTTATAATTGCCCCGCTTTTAGCGATGGACTTAGTTATCTTTTCGCATTCATTTATACTTCATAAATAAATTAATTGTCGCTAGGTACGGGGCTAAGTGGCAAGTGAGAAATTTCGCAGATTCAATTTTGCTGGTCTAACGGTGAATATTCTTGAATATTAAATACTCAATATGATCACGTACAGTCTGGCCAGAAAGAGTAGACCCCACAACTTGGGAAAAGTATTTATATTGCAACACAGTAATATGAGAATAGTAGGACTAAATAATCTAGGGACATATCTCAGTACCGTCTCCCAAGAGGCGTATTGTACACAAACTAGTGTTTCTGCTCCTTTACTAATTCTACCATGAAACATCAACGTTTGCATTATTGTGAGCTTGAAAGAAAAAAAAACGTTAGTCGTGCCTTCGTTACATAATCATTAATTTTAACTACCATTGCGGCATGTAGGTACCAGCAATTTGTGGTTAAACTATACGAAATGTGAAACAAAACTAGCCTCATTGTACCTAGACCTACATTTTGGGACACTGAAAACGACTTCTGTAGCTCCGGTTCGAATAGTTTAGATAATTTTTAACGCGAAAGAATATGAATAAAAAGAGTTAATTACAAAATGAACGCAATATAAAATCGAAGACTATCGCGGTTGTTTGACATTATAAATAGGATAGAAAACGAATTTACCGCGTGAAATTTGTAGCACCCGACGTTTCGGTGACGTTGCAGCCGCCGTTGTCCAGGGTAGACTGAAAGAGCTGTCAATCCGTTGTTTTGCGGGTAGGCCGCATATCGCTGCCGCCACTGCGTAGGTTATAACGGTGGTGGGGGGCCAGGCTCGGAGCGCGCGAATTTCGAAAGCCATTGAAACAACATCTGGGATAAGATGATCCGGGAAGCCATTGAAATAAGAAGAACCCCGAACTTCAATAGAGACGACGGTTACAAACTCTCTTCTACGTGGAACCCTCTTCTTAAAATGTTCCCACCGCCGAACACCGAACGCAAGGACGTAAGACAGGATACAGTGAGTGATGTGTGCAAGACGGATTTTCGAAATTCGCGCGCTCCGAGCCTGCTCCCCCCCCCCCCCCTCCCACCACCGTTATAACCTACGCAGTGGCGGCAGCGGTATGCGGCCTACCCGCAAAACAACGGATTGACAGCTCTTTCAATCTACCCTGGACAACGGCGGCTGCAACGTCACCGAAACGTCGGGTGCTACAAATTTCACGCGGTAAAGTCGTTTTCTATCCTATTTATAAAATGAACGCAATTTTATGAACTGAACCAAAAGGACAAAATTCGTCTTGACATAAGTGTAAGTGTTGTCGCATCAAAATATTTCCCACCATATCGAATTAATGTCTACTCTTAATGGTCAGACTGTACATGAACAGAAAGCTACTCACTCAACATGTGGATGGAAATAAGGTTATTGATATAATCTCAATAAAATTCGTGACTCTAAAATTAGTTATAACTACGGGCTTAAATGAGGATCGAAGTGAAGCATTACAGTGGTCTCTCGGTAATCCGGCAGATATCTATTTATTTATTTATTTATTTTATTAACTAAATGTATACAGCATATTCTTTATATAAAAAAAAACATTTTATAAATTAACATCAATATAGCCATTAATACATTTTAAATTACCAAAAAATATAAAGTACCCATTTAAAAGATAATAATTTTATAACCTTCTTTTTAAGAAAAAAGGAGAAAGAAGCATTTCTAAATATAAATGTGTAATTACAATAGGGGAATGGAAATGGAAGGGAGGGATTGTTATAACACATACATACGTATACTATTGACATATATATATATACATATATATATATATATATATATATATATATATATATATATATATATATATATATATATATATATATATATATATATATATATATATATATATATATATATATATATATATATATATATACATATAGACATACATACACACATAAATATATTGTATATAATAAAGTAATAAGTAAATTTAAATTAATTATCGTTCCTGAGCTTTTCTTCGACTGCGTGAAGAAAAGGCTTCCTGTCCAGAGAAAAAATGTCAAGGTCATTAAACCTGTTATTAAAAGAGGTGAGTAACCGTATCATAGTAGAGTTGCTGAAGTGGCTTGAATTGCACCTGGGCACATGAAACAAACGAGAAACTCGGATACTTCTGGGGGGCACTCTCAAGGAAATTCGCTCAGTTAAAGCTGGACAGTCTATTAAACCATGAAGGATGTCATATAGGAAAGACATGTCGGTTATGGTCCGTCTATTATAGAGCAGTGCAACCTTAAAGTAATCCGCTCTTTCCTCATATGTCTCGAAGTTCGAGTGCTCGCGCCAATTTAGGTATCGCAAGAAACGCTTTTGGACGCACTCAACCTTGTTGACAGATGCAGCATACATCGGTGACCATATAGTGGATCCGAAGTCTAAGACACTTCTGACATATGCGTAATACAGTGTTTTTAAGGCGAGGGTGTCACTGAACGGTCTGCATACTCTAAACAAAAATCCTAACATTTTCTTGGCCTTAAGAACTATGTAATCTATGTGGTCGTTGTATGTAAGCTTCGTATCTAAATAAAGACCAGTATCGGACCAAACCAAAGCACTGCCGGATTACTAGAAACGACTAATAATGACGCATTTTAAAGGCAGTACAATTCGGTGTACATTCTTCGTACCGCCGCGAATGGTTCGCTGTCCTCGTACGTTTGAAGTCCCTCGTATAGGTTCTAGTTACGCCCAAAACTATTATGTACCCCTTGATGACCACATACAACGAACTTTTTCAATATATCGACATATTTCATACGAGCAAACCTACGTTCAGCGAGGCTGTACGTAGCCTACTTCGAAATAGTACGAAACGGTATACACTTATAAACAGTGACGGCTCGTCCTAAGGAGCGCTGGTGCGGTGCACTCCCACAAAAATTTAAGCAATTAAATCAATAATTACCCTGTACACTTTTTTAAAAATAATCCATCGCTAGGAACAATAATCCGACCGACTAAGTGGAGCGCCAGCGAATACGCTCCTATGAACCAATGTTCAATACAACAAACAGCACTGAATGTAACGAGTGCGAAAGAGAAAAATCGACAATCTCCTGCACGTGAAACAAAAGATTTTGTATCGAAATTTAGCAGTATTAAGAGCGCCGCTCCAACGGGTGAACAACGCGCATGCGCTCTCGGCTCGCTATCTCGCTCCCACCGGGACGTAGCCAGTGCGACTACGTTCATACTGTTGCCGAACGTAAACAAAATTAAATGTCAGTCAGTGTCAATAATTGACACGCGCGCGAGGCAATATCGAATTTTGGCACTGTTTGACTGTAAATAATTAGAAAAATAGCTTGTTTGCATGTTATTTGGCGGTAACAATGGAACAATACAGTGTGTCGTACATAAGAAACTGTGAAAAGACTTTAGAAGTGCGTCTCGAACTAAAATCAAAGGGGCGACCGCGTCCTGAAATAACGCTAACACAAACGTGTAGTACAAAATCTAAAACTTATACACGTGTTTTCAAACCTGAGCAGTATACCAAAACACCGTGGTTATGTGGGTGTGAAGAAACGAACAAATTGTTTTGTTTTCCATGTCTTGTGTTTGGAGCCGGCGCGGGCGGTGGTGCCGAGACTGTATGGACAGAAACTGGTGTTCAAGATTTAGCGCATCTTTCAATTAAAGTGAAAAAACATTCGCAATCTCGATTTCATATGTTAAATGAAGTGCAATTGGCATCTATCGGGCGACAAGATATTCGAAAGGCGCTCGATTCTGCTTATCGAAAATCTATTCGAGAGTTCAATGAGCGTGTTGATGAAAATCGATATATTTTACGTCGCTTAATAGATTGCGTGGTATTCTGTGGTGCATTCCAAATTGCATTACGGGGACACGATGAATCTACGGAATCTCTGAATCCCGGAATATATAGAGGCTTGGTTGATTTTGTGTCAGAGATCGATTTGGCCATGAAGCAGCACTTATCAAGCAGTTCTGTTTTTAAACGTACGTCTAAATCAATTCAAAACGATATTTTGGATGCTATTTATGAAGTTTGCAGATGTGAAATACAGATACAAATAAAAAATGCAGATTTTGTTGCAATTCAGGCAGACGAATCAACTGATTGTTCTACTATTCAACAGCTGGTGTTTATTATAAGGTATATACATGATGGTAAAATTTACGAACGATTTTTGAAATTTTTACAACCTAAGGGTTATACATCAGAAGTAATAGCGGCTGAAATCATGAAAGAGCTTGATTCTTTAAATATTGATAAAAAAAAAATAATTGGACAGAGCTACGACGGAGCTGCCGTCATGAGTGGAAGTACAAATGGCGTCCAAAAGATTATTAGAAATATCTACCTATATGCTTATTATGTACATTGTTACGCGCATCAACTCAATTTAATTTTAGAAAAATGTGCATCGATTAACCACACAGTACGAAGCTTCTTTTGCAATTTGCATGCATTTCCATCGTTTTTCACGCGATCGCCGAAAAGATCCGAATTTTTAAAAGAAATCGTCCACAAAAGAATACCTGCCGCTCCACAGACAAGATGGAATTATAATACACGTACAGTAAAAGTTTTATACGATAACTTAGAGCCCCTGAAAGAGTGTATGCAAGCAATAATGGACAGTCGTAACAGTGACCCAAAAACATTTAATCAAGCTCAAATGCTCCTTTCATATTTAAATGAAGACAATTTTTTATATTGGCTAAACTTTTTCGCGACGCTCATGCCCCAATGTGAAATGCTGTTCAAGTGTTTGCAGTCTCGATCCCTTGACTCAATTAAAATTATGAAAGAAGTCACTAAATTTGAAAAGGTCGTCAATGAATTACGTGATGCTGTTCCACCGCCTTCGCCTAAGAAAAAACGTCGGCCTGATAACGTGAATCATTCAGCTATGAGAAAAGAAGTGTGTGACATATTACGAATGCAGATAAAAGACAGATTTGTTCATACAGACCATTTATTGGCGTCCAAATTGTTTTACACTGACTGAAATTTTTAGACTACAATAAGAGTTTTCCGGATGATGATTTTAAGAAAGTGGTAAACACGTATGATTTCCTGGAAAAAACTAAACTGAAAAATGAGCTATTAGTCATTTATAGCAGAGAAGATTTTCACAACGCTGACGGCGCCGTTGCTTTACTTCAACATTTTATGGAATTTGCATTAGAATCCGTATTTGCTGAAAGCATGAAACTGCTAAAAATTATTTGTACCATTCCTATGACGTCAGTAGAAAGTGAGCGCTGTTTTTCGACGTTAAATAAAGTCAAAACGTTTTCACGCAATACTATGGCACAAGATCGTCTGAATGCATTGTGTATGATAAGCATAGAAAAACGCTTAATTAATTCCATCTCAGACTTTCACAAGAAAGTGATAGATGTTTTCGCTAGACAAAAAGACCGGCGAATGGATTTTATTTACAAATAAATGTAAGTAATTATATCCTGTTTTTTTTATTGCACACCCATAAAAAATATTCACGAGCCGCCTCATAATATACATATATGAAGAGTTAGAAAACGAACAGATCGAAAATGAAACGTAGCAATAGAAAATAATTTAAATGCTTTTCCTTTCTTATCTTAGTTATAGTTCGATAGTAATTTAATTTAATTTAAATAAGTTAAATTTTGATAAATATTGTATAATAAAATAATGCAAGACAATACTGTAGGAAACACTTAACCAGCCAGCAAAACATTGTAATATGATAATTAGCTATAATTAATAGAGCGCTGTTATGTCTCTCGAATATAAAATAAATACATACATATAGCTTATATTCTACACTTTCTAGCGTGGCAACTCAGTCAACGACACAGCTGAACGCAACCAATGAGCGGAAAGAGGGACTGGGCTGAACGCCGCCACTTACGTCAAGCTGTCATCGAACCGATCGAACGGACAGTCGATAGAGCTCCGAGCAATTGATTTCTTTTGTTGCATTTTCGCGCGCGTGCAATATTAATTCATACTGTATTTTAACCAGCTATAAATCTTGAAACCAAAGGAACAAAACGTTTTCATCTTTCATATCCTGCAATCCACACACGCGGCATTTAAATTGATTATCCGAGCAGACCACATCTGAACACAAACTGTATTATACACTACTAATCTAGATAGGTATTTTTTTAAGTACCTTGAATGGAAACCACTAATATCGACGCATTTGAACGACATAAGCTGTGTTTTATTATATATGTATGTTTTATTATGTAAATAAATTATTTTTTTAAAACTATCTTGTCACTGTTCTTTCTGGTTGTGAATTGTAGCATGACCGACAACATATTAATTTTATAGACTCTACGAAATTTACGCGAAATAAAAATGATACCTTGAAAATTGAGAACAGTGTCGTGATTAGTCACTTCACCGTCTTTATTCCTTCGTAGCTTTGATTTTCGAAGCGTAAAAAATCATTATAGAAACACCCTCACCTCCTTACCCTAAAGACTTCCTTCACTCATTAGGAAGTCATAATGTTCTACTCAGATCAAGTCAGGACAACGCCATAGCAATACTATTTATTACATCAGACTTTTTTTTGACCTATTCGTTTACCGTCCATTCTGCTCAACTTTGGAGCCAGCTTCCGCATGTTATCCGTGATGCAACTTCGTTACACTGCTTCAAGGCGTTCTTAAAGAAACATTTTCATTCTCAAAATATTAGGTAAGCATCCCCCCCCCCCCCCCCCATGAGCGCGAGAAACACACACAAACGCGAACACGTCAATGTATTGGATAGCGTAGATTTTTCCACTGTACGAATGCTCCCCGTGTACGAAGCCTAGCTGCTCTCCTATATGTGGTTATGTATGTAAATGTATGTATATTTAAGTTGCTGTAATAAGCTGGTTAATTTGTTATTTAATTAAATATTACAAAGGGTGGCAGTAATAAATCGTGAAACGATAAGCTCGCCATTTGTACTAATTAGAAATATAAATTTGTACCATAAAGCTATTTTCCTCTACTTGACATTTTGTTAAAACTGTCCATAGGCGAAAAAAGCGCCCAATGAAATAACAATAATTATTATAATTAACCAAATACGGATACCATTATTGCCAATCACAAATAACATACGAATAAATAAAACCCACCCCATTTACACGCTAATTAGTGTGCATTTTCCGCAATAATGGCAGTTTCCGCTACACAGACAGAAATAGCAGAGACGCAAACCGCTCCACGCTCGCCATCTAGCGATAAAAATCTGTAATTAGTGGCTGCAATTACAGCAGGCCTGCCGCTAACGAGCTGACTAACGGACGGTAGGCCTGGATTATAAATGCGGTGGGTTCGCAACGACCGACCGACCCCGGGGTGCACTCCTCATTTTATAATGGGCATTAGACACTTCATCTACTGCCTGGGAGGTGCTATTTGGTTTAGTGGACGTATTTACCTGGATGAAATTTAGTTGATTTAAATATCATCAATATTTATGTTCAGTTCAATGGTTTCGAGTTTTTACAAGCTTTTACTTACCTTGCAATGTTTGTCAGTATGTTTGTCATGTGTCTATTCGGTTTAGTGGACGTAGTTACCTGGATGGAATATATTTGATTTAAATATCATTAATGTTTATGTTCAGTTCAGTTAAATTCATTTGTTTATTTTTTTTTGTATTACACGTGGAGCGGGGGTAGTTGTTTCCATAGAGCGGAGGTAGTTGTTAAACTTACGCCAACTGCCCTTGAAACGACCATTCGGCCACTTAATCCCGGGTAAAGAGCCGGGCAAAAGATGCTGTGGTCCGCGATAGATTCGGTAGACACCGTATCACCGCTACGTAAGGGAGAGGACCGCGCAAGCGACTTCGACCCTGTAACCCGTCAGGAGGCAGGAGATATACTGAAGGTTAATTCCAGACGGAGATATCCTTCCAAACTGGTAGTCAGGGGGCTAGGCTCCCCGATGGGTAACTTTCCCGGTGCCTCGCCCTAAGGCGTTGCCCTTCGACAGCCAAGTGGCGTAACTAGAGTGTGGATTGTTTTTTGTCCCAAGTCTTCTGCGCTTATCTCACGGGAGAGAGAACGATCCAATATCGTTAAAACTTCCTGAGGTGACGAGTTCGCCCATTGTTGTTGACAGCTCTAGATGTGCCTGCGTCGCGTTTACTTTCGTAGGTGGCATCGTATTTAGTCGGATAAGTGGATATCACCCATGTAATTCCTTGTAGCACTTCTCTGCCGTGAGTCGTTGCCTTCACAATGAAATTAGTTTCCAGGCTGATTGGATGATTGGAAGATTGGGGCTGATACAGAACCGCAACCGCAGCCGATAACAATGATAACGTTGATTGTTTCAAAGAAGGGCAACTGAACATACAAACATTCTGCCGCCCGCCAATCGGCGGGCCGACTGAAAAATGGCATTTTGCCCAGTTAGCGGAAGGAAGATAACGCTCATAGCACGGTTGCCTGCCTTCAGTTTCGGAACTTTACTTTTTATATCCTGCTATGCTGCCAGACTAGTCTGTTTTTCTGATATGGTAATAATTTAGACCAAACTGCCAGCGATTTAGGGACGAACACCAAGCACCCAATAGTAGATGTGCTTAATCGTGTGTAGTCTATATATCTATATAGTCATATTTCGAGGCACAAAGACAATGGGCCCGATTGCGTTTCTTAGTGAACTAAAACTAAAATTAGTCCAAGCGAACGAGACAGAGCAGTACGTTAGAGCGGTATATGAAACGAACGATCGTCGATAAATACTACCAGCCGAACTTATACTCGTCCGAATAAATTCGAGCATATTTCGCGCGGTGTAAGATTTGACCTTGGCGAGCAGTTTCCCGCTCGCTCCGTAACATCCATTTCGGGACATTTATGTCGGCCGCCTAAACTCCGTAATGTCCGCTACCGGACCAAGCGCTCGCCGCTGCGAAAAATGCAATTTACGATTCGAAACGTCGTACTATATGCTTTCTGAGGGCGCAACGATATGGCCAAAATATCTTTAATTCAAGATTTCCGTGTGGCAATATCGAACAACGATTTAAAAAGTGAGCATAGACGTCAAACGCCTAGTCTCCCGTCGGCAAATCGAACGGCCGCGTACGGCTCCGCGAAATTGGTGATAAAAAGTGTGTGTGTGCAGTTTTTGAGTGTTATTTACTGGAGAACAGTGAGTAATATGCATTTTAAGTAGTTTCGGAATGAGGATTAGTCATTTGAGATAGTCCATTTGCTGTTTTTCACGAATTTTTAAAGAAAACACTTCGGCGACAACAAACGGCTCGCGAAAAAATGGTTGTTATTATTTTGTAATGTTTATGAAATATCCCGATATATTGCGAAATATGACGTAATGTCGCTTTAATTTACTAACAAAATAAGTATTGCTTCATTTACATCCTAAGTTATCACATAATTAAGCGTATTTTGAACATTATATCTTGTTTTGTAATATGAATCGCGCAAAGAAACTAGTTTTGATAATTACTATGATAGAATAAAGTGCGATTTTCCATAGTTTTCCGATGAAATGTGACTCTTTGGAGTATAGTAATTAGTTATTAGACATATAATAATTCTATGATAAGACAATATAATTGAAAAAATCTAACGAATTTTATATTATGAGCATTCAAAGTTTATTATTAAGTTCGGACGCGGAAACTCTCAAAACTTTAGATTTTTCTATAATATCAGACAAAGCTCAAAGTTCTGGTGTGATTTCTAAGAAGTGTGATGTAGTAATAAAGTTATTTTGAAAGAATTTCATATAAAAAAATACCATAAGTAGTCACAAATTAAAAATAATTTTTTTTTTTTTTACGAGAATACATAAAATTTTTTTTGGCTGAAGAAATAAATATTTTTGTAAGCAAATAAGTAAAAAAAAAATATCGTTTTGGTAAAGCATTTAATAAAGAACATAACTGTATTTACAATTTTTGCATATTTTACGTATTTTGTGACAAAAAAATCGATATGATTTTATAAGCGAGTTTTTTCAGTTTTGCCAATTTTGTAATATTTATTCATTATTATCTTAATTGTTTTACGAGATAAGGTTATAATGTTTTATATTTTATGTCAAATTTCAATGCGATCATTTTTCTCTTAATATTTTTTTAATCCGTTTAGTGGTTTATAAGTTATGATCGTTTTTCTCAAGGCCGTTGACTCGCGTCGATTTTTTGCCCGAATATGTCGCGCGCAAAAGTGATAGGTGAGTTTTTTTACTTCGCGAGAGGAGGGGTGCAATAAGTGACAACCGGTCATCTCACACTTCGCTCTAGCGCATTGCCCTGTCTCGTTCACACGGACTAATTTCTGATTTTAGTTCACGAAGAAACGCAATCGAGCCCAATATAGTATTTACCAAGAGTGAGGCTCAGTAAATATCAGCGGTTGTTTACGTATCTAAATTTAAAAATGTTTAATTTATTACCACCTACTACAACAGGACTGCAAGATACAGAATTTAAAATTGAAATTGTAATTTAATTGAATATAAATCGTAATATATACCACGCTAACCGGACACCATCTAATCCGGGGACCCATCTAAGATGGGTTTCCGGCCATGCAGGAATCGAGGGAAATGAAAAAGCAGACGAACTTGCTAAGACGGGAGCAAAGGGAACGTTATACAGCCCTGAACCTTTCTGTGGCGTACCAAAAAGCCTTTCAAACCTAATGCTCAAACAAATATGTTTAGAACAATCCGTCAACCACTGACACAACGCCACTCAACAATCCGCAACACGTCAGGGTTGAATCAATCCAAAGGGCCCTTGCTGAGTTGGCCACGAAGACCCATTCTGTTCAGGGCTGGTCACACTCACGGGTCAACACCCATCCGGCGGCCTCCACGCATGAAGTGCGAGCCCGGGCAGGAGGGCTGTGGCTTTAGGGCTAGTTTCCCCTAGGAATCAACACCATTCAACTTGTACACCATTCAACTTTCCAGACATATTGGCACCTCCATCATAACCTTGACCTCTCAAGTTCTCAATCTGCAGGCCGGCTCGATTTAATTCTTGAAGAATGTGATCGCTCATAGCAGCACCACTCAAGTCAACTGCAGATAAAAAGCACGTGAACTCTTCATGCTCTTTTGTATATCCAAGTACCTGATGCATATACTCAGTTGCTCTGTACCACTAGCATCTGTTTTTTCGTCGCCAAGTACAGCCTAATATTTTGATCTTTCACTTTTTTTTATTATATTTTTTATTATTAGAGTATGGCAACATTCAATCAGCTGATTCTGGGTTGTTTTACTTAGATATGTAGCATTTTTTGGAGCTGTCTCTAAATTTTGAGCTGAACTAACAAATTTTTAATATGCAGTTCAGTAACAAATCTGAAAGTTTTGTTTATTTATGTTTTGGGGGGGGGGGTTCAGCCCCTTAGCCCCCCCCCTGGATCCGCCACTGTATGTATACGTATTTAATAATGTGTTTTAATAATAATTTATTTAAGAATGTGTACGCGTATATGTATGTATGTATACACTGAAAGCCATTCCCTTTTATCCCTACTCCTCCGGATTCCATAACTTAAATTAATCAAAGTTTAATAACATTAATAAACACTTACTGTAAAACTTTAATAACAAGTAAACGGTCTCTCATTAATTGTTACGATCACATTTGTAAAATAGATTAGCAACGCGGTATGTTTTCTTAAGAAATAAATAAATAAAGGTTGTAGTGTGTGATGGGCGTTTACAACTGCGGGCAGGATAGAAGGTGGTCTTATTTCTGCAAAGTTCCACCGTCCCATAGTTCTTCGATATTTATCGATGCCGTCACTTTGGAAAAAAACGATTTGTAGAGACTGTGTCGCATGGTGCGGTGTTTAGACACCTTTTTCAGGGACGTCCGATTGTTCATGTTCGTAGACTAAACAGTTGAAAATGTGCGCAGTCTTCGGGGAGGCACCTTCCATGTCCCAATTTTCAATATTGAGGAGCTGAAATACGAGAAAAAATAATGCAAATAAAATGAAATGATGTCGCGGTGTGGTAACCCGGCTAATAGTGCGCATTGTCGGGCGTAGACGAGCCCCCTTGGAGCAATCATCCGTCCGATACAATCAGAAACGCTCAAAAACAGAAAAGGCAATTAAGAGCGCGGATTGCTGCACATGTGAGAGCGCGGGCTGTGCATTTTGTGGGGTTTAATATGCACGCGCCGGCCGAGGGAGGGGGGAGGGGGGAGGCGTATCTATCAAACGCGACCGCCGGCCTTCCCCTCCCTAGTGCGCCATATCGTACCCCAGTTTGGCGTCGAGAGGTGCGTTCATTTGTATTTTTTTGTAATTACGATATTATTGACCGCCGAAATATCACTATCATTACATATTTTTTTTGTTTCACATGTTTGAGATTTTTTTTAAAAATAGTCATGGCAATATTAATTCTATTCCGTAACTGTCGCGTGTGGAGAAGTTACTGCCACACGGCCAGCTGCAATTTTTATTTTTGAATGACAGTGCATTCTAGCCTCGATTGATAGGTTGATTTGATGGTTACTTCAATGGTTTTTCTACAACTTTATTTTGTGAATAAATTGGATAAATATTAAATACAAATGCTTTATATTCAGAGCTATGCCGCAGCGATTGTTGCAGTAGTCACTCTGTGATTATTAAAATATACACAGAAGTGAGATATTATTAAAATTAAAATATGACTGTATAGAAAATACTTTTTCTTCTTATTGTAGTGCCGCCTCCTAACGGAGGTTGGCAATCACCCTGCCGAGTTCCGTCTTGGAGACCGCCGCAAGGAACAATGCGCCAGTGCTCAGCTGGAACCAGCTGGCGTAGATTTTGCAGCCATGATGTTATTGGCCGCCCAGGACTCCTCTTGCCTTGGATTTTTCTCTGGGCTATTATTTGCAGGAGTTTTTAATTGGGGTTGATGTCTACGAGTTTCTACAAGCTCTGACTGGTATCAGCTATTAATATGTTGTCATCAGCATATCTGATATTATTAATGACGTAACCATTAACTGTAATTCCTTCCGAAACATCGTACAAAGCTGCCGAAAAGATGGTCTCTAATCTAAATCTTCGATATGATGTCAAAAAAACAAACCAAAGACATTTCGACAAATCTTAATAGTACCACAGCCTCTGGTAGTACTCAAGAATAGTCCTGCGGATACTCAGGTTTGAGTAATACTTGCGTATTACTCGCCATGTCAATACTCAACTATACACCGTGAGTGTTTTATTAGTGACATTATTATAGTGGGTGAATCGATAAGTGCAGACATACTATTTTTTTTCTTTACGTTTTAAAAAATATTTTTTTTGTTGTAAATTTGAACAAATGGAACTAAATAAAATTTGACCAGCGTTGATCGCGCTGCGTCATCTAACTTCAGGTAAAAATATTGCGATATTATTTATTCGCGTTGTTTTACCCACCGCTAGATGGCGCGGTGCGTTAAACGCTTTTTATATATTTCAAAAATATCATTTTTTAAAGAAATATATATATATATTATAAATAGGATAGAAAACGAATTTACCGCGTGAAATTTGTAGCACCCGACGTTTCGGAGACGTTGCAGCCGCCGTTGTCGGACAACGGGACAACGGCGGCTGCAACGTCACCGAAACGTCGGGTGCTACAAATTTCACGCGGTAAATTCGTTTTCTATCCTATTTATAATGTCAAACAACCGCGATAGTCTTCGATTTTATAAATATATATTTTTTTTTTTCTAATCAAAAGTTGCTTACTTGCTCGTACTAATTCATCCGCTACAAGGATTTCACCAATAAAAAAGACATCCTGTAGAATAGAAACTGATACTTCAGTGGCTTTGCTTACCGATACTCAACTTGCTTGCTTTGTTAAATCGAAGCCTTTTAGATATCGCTAAATTAATTCTCTTCACCATGAATAAACCACTCGTCGTCAACTATTTTCGCTACATATTTTTACATAAAACATTAAAATTTCTCCCTTTCGTCGAATTCGCTGTTGAGATTTGATATTACTATTAGTCTCTCTTATGTAAATTTCGTAGGTTCTGTACGATTTGGTATGCAGGAGTCGAGGGCGCGAAGTGCAAAAGGGCTTCTACTGAGCATTGAGCGCGGCTTGTGCAGCGGCATGCAACGCATTGCCGACAACTTTCATAATTTCCATGCAGCTACTGTCATAATCTAGTACAGTTCCCAACATAAAAAAGCGAGATATATCTTCTACAGGGCTGTACTTTGGGGAGGGCTGGGCAGTACTTTGAATACGTCTTGTAGAAGAACTACGTAGTTTAACCACCCGGAATGGCGTCGCTGTTCACCTTCACGCGGTGGCATTTGGTGCTCGAGACCTGCCAGCAAAATCTCTGTTTCATGTTTTAAAGATCTTAGTGTCCCCAGGAAGATAATCAGCTCTTTCCTAGAAAAAAATATCGAAAATTGCAATTTCTGCATCTCAAATTCTATGCAATCTAACGGGGAGTTAATAAGTCGCAAGGTTCTGGCTCACATGCGGCCTAACAGCTGTCCTAAACCTATCACAGCTGGTCTTTAGTTCAAAGACTACCGCTCACCTCCATAAGTATAATAAAAATATTATGATGGGCTCGAATTCGGCAGCAGTTATTGCAAGGCAAACATAAAACATGTCTGGGAAAAATTAAAGCATTTCAACCAATTATTACTTAAGTATCAATTACGTAGCAAAACAAAATAAATTAAGGGCGTTGCTACCTAGCTCCGTCAATCTTACACTATAAAAATGGCTCTGCTGTAAAGTTTCAATTATTTTCATATGAAAATAAATCACGAGCTTGTATTTTTTATGAATAAAATTACGCATTTTGAAACGCGAGTACCTAAGGGAATAAAGCATTTTTTTTTAAATATTGCGAGAATTGTACATACTGTAAATATTTAGTAATATACCGGATAAGTTTCGATTTCCCAGCTCCGCTAATCCGTATCAAAGTGTTAGTAATGTCAAAGGCTACTATGCTTGATTTTCAAAAGTCCTATTTATTAAAATATTGCCTTTATTATTATGAGCTTTTTGTTGTTCAACTAGAGTTGTCAACTACAACGGGCGAACCTGTAACCTCAGGAAGTTTTAACGATAGTGATCGATCTATCTCTCGTGAGGTGAGCGTAGATGAATTAGAGACAATACAAATCTACTATCTAGCTAAGCTAACATGCCCGACAGAGGCCAACGCCCCCAGCGAGGCACCGGGAAAGATACCCAGCGGGAGCCTCACCCCTTGTATACCAGTTTTGGAAAGTATATCTCTGTCTGGAATTACCCATCATGATACCTCCGTCCTCCCGACTGGTTACGGGACCGAAGTCGCTTACGCGGCCACTGCCTCTTGTATTTCGGCGGTAATTAATTAAGATAATATCGCAGACCTGGACGTCCTTTGCCCATCATACCAATCAGGATCGGGTAACCGATAGGTCGTTTGAAGAATGGCATGACAACAGGTCAACATTCACGGTATATTTACATAGTCTCCAGACTCCTCCAGCAATTAGTCAGAGTGCACAACCGATTGGCGTCGCCGTACCACCAGTGGCGCCGGTAGGCAATCCCCCAGGGGAAATCGATCCGCCAGCCATGAGGCCTGAGACGCGAGTGTTACCTGGGGTAGCCGTCCACACAAGGAAGGCTTCTGAATAGGAGTTGAATCGTAAGTTGGACCAATCTTTTGTTGTTCACTAAGGAGCAAAGCTTAGTGTATATTTTCGTCGCAAGTCGCATTTGAGCTAGAGTCCTCCTTATATTCGTGAGTTTATTTCGGGTCACAACAGCGTTAGAGATGAGGTATCAAATCCTCGTACCATACGAGTGTGTTTCTTGACCATATCAGAGTATATATAACTAGATATATTTTTATTCTCTAGTTTATGGAAAATGTCGCTAAGTGGAGCCCACAACTTTGTGACTCTCAACATGGAGGCAGTGCGGGATTAGCCATGAGACCAAGTATGCCCTGGCCTATGGGCCCACGCCGTTTATTGGACCCCCAGCCATCCGAACATTTAATCTTTGAATTGAAAGTCTAAGTAGAAAATCTTTAATATACTCTTTGATCGTATAATTGTAATAAATAGCATAATTGTTATAAATTATCGACAGTTGGGGTTCCGGGATTTCCGTGGCCTAAGGGATGGATTAATCCGGCACTGCATGGAGGTGTTGGACGCGATAGGACTGATGTAATTCCATCGATATATTAGCTAGATATGCCCTCAGATATAAATAAGTTGGCTCCGCATACCCTTTGCTCGTAAATCATTTGACAGAGAGAGCAATAAATTGAAAAGTATGCGATAGAATAGCGCGCCAATATTCTGCGCGGCAGCTCCATACCGGAAACTGTCGGGTGTCTGCCAGCGGACTGCGATTAAACTGCTACTGGCTTTCAGTAGTGGTTTAGAAGGGGTCATTTTCGAGCGCGAAATCTAGGAGATCATATATCGATGCGTATGTAATTCCTCGGCGGAATTGTGAAGCAGTTCTGCACCCATTGCATTACTCAGTTCTCCTGAGACTCAGGGCGTTGTGGACCATGTATTCGAAATAATTAGTTTTATATAATAGACATTATGTTTCTCAGATTCAGCCCTTAGTGAGAAATCAATTCAAAATACACAATTTATGATGTAGACATTACATCCATGTCGGAAACGGCGTAGAGGTGGAGGTTTTAGTTAATTAGCATTCTCACAACCCTTCGACTTTATCCTTTCGGGAGGGCGATGCAGCTGAGCGTCCCCATTAGCCCCCTCCTTCTCTGCCCCTTTCTTCCCTCTCTCTCGACCCCCGCCCCCAGTGCACAACCACTTCCTTTCCTCAAAACAAATGCGCGGAAAACGGAAAAAAAACTCACTCATAAATAAATGAGAACTATTTCCGCGGTACTTGCGCATTAATTAGATTACTCGTACATTCACAAATTGTGCGTTTTCTATGGTTCATTATGGCCTTCGCCTCTAAAATTAAATTCCACGTGCAACTCCATTTGTCTCGCCGCAATAACAACAATTAATTGGCCGATTAATTTGACTAATTAGTTAGATTGGCGCAGAACATCAATTTTACGATAATGAAGAGTTTTCATATATACTGCCGAGCGACCGAAGCACGACCTAACACTAACTAGCATGCAAATTGTTTGATAATAATTAGGTTTAGTTTGCATTATTGGCGCTGATTAATTATTGGAGTGACCGGGGAGGCGTGCGGGGTCAATATTCATCCAGGGCTCAATTCCTTGTATACATACATTAACGAGCCTGCCTTACTGGGTACAAAACATATCAGACACAGGTATATTTGAGGCGACCAGAACCAGAGTGGCCCAAGTGGCATTTTGGTGATTTTGTGTTTAATGCAAAGATCCATATAAAATATCATTATTCCAGAGTCGCCCAAAATTACAATTCCAGAGTCGCCCAAAATTGATATCTTCAAGAAATCATCAAAATAAAAATTATATGCCATACTACTTTTTTCCTATGTTCACTAAAGTTTTTCCTTTAACTATTTTGGCCCATATCCACAAAAATGATTTTTGCATTTGGGCCACTGGTTCTGGTGTCCTCATTTGTGGGAGACAATCCAGTATTTAAAATTAATCATCAAAAAGAAAATTTACACGAAGCAAATACAGCCCAGTCTCTTGTTTCAAATTGGTTTACCGCAAAAATTCTTGTAATAAATTCTAAGAAAACAATATGTTAAAAATGTACACTGGCAAATGGTAAACAAACTGAAACAAATTTGATATCAGAAAATGATAAGACTTGAACTTAAAAATGAATGAACTTTTTGGGATAGGCATAGGCTACAAATTGCAAAAAGCTCTACAGAGTTTGCTATTAGGAAAATCAGGAAGACTCGAAGATTCAATTTCTGTAAGCGAACCAACTACCCCAGAAATTTATAACGACTATTGTCATTCTTTCTTCCGTAGAGGGAACGCAGAGACTCGATGGACAAATATATTTAGTCCAAGCGTATGAGATCTAAGCTTGTCGTTTCCAGGAAAAAATTCCGGAAGTATTTTTCTCAACTGTTTTACGTTGTCTTGACTACGCGTCTTGCATACGTTTGCTGATTCTCTTCGTTTCATGCGTTTCCTTAGGTCACATTTAAAGATGTGACCTAAGGAAACTAGGTAATCATAATATAATTGATTTTGGTCATATAAAATTCATAGCGCGGCTTTACCGCACTTTCAAAATGCCATTTTCCGCGTTTTTCTCTAAGTGACAAAATATTACCATTTTTGAGTGCGCTTTAGCGGTGGTTTAGTACATCGAAGGAATTAAGCCTGCAAACATGAACTGTAGAAAATTTTGTCTACTCTAATTTTGTACTAAATAATTGTTGTTAAAAATGCTTTATTTGTCAATTATAAGCAATAAACTAAATGACATGCATTTTTTTGCGGTTTTTCGCAATTCCTGAAGTTATCTTACCTCGCCAGAGGTCGCAAAGTTATAAATCGGATTCAGCGTCCAACAAAACACATAAAACAGTTGAGTAAAAATTTGGATGGATTTGTCCGACCTGTAGTCTGGTTATGTATTTGAATTCGCTTGCGCGAGTTCTACCTGCTGTTGCAGCAATTCGTATTCGAATTTGTCTCGGACTCTTGGCGCCCTTTTATTATAAACACTCGGGATCGGTTGGATAATGAGCTGCTTCTAAGGATAAGTAACAGTAGGTAGCCTACACCCGCTTCTTAGGAAACGTACGTTTCCAGACTCCTCCGGCAGTTCGCCGGTAGGCTGCTTAGATAACCGGTGACAAACCGGGAGGCCCTGGTGCACAACCGCCCAGGGCCTCCCGAGGCGTTCACTCGGCACAAAATAGGTCCCAACTGTCAACGTACTGCAGGACACAGCTTCCGGCCCTTTTAGATAGTCCCTCTTCGGGAAGACTGCGTAATAGACGTTATTACATCCAATCTACACGGTTTGTTCAGCCCCTAAGGTAGATTAGGCCGCTAGCTGACGTGAACACGGCGCACCTGGTCTACTTCAGCTTTTTCCATACGAGAAATTTATGGTATACTGCTGCTGAGGGCTGCTAACGTGAAATCTGCCTTTGTGCTGCAAAAGAGGGTTATTCGGCTTATATGCGAACTAGGCTCCAGGGACATAGAACATAAACTTTTTAAGGAAATTATGTAATGTTTTTAATGATAATTATATAATCATGTCCGCAAAAATCTAACAAAGTTCACAAAATAAACGACAGCCACAATGTAAATACGAGGAACGGAAATAAACTTTTCTTTCCCATGCTTCGACAAAACCATAGAATCATCTTTTATGGGGCAGTGTATACAACTTTATCATAGAACAATTTAAGTAGCGAAATAAAACACACTTTATAAAATATACAGTAAATTAACTAATGAAGGAGCATAGTGTTAATTAATCGACATAATTTTGCTCAATGTGCTACTTAAGAATAAGAATAATTTTATTTCCGAAAAAAGCTTTAAATGATTGTATAGAAAGTCTGCCTAACTAGGCCCAAGCCTGTACCAAGGTAAACTCGACTATGTTAGTTATAATTTTTGAATTGTAAATTGTGGACAGTGTGTGCACAAATTAAAATACAAAAATATATAACTATGAAAAGGAAAAAATACAATAAAAGGAATCTAATAGTTCTAATTTATTTATTCTTAATAGTTTATTCTTTTGTGACCAAATAATTATTTTATTACGACAATTTATTATTAATTTTTTTTTTTTTTTTTTGTTACAAAAATATTTTGTTTTTGTAATAATCACAATTATGAACAAGCACGCACAAAATTAAACGTTCACCTTAGAACAGGTCCCGGCCTAGTTAGGTGGCGTTGTCACTGGACTTTGCTATGTATTCATTTTCTGCTATTTATTCAATGTTTAAAATATTTAATGCATAGTTCCTAAGATAAAATTGTTTTAAATTATTCTTGAATTACTTAAATAAATAAATAAATAATTAGTTTTTATCTCATGAGCTCTTTCAATCTGTGTACCTGAATAATGTGAAATGATACCTAATACTGCATAATAATGTCGGAAAAAATATACAGAAATCAAAAAATAACTAGTAAACACATTATTAAAATAATGATTAAAATAATTGGAAATAATAAATAAATAATAAATTCAATACTTTTTATTGACTATGTCAATGTAGTACTATTTATATATTTATTTTACTGATTATATCACCTCCAAGTTAATCATTGTGAAACCTTATCTCAGCTTGTTTCCTATATAAACGAATGTCATGAAATAAATATGTGTAAAAGTTGGATTTTCGAATCTTTTTCTTACATTTCTTTAAACTATTTGACGTCATATATTGAGCTCTTAAAACTTTTAGTTTATCACTTGCGCAAGTATTTAAAATCATTCACTGTTTATATCCCTGAGTTCGATACCCTGTCGTGGTACAACGATGTCTCTATTGTTGTAACCTCGCCTTGTCAGTACTCCTCCTTGACTACAACCTCGCCGTCTGATATTTTAGAAAAAGACCAAGAATAATCCATCGAGGCTCATACAATATGTTCCAGAACACCGCATCGGCTTATTTTCGTCCACGAAAGTTCGATACGCGGACCCCCGAAACATGCGCGTGATATTTAGTGTATGATAAATTTTCAGTTGATATACAACGTAGGTACATCATACTTATGTAGAGAGATGTTCATATCATAAGAATGTGTTTTCACTCAATTGACTTTTGGCAGAGTCGCCCCCCTAACAATTCCTTACGAATTCGAACTAAACAGTAACTATGACCTATTTGGAATTAATATCGTTATTCATCTACTGGGTGGCGCAATAGAACGTGCATATTGCATCATTTTTTTGGTGGGGTGGAAAGCGCGCGGGCGGGGGGAACCTTACCTCGTTGGTTAGGCGGGCTCATGGAGTTTTAGTTACTATGAGTCACTTCGACGGGAAGCAACGCGCATTTTGCGTGCGCGCGTTTTACCAGACCTCTCGTTCATACGTTGTTATTAGGCGACTATATTGTTCTGAATATGAACTACGGCGAATCAGTCAAGCTCCGAGTGCTAATTTAATTAAAATATGGATAAAGCGTTTCGAAGAGACTGGCTCAACGTTTAAACCCAAAGCAAAAGGTCGTCCAAGAACATCTAGGACCGAAGACAATATTGAGAGAGTTATGCAGTCGGTACAAGGAGAACCACAAATGTCTACTCGCAAGAGATCGTCCGTCTTACACTTATCGCGACGAAGTTTGCAACGAATTTTAAAGTTGGATCTTAAATTGCATCCATACAAGCTGCAATTAACACAAGAATTGAAAGAATCTGACTTCGGAGCAAGGCTCGCATTTGCTGATGAAATGCTGAATCGGTTTTCCAATTGTGACAACATCCTTTTCTCTGATGAGGCTCATTTTCACATGAATGGGTTCGTAAACCGTCAAAATTGTCGTTACTGGCATAGTGAGAATCCTAAACTTAAACATCAGAAACCACTGCATAGTCCTAAAGTGACAGTATGGGCAGCAATCTCGGGCAGAGGAATAGTGGGTCCGTTTTTCTTTGAAAATGCGCGTGGACAAAACGTCACTGTTAATACCCAACGCTATGTTGCTATGTTGGAAGGCTTTTTGGCTCCAGAACTTGAAAATTCAAGAATAAGGAATTCTAGGACATGGTTTCAACAAGATGGAGCCACTTGTCACACATCTAATGACTCCATGGCGGTTGTGAAACAGATGTTCCCTGGAAAAGTGATTTCAAAGAGAGGTGATATCCCATGGCCCCCACGTAGTCCGGACTTAACGCCTCCTGACTTTTTTTTGTGGGGGTACCTTAAACACAAAGTCTACAGCAATAATCCAAGAAACATCGACGAGCTCAAGCAGAATATCCGTGGTGAAATGGCAGCAATCACACCAGCATTACTGAACAAAGTTTTCAATAATTTCCGTTTGCGGTTAGAGGAGTGCCGTCGTAGAGAGGGTCATCATTTAGATGATGTTATTTTTAAAAAATAAACTTCAGTTCTTACTTAACAATTCCTCAGTTTTATTTTAACTATACCTGTTGTATTTATTTTTTTAATGATGTTATTTTTAAAAAATAAACTTCAGTTCTTACTTAACAATTCTTCAGTTTTATTTTAACTATACCTGTTGTATTTATTTTTTTATATTTTTTTTAAATATGCACGTTCTATTGCGCCACCCTGTATATTATATTTTCTTGTCATTGTGTAAACTTTATATAACACAAATTGAGTTTTATTGAACCAGCTATTGTTGAAAATTTATTCAGCGTATATGTTATATTTATTTAGGCATATACATACCAAAGTGTGCAAATATATTGTGCTTAAACATTTTGAATAATTAAAAAAAACATAGGATATATCTTGTACTATTAATTTTGTATACATAAAGGAGGTTTTGTATACATTTTCTATACAGATATATGTATACATTTTGTATATTTATTCGTTACGTTTCTTTTTTTCATTTGTGCAATGGAACATCAAAAACATTGACGTTCACCGAACGAAAGATATTATACTTAGAAAATACCTACTTGTATATGTAAAATATATGTAAAATAATTCGGAATGTTTTAAATTCTATTATATCGTATTTTAAAATAATTATAAACGTATTTTAAAAAAGGGACCCCTGTTTTTTTTTGATCGTTCTTTTTAGTGTAGCCTATATAATCCGTTGATTTTTTAAATTATACAACATCATTTAATATAATTTCCTTCACTCTTCAGAATACGTACGAAAGGTTTAATTAATTTT
This sequence comes from Micropterix aruncella, assembly GCA_944548615.1. Lineage (NCBI taxonomy): Eukaryota > Metazoa > Arthropoda > Insecta > Lepidoptera > Micropterigidae > Micropterix > Micropterix aruncella. The sequence continues at coordinate 30,336,638 of OX155950.1, forward strand.
TTGAATTGATTTACTAATTATGTATGAATACGATCGGACGCTGAAGAGATCAGTAATGGACAATAATTGGGGCTTATTGTGTTTGAAAGCATTATGTTCCTAGATTTATGTCTAGGAACATAATGCTAACTAGAATGATGATGATGTCCTCCTCATCGTGATCCGACGACGGCGACCTCTTCGTTGACAGAACTTCTTCGAATATGCGCGCGGAAGTGACTAGTGAATCCCAGTTTGTTTTTGAAGGTCCGATTACAACGACTACAGTAGAGTTCACCGCAGTCGTTGTAAGTATATGTGTAACTGGGCTTCGGACGAGTTTTGCTCTGTTGGCGGTTCGAGTCGAGGTTTTTTTCGTCAAACTCTTTAATTTTTGTGGTCACCGTGGAGCGCCCAGCTCCCAGGTGGAATACCACTGGCGGTTAGGTGCCTTTTTAACACATCTTTATAGCGTAGGTGCTGTCCGCCGACTATGCGTGCGCCTTTTGAGAGTTGGGCATAAAACACGGCTTTCGGGAGGCGGGAGGCAGATTAATAAAGTTATGCTAATTAACCTCCAATCTGACGTGTTGTCTCGTTTAGCAAATGCTCATTATCGCGAACATTTTTCCTGCCTAATAAGCACTAATTGCATTTACAATGCATATTTTGACCCGGGGCGGCTGTCCATCATTAGTGAATCGTTAATCAATTAATATTGAACTTCGGTTAATCACGTAATTTATTACGTTCGATTGTTTACTGCAATCTGGTTTATACCGCGTCGTATTTTAATGAGTAATAACAAATCGCCTAATTCCACAAAATGCTAACGAGGGTGGTTTTATCGAAACGTAATTGTATTTTAAATGAAATGGCTTGTTTTAATTAACGATGAACATGCTACGTAGTAAATAATAAATAATAATACTTCAAAAATTGATTTGGATATTTATTGGCTGATTGCATAATATGACGTAAAGTAGTATATTTAAATTGATCTTCAGAAGCACAAAATCAACCTAATATTATGGTTGCAAGGTCATTCTCATTATTTCAATCAAAATTTTTAAAATAGCCAATCATTCTTTCATTTTACTGAGACAATGTGTTCTGGAAAGTAATAGAGAATAAAAAAAATATTACAGAAATGTATTTTTGCGATGAAATAACGAGAAATTTCGTATATTTTTTTCCCACTGGTATATTGTGTATATTGTGCACGTATAATGGTGGCATATTGTATATATTGGTATATTGTGCGCCTAGTGGAAATAATATAAGTTGCACTTGGTGAAGTGTGTTATACTCCATAATATAAATCATGATATTGACTTTATATATATATTTTTATGTACTTTTGCATGGCCGATAATCAAACCTTAATATACTGGTATTAAAATATCACAAATGATATCGAATTAGAGTGTTTAAGAAGCAATAAAATAAAAATATTAAAAATTACTCGGTTATGTTAGGTCGATTTGAAGAAACATTATCAATGATAATACAGGATTTGCGCGACATGCTGGCAATCCTTTCAATGAGGGAAACTATGTATGTACATGTAAATAAATAATTAAAAAAAGGTTTTTTTAATTACATCATTACACCATTCACGGCGGCACCTGAAATAAGAATGTGGTAAGTTTCTGAATCTATTAAAGTTAATAACAACCTGTTGTTGTTAACCTAATTATCAATGAATTACTAGATATTATACTCATTATGATGACTGTATTGGGAATGATCAAGAAGACCATAGTGTGGAAGTCAGATGTCGCATCGAACAACCTAGAGCTGCGTTTATCAAAATGAGCCAACTCTTCTGCAACCGGGGTCTCAAACTCTCCACTAGATGCCGCCTGGTGCGGTTACATATTTTCAGTCATGTACGGAGTAGAAACGCGGAAACTAACCTAGACTTTGTGTAAAAGGTTAGAAGTTTTCGAAATGTGGATTTACAGGAGAATACTGAAAAGATCTTGGACGGATAGAGTCACAAATGAGGCTGTACAGCAAGGAATGTACAAAGGATTGGAATTACTGAAGACCATAAAGAGAAGGAAATTACAATACATGGGCCACATAATGCGTGGTAACAAATACCACCTTCTCCAATTAATTCTGCAAGAAAAGATAAAAGGCCGCCGAATACCTAGTCGATAAAGGACCCACTGGCTACAAAACCTCGTTGAATGGTTTACCACCGAGTTGTTCCGCGCCGCAACATCAATGGCCCAAGCGGCTAATAGGACCTTGCTGAGTTAGCCATAAAAACCCATTCTGTTAAGGGTTGGTCACACTCACGGGTCAACACCCATCCGGCGGCCACCACGCATGAAGTGCGAGCCTGGGCAGGACTCTGGCCTTAGGGCTAGTTTCCCCAAGGAGGTAACCTTCTGGCGCTCCTGGACGGTCTGCGCACCGTGCGGCGTAAGCCAATCGATTGTGCATTCTGACTAACAGTCGGGGGAGTCTGGAAGCAGTACTGTTTTCTATAGAGCGGGGGTAATTGCGGACCTAACGGCGACTGCTCTTGAAACGACCATCGGCTACCCGATCCTGTGTCAACAGCCGGGCAAAGGATGCCGTGGTCCGGGATAGATTCGGTTTACACCATTTCACCGCTTCGTAAGGGAGAGGACCGCGCAAGCGACCTCGAACTCGTAACCAATCGAGAGACCGGAGTAATCTAGTCGCAATTGGTAGTAAGGGCGTGAGTGTAAGCCCGCTGGATAACATACCTGGCTATCTCGCGGATAAGGCGTTGGCCTCTTACTGGCATGTGGCGGAGCTTGACGGTGGACTGTTTTGCCCGTCTTCTGCGATGACTTCACGGGAGATCGTTAATTCGATAGATCGATAACGAAAAATCGTTAAAACTTCCTGAGGTGACGGGTTCGCCCGTTGTAGTTGACAACTCTATTTGGCCAGAGTGGCTAATGATAGTCGACATCCGATAGGAGATGTCACTTTAAGAAGAAGGTACTTATTATAGTAATATATATTAAAAACGTGAACCTTATTGAATATACTGTTTGTAACGCGAATAGATTTTACATCGATGGGATCTAATAGATACCCCAACAGGAACACGCATAATTAAAGACCCATTCGTGCATTAAAAAAATATACGAATATTCAAATTTCTTAATACAAATACAATAACGGCATGCGACGAAAAATATGTCCGCCAGTGGGATTTAAATTTAATTTCACCATCAATCACCCTTCTGTCATGAACGGCCGTCCGCGGCGTCGAGATCACTTTTCGGCCTGAAACTCACCGTTTACGCGATTTTAATTAGGATTTACGTAGCGTGTGATTGCGCACTGGCCATTTTGTGCCGCCCCCGCCAGATTCATTTCAATATTTTTTTCCCGTACGAGAATTAAATACGGAATGTTCAGTTTCGTAAAAAAAAATCGTCGAATTTGCGATGTTGGTAGACTGTATATGAGTTAGTACACTTTTAAACGCGAGAGGAGAGGACGATTCTCAAATTAAACAAGACAAACTAAACAAAAACATCGAAAAAAATGAATCTTTGTAATCTGAAGTTTTTTTTTGGATATTGGGCTTAAATTCAAAGTATGTGCCTTTTCATGTTTTCCTTAAACATGTTTTTAGAGAAAAAAAACAGCAAAATAGATAAAACCGAAAAAGACGGAGAAATCCGTGCAAATTTAAAGCCGCAAAGAACCAACTGAGTGGTACTTCCCGACACCTCGCGGATTTTAGCTCTACACTTATAGCGTGTTTGTGATGCAGTACAACTAGTGTTTCGATCAACGAGCGATTTCGATCAACACAATACTAGAAATTTATTTGACCTACATCTAAATCAACACCGGCTTAGCAAAAGTGCACAACAGTTTCCTTCACCAAAGCCTCTGTTATTATAATAAGGTGCCAATGCATATCTGAAGCCTTGGAGAGAACCAATTCAAACAATAATATTTAATGGCTTAGTCAAGAATCCAGTATATGACTTGAGAGATTTGGATAATGATGAATTTATATTCCAATAGTATCATATTGTAAAATTCCTGATAATTTACATTTGCATAAGAGGGTATTTTTTATGGAAGACTATTTTTCAATTAAAGATTTTGACGATTGCTAGATTTGACCATTAATTTAAATTTTGGCATTTTTAATACACGATTTTGTATTTTGATGACTATCACGTTATTACTTAGATAATTATTGCTAGATACATTGTGCTCTTTATTGATCGTCAATTTTCACTGTTAGATTTTTTAAAATAACTATCAATGATTTTTAAACCAATTATAAATTAATTACTATAAGTAATTTATATAGTCACAACTACCACGATATTTATTATTCCTCAATTAACTACATTACTTAGAATATTATAATATTAGACGCATACGTTACACACACATAAGTTACACACCCTCACATCTCTGACAATATAGATTAATAATGCTAATAATAATATCAAAAACTCTATTGACCACAGCGGGTACAAATTACTTATATGTATACAAAGGTGAATTAAAAACGTTATTTCAAATATGTAAACATTTTATTTCTAATTTCTAATAGGTAATTTTGTATTTGGATTTATTTTATAATTACTTTATACTACTTCTACTTTTCCATGAGTATTTTGATTTTTAATGATTATTTTGCTTGTTCTTTTTATTTTGCTACAGCAATTTCGTAGGCGTTTTGAGCTTATGAAACCAATGAAAGTAAGAAAATCTTTTCATAAAATTGCGTTTAATATTGCTATCATATAAAATTGGTGTCTTTGTAGGTTTTTTTCTGATGCTGTGAGTTATCAATGATAAGAGCCCCACTTTATGATATGTTGTTTCCTCGGCGTCGTACATGCGGTAAGAGAAATGCAATTTCTAATATTTAAACCATTTAATTATCCCAAAAAGGAGTTAATATAAGAAATGGCTTACCAGTGATAACGTTAAGAGTGAATAATTTTACTAATTGTACATGATTATATATCGGTAGATTTGTATTGGTGGGGTAATTATCGTGTGAATTAAACCTTACGATCGTGAAAGACGCTCTTTTCTATACAATGATATACTGCTGTATCTGAAAGATTCGTTTAAAAATGAAATTATATTTTCTTTGAATACCATTAGTCATGAGGCAATTCAACAGTTTTGCCAGTTAAATAGCGTCAATTGAATCTCGGAATCAGAAATGTTCCTGGATTTAAATGTTACATGGTTCATCATCATGAGTCACTACATCTTCCCTGGAACAGGCGCTGCCTAGTTAGGAGTGACGCAGAATCATAGTGTTGAAATAATTCTCATCTATTTTCTTGAAATAAAATGAAAAATTAAAGCCTGTGATTAGGCGATTCGAAAATTCAGCGATTTATAGCAATTCACAGTTATGACGAATTATATTACGGTATTAAATATAATACAATATGAATGTAATTAAATTGAGACTCTACTGTTAAGACCAAAATGTTGCACCAATGATAAGTTCTATTACAAGTTTTGTCAACAACGGCCATATCCTAATTGTGCTAATTGTTTGCTTCGGTTGATAACCGTTCCGCATGTCTCGTGCAAATATTCAATAATTCGTGAACGGCAATCCCCCCCACCCCCTTTCCGCCCCTTGTCACCCGGTCGACTTGCCGGCCCGTCCGATTTTCGACATGGCTCACCCGTGAATTCGCCAGATGTTGAAACGTACGTGAGCCAATATGGAAACATCATATCGCAGATCGAAAAATAATGGCCCGAGAGCTATTACGTACGTTTCTTTATGAGGCATCGCGGCACGTGACTGGAAATGAAGCCGTTTGGAGATGAAGACAGTTGCAGTGGGGAGGAGGGGTGGAACAATTTTGATACGACTCAGCATTTATGGTACCTAAGTAAGACACGATTCATATCTGCGGCATCTTAGCACCTTATATGAGTTGTGCAATGCAATAATCTATTTATCCACAAAATTGTGTTAAGTACACGTAGGTGATGCAATACATCAACTTTACTAGTAGAAAAAAAGATTTAACCCACAAATTCATTATAGTGCCTTTTAAAATAACAGTCAGCCCACAACAACTTAAAAGGATTATCTGAATTTTGCAAGAAAAGTTAACCAACATGAGTTTTTCAATAACTATTCAACCAACAGATACTTTCTTATTGTTCGTCTTTCTTTCTTTCTTACAAATTGTCTTGTTATTTGAACTGGAATGTAATGTAATAAACGCATAAAATTTGTGGTATTTTTTAGTATTAATCAATATGTACAAGTATAAACTGGGATTTTGAAAAAAAACATAAACTGAAATAACTCAGGAACTATAAACTTAGTATTTAGATGATCTACATAGGTCAAATACATATAAAATATTGCGTCTTCTATAATACATTAAAAAATATATAACGAAGCACAAAGTAATAAAAAATTGGCTGTGTCACCCCAAGACTTTCCCGGCAAGCAGACGACCCTCCTCCCCGGCGCCAAACCCCTCAAGCCCCCCCCCCCCCTAGAAACCCCCAACCGCCAATTACCCCCCCCCCCCCTCAACCCTCTACCACCTAAAAGGGATTGTGTCAAGTGAATACTATAGCAAAGTAGATATTTTGGTATTTTGGAGTATTTCCGTAGTATTAAAATGGTATTTTTCCAAAAATTTGGTAGTATTTTCTTTAATATAGCGGACTTTAAATATTATTTGTGTCGCGTGTACACCAGATATTCCTAAAAGGCATCTGTGCACCGAATTTCGAGTCCCTAAGTTCAAAATTTCGAGATTGAAGCATGACTAGCGCGCCCTCTAGTGGATCGATTTCAACTACATTTCAACTCTTGCCATGACCAAATCGAGGAGGAATACACACACACACACACACACAAAGCCAGAGAGACACACACAGGCAGACTTCAGACTGGAAATGGTCTTAATCGTTTCGGAGGGAGGGGGGGGGGGTGTCAAAATGTATACATCCGCCTTTCAATCGATTTTTTTAAAAGCGCGTTCACAATACTTTACGTCCTCGTCGGTTGGTAGGCCGGTAAAGCAAAATGGGAAATTGGAATTTAACCGTTCTAAGAATACGAATGTACGTGATACGCCCGCTACACGCTGATACGCCCGAACGCAATAAGCCGTATCACGAACGTTCAAGTACAAACGAAAGAAAAGAAAAGAAAAAAAACCGAAAGCCTCAAAGCGTACGTGATACGTCAAATTTTTCCTACGATTCTAAATACAAACAAGGGTCATAAATGGGTCTATTGTGTAAAAAAAACTGGTATTGTAAACAAGTATTGTTATTAAGAAATCTAATGACAAAAACTTAACGATTGTTTACCAAGTTTTTAAATAGTTGTAACAGAAATTCCTTTTTTTCGCGCTTGTTTCAATAATTATAAATAAAGGTTAGTTTTCAGAGTTTTCTATAACCTTTTCATGCCCCGAAACGTTGTTTATTGTTGCTTTTCCAAAATTCTCAAAATTTTCCTTGACAGCTGTCAGATGTCCATAACATCAGTGTTGCCGTTAATGAAATAACCTAATAAAAAAAATTACAACTAAATTAAAAAAAAAAATAAGTATTAAATTATAATTCTAATTAAAAAGAAAACACTACATAAAACTTTACTTTTATTAGAATTTTTGGGAATAAATCTACCATTTATGCCATTATAGAGTAGAGACATTCGTGTTTTTGGTAATGGTGAGGTGGCAAGATGAGTTCCTTAGAGAGAAAAGTTTTTTAGGGAGAGAGCGAAAAACTAAAAGGGAATCACCCACTTTGAGTGCAGAATTAAAATATGTAGTGCAAATTACCATTAAACACAGGTGAATTTCGTTTCTTCTAATTTTTGTTCGAATGCTTTCGCGATCGCCATGATTCAGGTCGATTTTTTTTCATTTTGGTTCCAGTTTTTACTTGGGCACGCCGGTATAGGCCTCAAAAATATTGAGATTTCTCCTAATCCATTTCGGATAGAGCCACCTGCCACTTATTTGTCGACCTGTCATCACAGACCACATTTTTATCGTTTAGTTTTTTCGGGTTTTTATAAAACCACATTCTTCTTATACCTGGATTGTTAAATTTTAAATGCCTCGGGCCAGAACGCGTATTCTCCATGTAACCGCCATAATCCACCGTGAGATAACCTAAAAATTGTATTATGTTTAATATATGTAATTCTGCACTGAATTTTAATTGTTTTATTTGCGGAAATCCTACCTCTAGGCTAGATTATTAGAAAAGTGTTAAATAACCTCCCCCTGAGATTTTGTTCAGCTTTTATTCAGTTTTCTTGTAATTCTTTTTTACTTGTTGATTTGTTTTTTTTTTTAATTTAGTTTTCCACGATTTCCTTTAAAAACGGGGTGGCGCCTTGTCTAAAGTTGTCTTTCTTATATTCCTGTTACATAGTAATTCAAAGGTAGGGCGGTTAAGGCTACTCTTTAAAATAGAGTAGTTTAAAAAATGCAGAAATTCTCTAATTCAGCAGGTTGGTCACATTTTAACGTAGAAAAGATATTCAAAAAATGTTGGCCATTCGCGCCAGCCCCGTCCATTGCAATTATACAATCAGGGTTGAGGAGAGACGACGCACAATATTCGGCCGGATACGGCTGCGCCACGGCCACACTTGCCGTTGACGTGGCTGTAATTGGCCGACGGCGCGTCGTGTCAGCACGGCTAAACTCGTTAACTCGAGCCCGGCTTAATTCGCCGTGCGAGCCCCGCAGCCGGACCCGCGCCCGACAGCTAAAAATCATTTTATTTTATAAAGTCATGACATGTTTGGCCGAATCGGCCGAGAATAGCGCGGAAATCCACATGACATTTTAGAACGGGCATTTTTGAGCGTACGTTGCGACCAGTTATGATAACATGCCATAATAGTCTAGAGTAGAATGACAGTATTTATTAACCTTTTTTGATTACTTTAGACAGTTTTTGACACTATTATTTGGTTTTTTTTTAATAAGACTGTTTATATGACCTAACAATTTATTTATTTATTTAAATATCACAAATATTACATCGGTATTTTTAAGCGTACGTTGCGACCTGTTATGACTCATGACAATATGCCATAATAGTCCAAGATTTTTTTTGATTATTCTTTTGATTTCCAAAGAATCTTTTTTGATTATTTCAGACATTTTTGACGCTATCATTTGTTTTTTCTTTCTTATTATTGACGGCTTTATGTAGTTTTTTATTTATTTTAACCGTTTATATGTAGTTGTTTTTATGTATGTATGATCCTAACATTTTAATAATTTATTTATTTATCACCAAAAATAGTTAGTATTTACATTAAACATTTGTATCGTTGACATTTTATGACGGGAATTTTTAGGCGTACTTAGCGACCTGTTATGACAGCATACTATAATAGTCTAAAACAGTGTTCATTAACCTTTTTTTATTATTTTGGTCATTTTTTGACATTATTATTAGGATATTTTTTTTTATATTTAAGGTTATGTTTCTTTATTTATTTTTACTCTTTATATGACCTGGTCCTAACAATTTATTTATTAAAAATAATAACATATTTAGTATTTACATTAAACATTTGTGTCGCTCCTAACTAGGCGGAGCCTGTTTTAAGGAGATTACCAATGCTAGTGGTTATAAAAATAAATATATTTCGGGATTAAATTAGTTAAAATATTAAACTTCAGTAGACAATAGTTTCTTTAAATTTTAAAATTCACGATTATTTGATGATATTCTATTCAGTTTTAATACTGAACTCATTAGATTTCTAATGAGATCTGATTCTAATAATTTACGATGATTTTAAATTATTTTCTTCAGTTTTGATACCAAACTCATTAGATTTTCTATTTGTCTTTGAAATAGGTGAGATACGCAAACTAGAACCATGAAAAAAGATTATATTTACTACCTGTTTTTTAGAGTATCTTGTATATTACTACCTATAGTAGGTATATTCTGACACATCTGAGAGCGGTAAATTCGATAATCGGATACGAATGTAATGTAATAATGTAATGTAATGCATTGTAAATGAAATGTAATGTAATGTAATAATGTAATGTTATGGAGATGTAATGTAATGTAATATACTTGGGGACCGGTGAAGATAAAAAATGTTAATAGTAACATGGCTTCAAATATTTCGTGAGGGGGTTATTTTTATTTGTGGAAAGATGGAGATTTGTAGTCATCGTATAGTAGTATAGTCATAGTATCAATTTTATATAGATCAATGTACAGATCAATAAGAAAATCAATTTGTATTTCCGCTGTTATCATTTTTACGGGAATTCGTGTCTTCAGGGCAGACCATAATGATTAAAGTATTGAACCAATGCCATTAAAATGTTTGCATCGGAAACATTAAAAAATCTTGCGTATGAACGTTTCGGCATAGAATGCACATGTATTCAAAAAATTATGTATGCAAGGGCCAGGAGAGAATGATTGAGAACGTTAAAAAATTTCTATATATTCCGCCATTTTGTATGCTTAGTTATCCATTCAACATTCAACGAAGGCTCTACTAGGTCGAGTCATGCCTTAGTTGTATTCAATTTACTTTTAGCATGAAAGATGCGTCTTTTTTTCACGTCTACTTGTATGCTAATGTAGAGATCCCATACTCACAAACGGCACAATGAATAGCCTGGAGTTAGCCATAAGCACCCCGAGATGTCCTGATGAACAGATTGAAGGTCGTCGAGGGTGGGTAGTTAGCTGGGGGAAGTTCTAATATTTGTAGTGACTCATGATTATGAACCATGTAACATTTAAATCAACAAACGTTTCTGATTTCGAGATTTAATTGATCTAATTTAACAGGCAATTTTGTCGAATTGCTTGACGACTAATATTATTCAAAATAAAAATTTTTTTTGTCAAACGAGTCTCTCATGCGATGCAGTTTTAGAATTGCATAGAAAAGAATGTCTTTCGTAGTCATGAGTTTTAATTCACCTGAAAATTACCCCACCAGTACTCCCGATATCAGGGAAAATCCCACATGTTTTCTCTTTGTCACATTTTCGTGTATTTGGAAACCCTCATAATACGCTTATGACTATTTTAAAAAAAACCTACATAGAGTGTCCTGCGAGAAAGGTTTTGTTGCTATTTATTGTAGTTTCAATACACTAGGATCAGCGAGGGAGTCAAATTAAAAAAAAAACTGTGCCATTCCTTAAGTCACCATTCCTTAAGTATTTATCCTATAGTAAAAAGGAGCAATGCCTTATTAAAAGCATTTTTTTTTAATTTCTTAAAAGTAGTTTTAGAGATACATACCTGCGAAAAACTAAAGAAAAGAACATTTCAATCCACTCCTCAACCTCCCATGTTCTACCCCCGCCTCGGAGAAGTTCAGTATGTTCATAAGGATATCTTGAGGAATAACTGTACCGATTCTCAAAACTACGTGAATTATTTGGGCTGATTGTCCATCAATTCAGCTACCAGATCAATCAATCAATGGGAGCTAACGGGCCCATGATGAGTTGGCCACGATGACCCATGTGTTCAGGGTCGGTCATACTCACGGGTCAACACCCATCCGACGGCCTCCACGCACGGGGTGCGAACCTGGGTAGGACTCTGGGGGGCGATCCCAGTTTCCCCCGGGAATCAAACCTCTGGCGCTCCTGGACTGTCTGCGCACCGTGCGGCGCAAGCCAATCGATTGTGCACTCCGACTAACAGTCGGGGGAGTCTGGAAACTGTATTGTTTCCTATAGAGCGGGGGTGGTTGCGTACCTTACGGCGACTGCTCTTGGAATGACTATTGGCCATCCGATCCCGGTTCAGAGCCGGGCAAAGGTCGCCTTGGTCCGCGATAGATTCGGTATACACCGTTTCACCGTTTCGTAAGGGAGAGGCCCGCGCAAGCGACCTCGAACTCGGAACCAATCGAGAGACCGGAGAAATCTGGTTACAATTGGAAGTAAGGGCGCGAGTTTCTCGAGCCGCCGGGAAGTAATTCCTGGCTTTCTCGCGGTAAGGAGTTGGTCTCTTACGGGTTGTGGCGTAGCTAGACGTCGAATTTGTTATGTCCAAAGTCTTCTACGCTCACTCCAGGTCGATAGAACCACTAATCGTTAAAACGTCCTGTGGTGAAGGGCTCGCCTGTTGTAGTTGACAACTCAATATGTCTATCAATTCAATCCTGCACTGCTTTCAATCGTAAAACATTTATTTTGTTATCGTTTAGTCGCAAATTTATTTTCAGTCCGTACAGTGATCTCTGCCTATTCACAAGCTCTATTGTCCGCGTCTCATCATTGTTGCAAAGTGGCTGCAGTTGCAACTATTTCACGTAGAATCTCCAGCTGATTGCAAGCCGGCATAGCAACCAGGTTGTACAAGTGGAATGTCGGCGATGTAAATCACTCTGGTTCCGCAATCAACTGTTTGAGTAGGAGAGGGGGGTTGGTCAGCTTAAGTAATTTAATGGGGTCGATTACAAATGTGGGTATCCATCCACCTTGCCTACCCCCGTGGTATCCCCCTCCCTTACCACCCACGCCGGTGGGTACTCCAGCGGGGGTCACATGTTGATTAAGCGTCTGTGCATGAAGGCTGGCTGGGTCAAATGCGTCATGTGCCTGTTTGCCTTGTATCGAGTGTCGACATTTGATTATGATCACCGAATCGATAGGCCATCCATGCTAATGAATTGACCGACTGAAATTGACTACTAGCTTATCAAACGGCCTCTCACAGCCGATGCGATAATGAGCTAAAGATAATGAGTTTTCTTCTTCTTTATTACGCATCTTCTTTATTACATCTTGCATCAAATGACAAATTTTATCGATAATATTATTTGTAAATTCAGGGAAGTTTTTATATTGTACCCTCTGAGGGGTAGGCAAAGGGCTCGATTGCGTTTCTTCGTCAACTAAAATCGGATATTATTTTATGTGAACGAGACAGGGCAATACGTTAGAACGAAATGTGAAATGAACGGTTGTCACATTGTCGCATTAAAACCACCCATCATAAAGAATCTGAAACTAAGACCGGAAGGGAAAGTGTTCAAATTTATTTGGACGAATATAAGATCGACAGGTAGTTTTTATCGACGATCGTTCGTTTCATATTCCGCTCTAACGTATTGCTCTGTCTCGTTCGCTTGGACTAATTTTAGTTTTAGTTCATAAAGAAACGCAATCGGGCCCTATGCGTACTTAAATTAATCTTTGATATATATTTTCCATCATGTTTGTACCGTACAAACAAATAATTATTTTTAATAAATGATACTACTGATATTATTATGCATCTCTTACTGAGGAAATCAATTTTTATTCAAGTTTTTTTTTAATTTTCTAAGAATTCTGCATCTAGATAACCGGAATTAAACCCCGCGCTTTCATCTAACCTGGTTTGATAGCGTAGTAAGTTAAGTTGCATCGGTTTCGGGAAATACGCGAACCGTACTGAATATAATATAATAATAGAGCTCAGCTTTAACATATTGAATTATGCATGACGCCTAACGTGAATTTAAGCTAACAGTCTGAGACGCGCCGGTACGGGAAAGTTTCACGGGTGGGTTTAGTTTTATGCGCACTCCTGGAAACACTTTATGATATGTATCCACATAAAATCATAGGTGGGCTACGCTTGAGGTGGTCTGAAAAGGAGGGTGCACATGGGAACGATAGCGTTTGGGATCAAGTAGGGACGTGTAGAAATTCACATCATAGGTGCTATGTCTTTAGGATACTTTGTCTATTAGTGAGACTCTATTGTCTGTATGCCTGTATATCACCGTCGTTAATTTCGGCCCGTTTAACTATTTAAGCGATCAATATAGCAAAATCATAGAACTTGCATGCCCGTGACACGCACTGCGAACCACAATAAAATACAAACGGAGCTGCCATGGAATTCACCGACCGGAGTCGGGCCCATCATATTACTATTTTTTTTTACACTTCTGGGGGGTGAGCAGTGGATTCCGGACCTACGAACCGGCTGTGGTAGGTTTAGGACAGCTGTCTTGCCACATGTGAGCGTTCACCTTACCACCCATTCACTCCCCCTTCGAAGCCATAGAATTTGAGATGCAGAAATCGCGGTTTTAGATATTTTTTATAGAAAGGAGATTATTATTTTCCTGGAGAGACCAAGATCTTTAAAAAGGTGAAACAAAGATTTAGCTGGCAGGCCACGAGCGCCTACTTCCACCGCGTGAAGGTGAACAGTGAAGCCGTTCCGGGTGACGGCATTTGCGGGGTCATGGTATTTATTTAATTTGTACTCGTGGTCTTTTGGGATATTTGATTCCCATTGAACAGTTAATTCTACGATAAGGACCATCTTCCGAGATAGAGAGTAAAGAGTTATATCTGGACGCAGGGCTGTGCATCCGAGACTTTCAGGGAATTTATACTGCTTAGAGACCGAATCGACCTCCATAATCCAATCTGAAGCTTTCTCGATTATTGAGAAAGGTTTTGCAGTGGGATGTTTTTTGCCTTTAGAGCCAACCCGCACAAACTGTATTGGGGGTTTGGAGGATACTGTGAAACCCTTTATTAAGTACAAAATACTGACTTTTACGTCTGAATATGTTTGAAAATCTCTAGTCTAAATCTAATATTAACGAACAAGGGGTAAACGGGAATATGCACTCCCACAATACACGCAGACGTGATGATGTTATCCTGCCCAAAGTACGCCTTGCGCAGACACAAAAGTCTTTTGGATATTTGAGCTCTAAGCTCTTTAACCAGCTACCACTCTCCACAAGAAAGATGGAAACAAATTCGTTTAAAAGATTTATTAAACAAAAGCTGCAATCCATTCATGCTTTCTATAAGCTGGGTGATTTTTTTGAGCATGCCAATTCTTTCAAATGGGAATCTTTCAGATACCTCATTTTAGTTTTTATTGTTTAATAATAATACTATGAATTTAATATTTAATACGTAGATTACAATGTTTTTCGGGCTTTTCTAAAGGCTCTACACATGGGTTATTCTGGTAATGGGTTATTTTTATCCATAAAAATAAAAAAGAATATATATTTTTTGTTTTTCTTTTCACAAGAAAATGCCTTGTAAGTTCAATATTTTGTGCAACTTTTGCCAAGTAACCATGCTAAATGTAATTTTTATTTCAGAAATATTATAATTTATATTTCACTGGGCCAAAACAGCTAAACATATTAATAAATTATTTTGTTGTGAAAAAAATATACTCTAGAATTTAACTCTCTTGTTTTTCGCGTACATTATGACTCTTTTCTTGTTAAAGTTAAACTTGTATCATTAAGCAAGCAATTCTACAGTAGTATTTATCAAAGAATGGTTGCATAATTTTGGATTTAACTAGTTTTGATACCTCACGGCCTACATTCACGAAGAAAGACATTTTACACAATCTCGATCGCTGATGCCCCCATAAGCAACTCTATGCTTCTTTAATAGAGCTTACTGTGGGTGAAGTAGTTTGAGTTAAACTTAAGGTAAAGTCACTTCTAGTTGAGTCGAGTAGAGGGCGGCGAGGTGAGGTTGTCAAATTCACTTAGCCTCCGGTTGTTTTGCGCTCAAACAAACCCTCGCGCTCACCGCCTTCACGTCACTTAATTATTATTCCCTTGTATATTAACATTCAAGGTGGCTTCACCAAAGTTTTCCGTTCTCTAACCTGACTAAACAAGTTTATTGTTGACTTAACGTTAATTTTCGGCACGGACCAATAGGTTTTCGGCTTCGGAAAGCAGCTATCAATCGTGTACAGTCAACATGGGTTAATCAAAGAAAGGCTACCTAGCAAATGGTTGAACAATGCTTACGTTTTAGTGAGATGTTCGAATATGTGCACAACTTTCGACTGTGCTATGTAGGTTTAATATGAGTCCCTTCGCCACCGATGAACAATCACATCGATCACATTGATCCATCCATCTCGAAAACCAAGCTCATCGTTTAGCAATATAAAGTCTATCCAATAAAGCCGAATTTTAACGAAAGCAATAAAATATCACATTTATTGAATCGACGAATGCCGTTTATAAAGTACTAGTGGTATTACCCGGCTTTACCCGTGATATATACGTGCTCAAATACCTGTGACAAAATACCTTAACAAATAATATTCATGAAAACTGGTTTAACGGCGTATAGGTGCTCCAGAGCCTTTTATTAGCGAGGTACATCAAAGTGAATAGCGCGAAAATATTATGCGTGCTCAAATGTCTAAGTGGGCCAATTTTCATGGCGGGTGCACACATACCAATGCATACCAACTTTCATGGCCATCGGTTGAGCAGTATTGAATTTAACGTATTGCAGTGTCATCTAGTGGTAAGTTACAACAAAGCGGATATCATAAAAACCTTCTCCATAAAAAATACATGTGACAACTTTCATGGTAATCGATCAAACGGTGTCGAAGTCGATTAAGCTTGGACAAACAGACAGACAGATACAGATATACCAACATCCATTTTTATATATATATATATATATATATATATATATATATATATATATATATATATATATATATATATATATATATATATATATATATATATATATATATATATATATATATATATATATATATATATACATATATATATATATATATATATATATATATATATATATATATATATATATATATATATATATATATATATATATATATATATATATATATATATATATATATATATATATATATATATATATATATATATATATATATATATATATATATATATATATATATATATATATATATATATATATATATATATATATATATATATATATATATATATATATATATATATATATATATATATATATATATATATATATATATATATATATATATATATATATATATATATATATATATATATATATATATATATATATATATATATATATATATATATATATATATATATAAGAATTCGTTTAAAGGATGACACTTTGATGGAAAAATAAAAATAATAAAAGCCACTTACATAGCTGGAAGGTTTTCCCGGACTGGACTGGGAAATGCTTATTGTTTAAACGAGATGTATTTTTGGATGAGTACCACTTTCGACGGTACACTGTAGGTTTAATGGGATCCCTTTATCGCTAGCGAACGATCGCCCTTCATCCACATCTCAAAAACAAAGCGTATCCTTTTGCAAACCAAAATTAAATGTCTTTATTAAAGACAAATTTAAGCAAAAACAATGAAAAAAATCACAATCAATCGTCTCTTGAATGCGGAATGACATTTCGAAAATTCGATTTGAAATTCGAATATATCCACTCTTTAAAAGGACGATATACGATTGCTGGGCTCGCTATTAGCCAGCTATTAAATGAAAATAAAAATTAAATACTTCATTTGCTCGTTCCCATGAAAAAAGATATAAATCGTAATTTCTGGTCGAGAAGTTTAAATAAGAAGTTTAAACTTCTCGACCAGAAATTACGATTTATATCTTTTTTCATGGGAACGAGCAAATGAAGTATTTTATTTTTATTTTCATTTAATAGCTGGCTAATAGCGAGCCCAGCAATCGTATATCGTCCTTTTAAAGAGTGGATATATTCGAATTTCAAATCGAATTTTCGAAATGTCATTCCGCATTCAAGAGACGATTGATTGTGATTTTTTTGATTGTTTTTGCTTAAATTTGTCTTTAATAAAGACATTTAATTTTGGTTTGCAAAAGGATACGCTTTGTTTTTGAGATGTGGATGAAGGGCGATCGTTCGCTAGCGATAAAGGGATCCCATTAAACCTACAGTGTACCGTCGAAAGTGGTACTCATCCAAAAATACATCTCGTTTAAACAATAAGCATTTCCCAGTCCAGTCCGGGAAAACCTTCCAGCTATGTAAGTGGCTTTTATTATTTTTATTTTTCCATCAAAGTGTCATCCTTTAAACGAATTCTTAAAAAGAAAAGATTTTACAAAAAACCAATCAAATATTAACAATATATATATATATATATATATATATATATATATATATATATATATATATATATATATATATATATATATATATATATATATATATATATATATATATATATATATATATATATATATATATATATATATATATATATATATATATATATATATATATATATATATATATATATATATATATATATATATATATATATATATATATATATATATATATATATATATATATATATATATGTAAATAGGATGATATTCCGAAATATTTGAATATTACGAATTATTCAATATTTAACAAGATGATAAGCCCTCATCTAATGGTGATCTCATGAACTAAGATATATAGAAATACAATAAAACTGCTCTTCAAATAAGTTCAAAGCTAGCAAAGACAAGTTAAGAAAAGAATAACTTCAAAGCTATTCTTTTATAGTTTTTGTCGCAAGGGATTAAGCTAACATTTATATTATTAGGGTAATTCTGGCTTAAATATAAAGTAGATTAGTATTTACCAGGAATAAGATTCAACCTGGGAAGATAATAATATTCGTTCTAAAGTATTCGGAACTATTACGCAATAACCGAGTACCTACTTATTTATGTGTTACTTACCACTACGAACTTCTTATATTATGCAATATTTAAAAACAATGTTATTACTTTATATTTAGATTGCGTTGGCGTTTGTTGACTCGTATTTCTCATATTGCTTACCTGCGTGGGGGGTGGCTCTTGATTACGTCATCGCGTATTTGTAAAAGGCTGGCCAACCCCTTTCAAGATAACTAACATAACTTCTCGCGACCGGCGAATATTCAGCAGTTACCGGTAAAGTTTTGTTTGCTTAGGGCTTCGGCCAATTTGCAAACAATAGCGGCAATGGGCAAGCTCTCATAACAGCGGTGATACTAATTTAAATAGGTTTAATTTTCTGGAATAATTTGCCGGTTTAGTTGGCCTAATGAGGTGAGTGTTCTATGCGATAACGTTAACTGAAATGTATACAAATTGGATAAACTCATCTGCTGCTTCATGTGCTGATAAAAATATATCTTGCAGTGATCGAAGATCTTCATAAAATATAACTTGTAATAGTTTTTCGATTCCATTATTGACAGTGGGACCTAACATCGACGCCCTGTGTGGTCAACTAGGACGTGCTTGTTACGCGCTTTACAGGTTAGCTCCGATTGTGGAGTTGTTTAAAAATCTACCGTATTTTTTTTAAATGATCACAAATGACTAACGAACTTGTGATTTTAAATAAAGAAATAACATATTTATAGCGACTTTTTAAGTGATATTTTTTCCTTTTAGCACGTTTTTTTAGTATCTATGATATCTATTTAAGTAATGAAATTTTGGAAATAGTTGAAACTTTGCATCTTCATGGACCACAGGGACATTTATGTCCCATCAATTTATACAAAATCTATTGAATGAATTTTCACAATACTTGACATACATGTTATTGACATCGACCTTTAACAGTTTTATGTAATGAAAATTTTCATACTCTACCCCAAAGCCTATGGTCCTCAAAGGGTTATATAAAGCAATTAAAAAAACAATTTAACATAAAAAAGAAATAAAAAAATAATAAAACAATTAATAAAGCAATTAACAATTAATAAAGCAATTAAAAACACATTCTAATTCTCTGTTATACTACTACTCTCGATACAGTCAACTATTATTATAACCCGCATAAAAGGAAACAAACTTGTAGTTAACAATTGTAACACGCATTTGCTATTGACAGTTTATCGCGAGACATTTTAACGGCAGTACGTGCAAAAAGAGTGGCAATATAAAAAGGGCGGCATGCACGTCTTTATAACAAACTGCGCGAAGTTGGACGGTTAACTTTAAAGGCGCTGTTCTCAGCGCCTGTAATGACGGCCTGCCCTTTGTAAATGTACAGCGGTGCGGATGCGCTGAAAGGGTTGGCGAAAGAGGGTGCGGATTCGAGTCCGCGTTGGGATTTTTATTGAGAATGTGTAAGTTGTTCTCGATTTGAATGAGTGCGATTGCCAGTTCTAGCCAAAAGTATTCCGAAATACAAATTATACACTGGGAAAATACAACAATTTAATACACAGAAATATCCATGTTTCAAGAAGGATTACGTATATAGCTTAGACTATGGTCCATACTTATGAAATAACATGACGCGTAACGGTGTTGGCGTGACGGTAGTTACCGTGTCGTAATGTTAGAACATCATAATATTTCATTACGTTGCGACCTTGGAATACCGCTTCTAACATGACAGTATGTAGTAGTATACTTACGATTATAGACGGACAGATGAATCATGCCGAAACTATAGTATACAATATTTTCATATTAACCATAAGGAAAATGTTAATACCTACATATATTCGAGTAATGGAGTTTCAAAAAAGATCCTTGTAGTTTAACAAAGCTACAATTGAAACATCGTTATTCTGTATAAAACCGTAATAAAAAAATGGTAATGTAAGAAACAATGCAATATTTTCCTCAGTGTTACTATACCTGTAACAAGACCGATTTAAAGAATTCATTAGTGGACTGCAATAATCTAGAAAATAACCACTAGAATGTCCCCACACTGTTCTCTACCACCAAAAACCCATTATATATTTTTTTCGACAGATTATATTAGCTTTATTGGAAAGAACTCTCTCAAAAAATTTGATCGTCACTTTTTACCGCCTATTATTTTCAAGTGTCCTAAAGTAGAATTTTAAGCAGTCCGAAATATTTTACATATATTTTTCCGAAGGTAGGTAATGCGTTTTTATGATATCTTCCGTCCGATGACTTGTGAATATCAATGACCATAACGTTCTGGCCATTAATACAATGACAGGAAAAGGAACGAAGTGGGATGCAAAAAAACACTACTTACCATAATAATGCTACCCTCATAATTCTCTTGTGTATGAAAGTGAACATTACAAAATATAACCCTATATTCTACACAAGAAAACCTTTCTTTTTTATAGGGTTAAATAAAATAATAATTATGAATGCATATATTTATATGTAGACACTCAGTTACATAAATACACGGCAAATAATTGTTCAAAATATTTTTCTTGGTTTATACAGAAATGGAAGTTAAGATAGATCTATTTTGCAATATAAAATCGAAGACTATCGCGGTTGTTTGACATTATAAATAGTCTACCTTGGACAACGACGGCTGCAACGTCACCAAAACGTCGGGTGCTACAAATTTCACGCGGTAAATTCGTTTTCTA
Organism: Micropterix aruncella; assembly: GCA_944548615.1. NCBI lineage: Eukaryota > Metazoa > Arthropoda > Insecta > Lepidoptera > Micropterigidae > Micropterix > Micropterix aruncella. The sequence continues at coordinate 30,357,845 of OX155950.1, forward strand.
TCCTATTTAGCAATGATTAACTTGGAGGAACTAAAAGAAAACAAGAAAATATATTTTTAAAAAACCAGACTGTCCTTAGAAAAAAAAAACTAGTGTATTTATTTACTTATTTCACTTTTTACATGTCTTATCTAAATTTATTAGAAAAAATGTATATTTAAAATTATTAGAAAAAATGTTAACGCTGAAAAGCACGATTTGAATTCGAATATAAGTTCGTACTGCGCCCTGCTGCAGGTATCTAGAAACGATCGCGCGGCGCTTAAAAATGATCAAATGTTAAAAATAAAACTTTTTGTACCTACCTACTTAGGTATGGTTTACGGCGTTCTGACGTTTTAGGCACATTAAATATGTTTCTACCACGTTTCTTTATAAGTATTGGTCGTTACGAAAGGGATACAGCTATCGTCGCATCACCACCTACGTACCCAGAAGCCATTCAACAGCCCATTCCGATACCCACCCCGTGTTTGCGTTCGCCTCCTCACGTGTTTTCCCGGCCCACCCTGTATGGCGCGATGATACATAACTGCAACATATTTCAGCCGGTCATAACGATATTTCTCCGTAATATCGCCCTCCCTTCACGTATGAAACACCTTTATTTCTTGGACCATTCTCACGTGTGTAAATACACACATACGTACAATCTCGCACGTGTGCATGAGCACAGAATAACAACTCGTTTATTATAGAAGCGGTGCGGATTTATTACAGTAGAAATTGCTACTGCAATGGCGGTGTCGGATCTTATGAGAGAGAATGGTACAAAGCAATTAAATATAATACTAAACAAAATCGTTTGGGTTTTCTTTGTATTGTATTGTTTAGGATATTTTGTAATGTTTATATAGCAAATAATTTAAAACATCATTGGCTTTACAACTGTTATATAATATGTTTATATATTATTTTTTTATGCTGTATGTTTTTAACAAAAATAAAATTTCAAAAAATAAAAAACTACGCAGATTCATCACAAAACTAACATGAAAAATTGTACAATAAACTACGCAGATTCGTCATCAAACTCGGATGAAAAATCATACAATAAACTAAGCAGATTCGTCACAAAACCTATAATGAAAATTATACAATAAACTACGCAGATTCGTCACAAAACTTATATGAAAAAGTATACAATAAACTACGCAAATTCGTCACAAAACTTAGATAACAAGTTGGAGAAACTTAGAAGCGTCACACAATTGAATGTTTTAATTTTAATTCTTAAAACGTATGTAATATATGTAATATACAGAGTGATTTTTAATTGGTGTTATACGTGAAGTGGCTGAATCAGTACGAGCAAATAAGCAACTTAAAATAATTTTATCTGGAAAAACATTATAAAAAACACAAAAACCTCAAAATTTTCCAGACTCGTAGCCAAGGCCTAATTTTATCTGAATATAAATTACTGAAATAAAACTGGCGCTCTCTCTCGGCCGGCGGACGAACTCGGTTGGGTAACATTACAATCGCTTCGGGTAGCGCGGTTCGTTTTTTGGCTAAGGGCTAGGTTGGCCCAGGCGCCAAAAGATGGAGGTAATATTTGATTAAATATATTGCGGAATTTAAATTATTTCGGTGTAGCTTGTATATGAGATATTCCAACCAAAACTTCACAAAGTGATTTCGGCCGAACGAGGCAACTGTGTACCAAATTTCAAGTAATTAAGTCCAATATTTCGAGATTGAAATATGACTAGAGCGTCCTCATGGTGGACCGATTTTAACGACAACATTTTCAACTTTTGCCATGACCAAATGATGCCTGCATGTCAAATTTCATCTCAGTCGGATAAAGTGTTTGGGCGCTATCATGGAGAAATACACAGACACACAGATAGACATTAATCTGGAAATGGTCTTAATCGTCTCGGGTGCTCACAATACTTTCCTTCCTCGCCGGTTGGTGGGCCGGGAAAGTAATACAGCGTAATGAACAGTTTTTCTTGCGTCGCATCTAGGTAAGCGAAAGCTCACGTATGTGTTCAATCTGCGGCCGGAGTAAGTTTATTTTGCTTACAGATTTACTGCCGGACCGGCGACCGGGAAAACTTTGTTGTTTTTGCTCGCGGGAAAACACTCGCCGGGCAGAAATTATCCGAGCGGAAATGAGCGGATATGTTGTGATACGCAACCGATTGTTTTGATAGCGTCGGCTTATTAGCTATATAATACTTGTTTGAGCAGTTATTCGCCTGAGGATATAATTATTTTTATTAAGAAAGTGGGGTTCAAGATGTCGAGCTGTAATAAGCATACTAGAAATGTGTTATGACGATGCTTATATATTGGTAAATAAATAATTATCATTACTATCAAATAGAGTTGTCAACTACAACGGGCGAACCCGTCACCTCAGGAAGTTTTAACAATTAGTCGTTCTATCTCCCTTGAATTTTGTTGAATAACAAGGAATTTTGTTGAATCTCCATTTCTCGATTATATGTATCCGTATATAAACCCGTACGATAAAGCGGGTAGTATTTTATAACACAGTATCGCCATATACCTGGCTAATACCTGACCGGCCATGTGCGCTCAAATAGTGTATTTACTTATATACAGTGTGATAAGGAACTTTTAATTCTCGATTACTTTCCACAACCCATTGTGTCAGTAAAATGAGTAAATGATTGGCTATTTTTCACATGTTGATTGATATACTGAGATCGATCTTGCAACCCTAATATTAGGTTGAGTTTGTCGAAGATAGTCGACATCATCATTTACACCGACTGCTCGCAAGGGTCTCTGCGATGACTACTTTTAAGAGCTTCTGTAGTGGTCCCTGGTACGAGGCACCCTAAAGCGAAACGTGCACTCAGTCGTGCATAGACGAGTGAGGACAAAAGTTCCCCGCGACAGAACCATGTGGAGCAACGATCTACGTAAATCCAGGGTTCGATTTTAGGGAATTTCTGCCGAGTCGAAGACGACTGAATTTGGTCCACCAGGAAGCACCGAATTCGGTTAATAGCACATCCTCTTCAGGGGCGGACCGTTAGTTTGTGGGGCCCTGGACTAATATTACTCGGGGGCTGCCTAATTAATTAACTAATTAATTGCCATTTTATCAAAAAAACTGTTTTCGATAATGATGTCTAGGTCACTAGGTACACGTTATAGGAAGAAAAAAGGACAATAAAATATTTTATTTATTCAATATGACAGATACACAACAACTGTAAAACATTTTACTTTCATTAAAAATAGACAAATCCATTAGCAAAACTGTACTTAAGAAAACGTTGAAACTTAAGATATTAAGCAACTTAAATCATGAATTATTCAGGCAAACTAAGCAAAACAATATATAAAAATAATATAATATAAATTAAGTAAGCAAGTACTAATATTAATTATAAAACTAGTTAATATAAGTAAAATTTATACAAAAATCATCACTAGTTACCCATTGACAAGGCACTAGCCTTAATGAAGTACTGAACTGCTATATATAGGTTTTTTTATGAATAAAGAAATTAAAAAATGACTGAGAATGCGTTTGCGAGGAAACACAGTAGAAACAATCGGCGGGTAGTCTCCAGGAATAGATGCGAGAAATGGATTTCAGGGTTGCCAACCTTATGATAGGATTTTTTAAGATTTTGTATTTTGTTTGTAATTCACAATATTGTCCATTGTTTTCAATGGAGGCTGGGGCCCTTTATATCTACGGGGCCCTGGGCTGCAGCCCAAAAAGCCCTTATATAGATCCGCGTCCGATCCTCTTACACCAAAGTGCTGAAGCTTCAGTGAAAGAAGTGAGCTATCAACCAAATCAAACGCTCGGGAGAGGTCAAGGAAAAGGGTGACCATACGCAGCACCAACTGTTATTAGCGCTTTTTTTCGATAATTCATTATTTTTAAAACGTAAATATAAGAATATCAAAACGGAGGCATCTTTTGAAGCTCACTTTTTACGCCAGACGAGTTAAAAATTTTGTTGACTGTCGATCGGGCAGGTGCGAAGAAAATTACCAACGTGTACTACATACAGCCCATGCAGTTACGATGGTTTACGGCCATCGGCCACTTGGAGTGCGATATCGGCACCATCTGTTGCGTGTAACCAGCGCAGCGGCGCACAGAGGTCAGTTTTTGTTATATGGCACGGAAAAAATATCCTATTTTTAATGTGTTCAATCGAGCCCCCTTTATAATTTTATTCGAGCCCTTTTAACCAAATAAAAAATATTTGTTTACTTATGAGTTTTATGAATATGCTGATATTACTCATCCTTCGTGCCACGAGGAATTAAGATTACAATGTCCATGATTGCAAAAATTACAGCTGGTATTTTTAAACTTGTGTAGTAAACATTTTGACTGAATTCACAGCCATTAATACCAGGAAAAATATTGTAATAATTGAGAAAGTATTGCAATGCCTATGACATTACTTATATTTAGCAAACATAGTTTATCATAAAAATAACTTACAAATACGCGCGCTCATGTGCGACATAGAATAATTTACATTTGCCGTACATAAAGATAAATTCGTTTGACATCCCTAGTTCGGATGACCGAACATAGATTACGCTAGAATTATCATTGTGGGTAAGATATTTTTTTTTCGGCGAAGAGACTCGGAGGAGAACGGTCGCCTCTCGCGAGAAGACGCGTCTCGTCGCCATAGACGATGACGCGCCAGAGCCGATTCATTTTACGCCTAGCCAGCGTGCATAAAACATCTATGTAACCATCTAAAGTCTTGCACTGTTGAATTTTAACCCGTTGAGTATGAGTCAACCAAATCTGGTCGCGAAACAATTATCCGTTGAGTACGAGTCGACCAAATCTGGTCGCGCGTTTTTTTCACTTCTTTGACGTTCTCATATTTATTCATAATTATCTAATTGTTTTACAAAATGATATTTCAATATTCTATATTCGAAATTTCAATGCAATCATTGTGCAGTTGTTCTTTTTATGATTGGTGTAGTAGTTTCGTAGTTATAGTACTTTAAGTCGCCGAAAATCCTGCAAAAGAGACAGATGCATACATGAAAATACCCATTTACTCCAAGGGTTAAACTTAATTCAGTGGGAATCACGGGGGTAGGACACACGAAGAAATCCCTTACCAAAAAGGCAAGTCGCTTTCACTGTACTTACCTACCCTTGAAAATGTCTTTCTTTGTTCTTATTTATTTTTATTTTATTTCTTTATTTTTTTATTTCAAACCAGTTGATAGGAGTTCCTACACTTGGTTATGTCAAAACTAATAAAAATTACAAGTATAACCTTATTTTAAATTTCAACCTATTGAAATTATTTTTTTATCTTTTACTAAAACCCGAAGCCGGCGAAGGGTTCCACGCGTCGCTCTGGCTACATGGGCGTGTAATATAGTCGGTTTTAGATTAAGACATAGATAAATTAATTATAAGGTGCTTAGTTCACATAAAGTTCCCCATAATTTCCGATATAATCATTTTAAAGTACCTACTCTTTTTCCAAGGTCAATAAAAAGCTAGAATCCAATATAAAGGTTGTAAACCATGAGACTCAGTTTTCGAAATATCTTCGGATGAACGCGGATGGAGTAATGCAGTTATATCCGTAAGAGTCAGATAGTTCTCCGGTGATATCAAATCTCTCAAAGGGCATTTATATCAAAAGCGAGATACATCGAATCAAACACATTTGAATATCTTCCTAAAATCCTTGTATATACCGTCAAATTCCCAAAATATGAGATATCGTACCCTCACATAGAAAATCCAAAAATCCGGATTACCCGCGAGAATCTCCCAAGATACGGTTGCGAAAGTCACGTAGGTTCGGTAGATAAATTTTGAATTTCCTTTATGAATCTTTTCATTCGGCTATGATATTTATACGGAGATAAAATGTACCACAGAAATTAAATAAAATTATATGCGGAATTTATCATATTATCAACATATATTATCATATTAAACAAATATATCAAGGAACAATAAACGTTTCTCTGCCTGATATCTCATTTTCATTCATCAAGTAAAAAGTAATTTAATTATGAAAAGTCAGAAAGAGGCATTCTGACCAGAGGCGTGGAAACAGTGGCGGCGCTAGGCGTCGGCGACGTCGGCGACCGCCGACGGCCTCGCACCTGAGGGGACCTCGCAAAAGTTTTACAAATTTGTTGTGTATTTTTATAAATCTGTTGTGTCACCCCAAGACTTTCCTGACTAGTATCCGGGGAGGTGCGAAAAAACAGCGACATTTTTTACTCTAGTACCCCTAATTTTCCCCAACCGTAGGTCGTAGAGACCCCAAAATCAACTGGACTATTCACACTGACCATACCTATCGATTGGAGAAAGAAATTTTGAAAGCGGGGACAGTATGTAATCAAGGTTCCCCAAATTTGTATGGCAGGTACCCCAAACGTTGGTCGTAAGTACCCCAAAAACTAATAGGTTCTTCCGATGGTTAACAGAAGCTTCTATGCCAAATTTTAACTTAGACAGATTAGGTAAGCGTCTGGGCGCCATCGCGGAAACAATTTTTTCGCCGGGAACCCCAAATTTGTATGGGAGGTACCACAACCGTAGGGCGTAGGGACTCCAAAAACTAATGGGTTCCTCCGACGGTTAACAGAAGCTTATATACCAAATTTCAGCTCAATCCGATTAAGCGTCTGGGCGCTATCGTGGAAGAATACATACATACAGACATACAGACATACAGACATACAGACATACAGACATACAGACATACAGACATACATACAGACAGAGATCGGTCTGGAAATAGTCTCAATCGTCTCAGGGAGTCTCAAAATATATATTCCCATCTTCATCTCAAATTTTTTTTTTAGCGCGTTAAAAGAATTATTTAAAATTTATTTATTTATTCTTATTTATTTTCATACATTTGCGTGAGTGGTGTAAGTGAGTAGTACTCTAGGGGGGTATTTCCAGAGTCCTCTGGCAACACTATGAAAGTTCGCGTTCAATATAAGTAAACTATGGCAATCGGTTCAAGTCAACTTGAAAGTCGCTATCGATACTTTACGTTTATTTTGTAGCTGGATTCAAGAATTCCGTAATACAGGATTTGACAATAGTATTCACAAGCTCGATTGTTTGTGGAGAAAAGTACTTTCGAAATTCAGTGTCAATTTAAAGAAAAAAGAACAGCCAGGAAAAAACGAATGTTCGATTATGAACATATTGATGAACCTATTCAATCTTTTGAAATGCATTACAGAGTTAACTTTTTTTAACACAATGATAGATGCTATTATAGTCTACACCGAATGTCGATTTAAAGCGCTCAATGAATATTTTGAACAATTTGTTTTCATTTATGATATCAGTTATTTGAATCGATATCAAAAGAGGACGTTCTCAAGCAATGTAATGATTTAGGTACAATACTGCGGGAAGGCGACGGCGAAAACAGTGACATACAGCTTTTCGAGCTATATGAAGAGCTGCAGGTTTTAAAGCGAATTCACTTGACTCTGTCAACGACGCGAAATAACTCATTCAATACATTTGAGAAAATAATTTGGAAGAAATATATTCAAATGTTTTCATAGCAATTAGAATCGTGCTCACAGTTCCCGTCAGTACAGCTTCCGCTGAGAGAAGCTTCTCAAAGTTAAAATTGATTAAGACCTACTTGAGAACCACGATGACCCAAGAGAGACTATCTGCGTTATCAATTCTATCAATTGAAGCTGAAATAGCGGCTAGTATTAGGTATGACATAATCCTGAAAAAGTTCAGTGACGCCAAAAGCCGAAAAGTTCGTCTATTTTAATTTCTCTTTGTGTAATTTTTAACATCATTTGATTAGCAATGAAACTCGTTTACTCATACATTAGTTTCACTATAATTCGCCTCATGTAATATAACGTTTTCTTTTTGACTGGGAAATAAAAAAGGCCTAGCGAACCTAATTTCGCCGACGTCCAAGTGTGGTCTAGCGCCGCCACTGCGTGGAATATATCATTTTCAGAGGGCAGGAAATAGTAGAGGTGTAAATTCGATACCCAAGTGCTTAGAATGCAAAAGGGGTTGGGGTGGGGAGTGTAGGGATGGGGGAGGGAAGGTGTTGTGGGAGGTGGTAAAGTGGGTGGGAGGAGATGGTTCGGATAAGGCAGGGGGTTTTGGTGGGAAGGGGTCAGGGATGTTTTGGGGGGAGGGGTCAGTGTCATTCACCCCAGCCCCAGGTCAGTGGCTAGGATGAATGGGGGTGGAAGGTTGGGGGGAGGTTTGGGGAGAGGTTGAGCGGGGCAGGTTAGGGTTAGGGGTTTGGCGTGGGGAGTGGGGGACGGGGGTTCTCTGCTTGCCGGAAAAGTCTTGGGGTGACATAACTGATTTTATTTTTTATATTATCCGCGCCAGATAACAAAAACAGACCTCTGTGCGACGCAACGCCCAGTAAAAATAGTTGAGCCCGTTGAGTTATTCGGCGAAAGGGGGTTTCTCGCGAGTTCACCACCTCGTAAACGTCTCGGCCATTATCGTAAGAATGAGTTTGCCTTTTGCCAACGGTCAATTTCCCGACGCGGAGGTAAATATTGTTCTGCAGCATGGGGAATGGCCTCTCCTGTGCCGCCGCTGTTTATTCGGGACTCCGGCAATATACAGTTATGGCTTTCTGAACCCATAGTAACTCCCCGTTAGCGAGAAACTAATGGCGTGTCAATAGGTGGCTACCGCCGTATCAACGGTCATTATGATAAACTACTGTGATTAATAAAATAATAATAATATTCAAAGGTAATGTATATTTGCAGCATCGGCTACCGCTTCCGCCGTATCCTCCTCAGCCTAACGCTCTGTCCAACCAGTCAGATGAATGCTGAAATTCGGAATAAGTAATGAGGGAACACTATCATTTGATTGTCATATACGGTGAGTTTTTAATTAGTGACATCCTAAGATTGTCTGAATTATCACTACGAAGTAAGAAACTGTTGGTGATTTTATTTGAGTAAAACAAAAAAAAATGTAAACATTTGTAAATCTCATCTATTGAAGAAAAGTTTGAGAAGCGTAAATCGTGCTGCGCCATCTGACGGGGGATAAAATATCGCTAATAAACAATATTAACTTTTTCCTAGCACTAGACAGCACATTAGGCTCATAGGTTTTTATAGTATTAAAAAAAAACAAACTTTCACAAAAGGCACTTTTCCCATATTTTTATCACAAGTTTGTCGAACTGATTCACCCACTACAATAATGTAACTAATTAAAAACTCACCCTGTACTATCTAAATATCTTGATTTGGACATAACGTAGTATTATAAAATATACATCACTACTCGCAAGATGAAATAATAATAATAATAACACGTTTTATTTGATGAAACGAATCGGCGAGCTTATTGGGTTAAAACAATATATTTTAGCTCATATTTACTTAATGTTTTGCGTTAAGAATAAAATAAAATAATTATTAAAATCACTTACAAAGCCAGCTCTGTACGTGATTTTAGACATTTATCAAATATGTACGGACATCCATAGCTCACTGCCGAATATCCCTGGCATTTGGTGGTAACCGTTTTCTTGCAGCTTGGCCACATGATCCACCAAAATATGAAACACAAATTAAAATTTAATAAAAAGCAATAAACATATAATAACGCATGGAAAGGGGAGGGTTTAAGAGAAATTTATGAGCACGTATTAAAGCGTTCTTTAAGTCTGCGTTTGAAGCACTACAAACTTGGTGGTGGTAAGTAAATCAATTTAGAGACGGGCTCCATGTGCGGAGAAGGAGTGCGAGTAGAAACAACTACTGTAACCAGGGGTCGAGAGAAGTAGGTTGTCTACAGATCTCAGAGGGCGCCCGTGAGCTGATAGAGCATCGAACCTACTTATGAGACAGATCGGGGCTGCTCCATCCAAGATTATGAAGAGCAAACCGAGGACTATCGTATCTCTTGTATCTTTCGTATCGTATCTCCTGTATTTTTTTTTATTTTTTATTTTTGTACTTTATATTTTATATTTTTATTACACTTTGTATTTTTCCCTATATTCTTTAGATTTTTAGCTGCATAAGAGCAGAAAATGCGTATATTTATTTTAGTAGAATTCGAGGTTTTAAGCTACATTGTTAAGTAAAATTAAGTGGGTACTCGGAATAGGACTAAAGAAAAAAAGCAATTTTCAGTATATTACGTCAAAAATACTTAACGTTTGTAGTCATTTGAAAATATTTAGAATATTCAAATATACGGTACAACATGTATTACCTACTATTAATGAAAAATATAAAGAAAATCCAACAGACTATAACTTATACTAAAAACAACATCCCGTCATCGCTAAACCAAAAGTTATTAGATGTCGTTTATGAAAAGGCATTTATTTATTTAAGGATTGCAGATAAAGCGGCACAGGGAAAAAATAAAAGAGAGCAATGTGTTATCATCACGGCCTTGTATTGTTATAAATTGCTCTGGCGAATCCTCGACATATATTTCTGGCGTAGCGGACGACCTGCGCCTACCGAGAGATTGCAAACGGTTCGTTATGGAATGAAATATCGGCCTGTTATCAAAATAATATGTTTCTGTCTGCCTGTTTATGAGTGAATTGCACATCAATAGTGTATTCACTCTGCAGAAAAGAGCCTTTTACCTACGATGGTGGGTATTGGTCCACGGCCGTCATATAATGAACACTTCCGAAAACTAGGTATATTAACCGTATATGATTTTTTTGCTCAAGAAGCTTTTTGCGAATTCTATTGCAATAAGAGATCGGCAACATCCCACGAGGAAGTACATCGGTATGACACCAGGAATAATATCCATTACCTCCAACCGATAATACCAGGTACTGCCGATTTCCAGGCGACTAGTCTTTACAAAGGATAAAAACTTTTAATAAATTGCCTGATTATTTAAAAGCGATTAAAATTGATATTTTCAAGAGTTCCATCCGGCTGTATCTGCATGCATTAATAAAGATATTTTAAAATACTTTGCTCATATCAACTTAATTTATTTGTTTTTTTTGTTCGTTGATATATTATAGTTATATTTTTGTTAATTGAAATAATTTTACAGTTATTTACTGTATATCATTCTTTGTTACATTAAGTGACTAATATAAGATTTATTTAATATTCTTGGTCACCTAATTATATTTAATTGTACATGTATCATTATATAATTCACTATTAAATAAATGTAAGAGAATTTAATTATCATGTATTATTAATTATATACTTGGTCGTTTCAACACAATTGGTGTTGAAACGATTGTGTTGTTATTTGTTATTTTGTTATATTTATATTGTTATTATATTATTATAGAAAGCAAGCGCTTCTTGCATTCTACAAATCTAGAGATGACCACGCCCGAACTCAAAACAATCTGAACACAAGAATGTCCGCGAGTATCAATTATATAATTCCGTCAGTCAGGACAACATTTGCCCAGAGACATATATTCTACATAGCCCCAAAATTATATAATTCCCTTAGTAAAGACATGAAAAATTATCCTAACATAAAAATATTTAAAGCAAACCTTAATAGATGGCTACTTAACAAGGGATATGTAAAATCTGATCAACTTCTTTGCAACGCATGACAATTTATTTAGTATCAACTATAAAATCAATGGTATCACCTATCTATTTTTCTTAATTAAATTTTATTAAATTACAACTATAAATGTATGTATTTATTACATAGCTATATTTTTTATAAAATTGGTATATTTATGTGTATATACAGGTGGTGGGTTCAAATAATTTATTTAAAAAAAAACACTTCATTTCTAAAAATTGCATAAAAATATGCACATCTAGAGACGGGCCAAATTATCGCCTAGTTAGATGTGCTATTGGCAGTAAAGGTCATGTAAGATGTGTTAAACCTCCCTATATTAATTATTAAATAATTTATATAATTATTATAAGATTACATGACCTATGAATGAACTGTATACCTAATCCTATGTACCTAAATAAAAAAAAATAAAAAATTGTAATATAAAAAATACCTTATATTATTTATTCTATTCTTTAAAATGCAATTTTAGCTACAATATTTTGCCTACTTAGACGTGGTCTGGTTTTGTATTTTATTGATTAGTATTCACGGGTTGAACTTAGTATTCACGGGTTGACGTCACTTCTTAATTCTCGGGAATCGGTTTCGAGTTAAACATACAATTGATCTTCATCCATGTTGGAGCATGACCGTTGATTTAACATTCGTGTTGGAGCATGAGAGAATTCTCAAAGGTTATCTCAAATCGTTTGTCGTTGAATACAAAATAGTTAGGTACGTGAAATGAAAGAAATGTCAGCGTCGCGTTTATCTATTCCGTTAGACAAAGGAAACCTTATATAAAGTATAATTTGCCAATTTGATGCTGACAAGGTACTATTCATATTGACATTCAAAGAAGACCCGACGTCATGAAGAATTCAGACGATGACGAGCGCGTACTTAGCCGGACGCTCGGATACGAAAGAAGCACGGAAAATTGACATGCTCCCACATTAGGGTAAGTGGCACCAAATTGTATCAAAGCGTTCGTCGCATAGCGCCGTCTCCCCGTCCGGCACACGATGGACGGAATAAGCCGACCGCTTACGCGGAAAGGTCGCTAGGCCTTTGTATATCAATACGAGGACGTCTTACGTTTAATGGATCGCCTCGGGCGATTCACTCTGCGTTACTTAAATAGCGTTCTCATATTATATATGACGGCGCGAGCGATCAATAACATTGATAGAGGCATTGGGGTCATCGAAGTGTTTGTAAACAAACACATGATCTACGGAAGGGTAATTGTATCGATATTTTCATCAACGGCGAATGGCACTTTTTAACTAATGCTTTTACGAGAAGTGTATGATACATGGCCAGCTCCAAAGTTGGCGGAAGCACTTAGTACCATATTAGCAATATTATAGACAATGACGGTCAATTCTCATACATGCATCAAAATAACTCTGTATGATATTAGCTGCTATACGGTAATACGTCCTCTCCGTATATACCTTGATATAGCATTACTAGTCGAGATAGAAAACGGTTCGTTGTGAGAAAATTCGTTATTTTTGGCTATACACAATATGTAGATAGTGAGTATTTGATACGAATTTAACATTTTTTTACTGGCGGCTCTAAAATTTCCTGGATGGAGCCCGAATGGGACTTTCTTCGTAATAATACATTGCCTTATAGTGTACGACTAGCTGATCCAGTCTCTTTCAGTGTTCGAAATGCAGATGTTACCGCAGAACCCTCAGATCTGAGGGTTCAACAATGGGTTAAACTTCAAGGGTTGCTTAAACTTTCCTTCAAACATCGACGAGTAAGAGAGATTGTCGCTTCCAGCGATGCAAGAAGCCAGGTATGCGAGAAAAAGGGATGATCGAATATACCCCCCCCCCCCCCCCACGCACCCACTCGATCCCTCGGTGACAGCCACTTCAAGACATCCAATAAAAGATGGCATAGCGGTAGAAGCTCTACCCCGCCATGCCGCAGGACTGTGCGCCCTGCGGCACCACATACAGAAATCCGGGTTAATGGGCCCGGCTGCATGAAGCCTTGCTAAAGGCAATTGTGCAGCGGAAGACAAGGGCCGTCGACTGACTGATATAATGCAAGTAATTCTTTAGTTCGCTGAGCCAGCACTCAACGAAACCGGTCGTTAGAGATAATAAGTTTATTTGCACTTTTGTAAATCCGCTAAATAAAATATCGTCTTTTCTTCGTAATAACTTCGTCTTATTACCGCGGTCCCATCGACATCTTATCGCAATGAGCTCGGTCTCCACCATCAGAATCTCCAACGAACTTAGCTTTGTTAGATTGGACTTCCGCAGTTAGCAGGAGATCTGGAAGATCTCGGTCTGGTATGTAAAGTAAATAGTGGCAGCCCAGATTGCAATCTGCCACTGTGCAGCCTTTTAAAACAGTCTATAGTGCGAACCAACTTGTCGCCCGGTCGTCGCGGTGGTGGTCATAACTAGTTTTATAATAATGGCATGAATAAAATAATTACAAACGGAAATATCCATGAAATTTGCCGACCGGAGTCAGAACCATCATAATAATATTAATACACTTCTGAGAGGTAAACGGTGGACTCTGGACAGGCAACCGGCTATATCACATGTGAGCATCCACATTACCAACCATTTACTCTCTTCAAAGTCATAGAATTTGGAATTCCGAAATTGCGGTGTTTGAAGATTTTTCTGTGAAAGAGTTGATGACAAAGATTTTTAAAGATGTGAAACAGAGACTTGGCTGGCAGGACACGATTGCTACCTTTTACCGCGTAAAGGTGAACAGTGAAGCGGTTCCAGGTGATGGTATTTATTTGCGAGATCATGATATTTATAACACCACTGCCGAACAAAAAATTAAAAATGTGTTCAGTGTTCTTTTATGTATAATGTTATATTTAATTCATCATAATTTAGAAGTGCGTGATATTGTTACAATTGTTATGCAATCCCGAGTGTCATAGGGTATCTTAACTGACCAAATATCAAGTAAGTAGTTGTTTAAATATCCAAATGTCCAAAAAATAACAGACATATGTATATCGTGTTTAGTGTCAAATAAAAGGTCTGATTGATTACATTCCGGAAATATACATGTATCTATTTTGATAAATACATAAACCACAAAAAAATCATTAAATAAAAACATAAAAAAAATATTTATATAACTCTGTAGCGGCAGTCGTGCTTTTTATTGTTTTAATATATTTACTTGTTTAATTTGTGCTCGTCGCCTTTTGGAATGTTTTATTCCTATGGAACTAATTCTACAAATAAGGGCCGGGCCGTCTTCCGAGATAGAGAGTAAAAGTTGTATCTGGACGGAGTGCTGTACATCCGAGACTTTCAGGGAATTGATACTGATTAGAGACCGAATCGACCTTCAGAGTCCAATCTGAAGCTTTCTCTATTATTGAGATTGGTTTTGTAGTGGATCTTTAGAGCCATCCGGCACAAACTGTGTTGGGGGTTTGGCGGGTACTGTCAGATCCTTGCTGGCATGAGCTACTGAGAGGCTAATTACCTCGCGGGACGCCGATTCCACTGAGTAAAATATTGGATTTCTTCCTAAATTACCGTTTTATTATTTGTTATTATGATATTTTAATAGCAAATTTGTTGAATTACAAAGAATTTGGTTAAAACTCCTTTACTCGATTATATGTGTCAACGTGCTCTGCACAGGTATTACGAAAATAACTTTCAACGTGATTTAAGTAGCCTTACGTATGTAATAACATATCGTCATGGTAAAAGCAAGATCTAGTTGTGCACCTTAATGAATATGCATTGTAGTTACCATGCCCGTGACATGGTTAACTACACCATTACGCATCGTGTTGATACATACGTATGAACCACAGTACATTTTATATAGGAAATTCCTTTTGAAACATGCAAATTTCCGTATATTACAGCGTTATATCTTTCTTACTATTCTATTATATATTTCTCTCTTCATTTCTGAATACTGTGGACGTCAGACGAGTCGGATGTCAAATTATCTGTTTTGTTGAATAAAACCTATTTGTCATAGAACATTAATCACCAACATACAAATAAATTGAAAATGAAACCAATATTAGCCTTTTCAAGCGACAAGCTCTCACCGTCTACAATATGTATAGCAACGGCAAAAAGGCAAAGGGGGTTGGGGTGGGAATCTATAAGGCGCTTGGCAACTTGTCAACAAAGACCCGTAAAAGTGGCCGCAATGGCGAGCATTTTATCTGCCGATATAAAGATGTGACAGTCGCGTCTTTGTGACAAACTTATCGCTCCTCGGGCGGTATAAAAAGCACGGATCCCTTTCGCGTTCACTCAAGTAAACAGACAGATATAAACCGATTTTGCTTCGGCCGCGTAACGTGGTTAGACAGCGGTAGATCAGCCAGTTAAACTGTTTGAGGTAGAACGGGGATATATTATTTATTTATTGATTAATTTACGTAAAACACAGTATGACATAGTAAACAGACTAACAAAATTGTATACATTCTAAAATTTAAAACCGGTTGCCGATTTCCTGTGAATTACAAATTTATATTTATTTTAATTATAATATTTTTTTGTAATTTTTTGCCTATTTCCTAATACAAAACATGTTACAATTGACTTGAGAATCGTATTCGTATATAATTTTTGCTGGAAGTGAAAAGAAGACCGTGGGAGGGTGTGTGTGTGTGTGTATGTTTGTGAGTGTGTGTGACAGAGTGTGAGTATGTGTTTGTTTATGTGTGTGTATATTTAGGTATGTATTTAATTTATATTTTATAATATATTATATTTTTATACTACAATACCTACGAGTTTGATATGTATTAAATTAAAAAAATGTACGATAAAATGTCCATAATAAATAAATAAACAATAATAGATGGTAAAATCTAAATCGGTATACTATATAATAACATTGAAATAAGTATCCTATATTCTAAGAATATACAAATAATATTATTATTTGAATTCAAATCGCTTAACACGATTTTAGATTATTTCTTTTATTAGAGTAACTAGAGCTGTCAACTACAACGGGTGAACCCGTCACCTCAGGAAGTTTTAACTATATTGATCGCTTTGTCTCGCGTGAGGTGAGCGCAGAAGACTTGGGACGAAAAGAAATAAACAGTCTTTATTATATTACTATACTATATTTATTATATTAGGAAACTCCCCCGGCTTTTAGTCGGAGTGCACAATCGATTGGCTAACGCCGCACGGTGCGCACACCGCCCAGGAGCGCCCGAAGGTTGACTCCTAGGGGAGACTGGCCTGCAGGCCAGCGTCCTACCCTGGCTATCCCTTCCGCGTGGAGGCCGACGGATGGGTGTTGACCCGTGAGTATGACCGACCCTGAACGAATGGGTCTTCGTGGCCAACTCCAACAGGGCCCATTAGCTCCCTAATGGGCTATTTATTATAGTAAGGTAGGACAACAGTGCGCGCTTATGTTAATAATTCTATATACAGGTGAGTTTTTCAAATTCAACACTAGCGAAGTGGGTGAGTCGCCCATGAAACTTAACAAGAAAAAATAGTTTTTTTTTTGACTGATTTAAAAAAAAAGAAATGATATTTTACTATTAACATACTTTTAATTACATGAGAAAATTGTATTCGTAAAACTAAGTTCAGTTTTATGAGTAGAATCATCCTGTTTTACTAGTATTGACGATGAAAGATCCACTCTTTATATTCTATGTTAGATGAGTTAAAAACTCGTTAATTTATTGATGGTTTTCTTAAACCCTTTTCGGTGTTTTTAAACCATCTTTCTTTTGTTGTTTGTTTATGCTATCCTTTAAAATACCATAAAAGTCTCCTCAAGACGCGTAGACGTTACAATAAAAAAAAATATTGCTCCACCGATGAGGTATAAGTTCGTAGATTATCACTCCCAATATTTTTTTAGTCTCCGTCAGATGCTTCCATCTATCGAGAACAATTTCACATATGTAATTTAATGTCCGCTCTACATTTTGGCACATGTTCGGCCACATCGTTAAGCTTGAAATAGCTCAATCCGATTGAGCTGAAATTTGTCAAGCAGGCATCATTTGATCATGGCAAGAAATGACAAGGCTCTGATTGAATCTCGTATTTCAATCTCGAAATATTGATTTTAGAGAAGTGAAATTTGGTATTTTGATGAGCCGAAATGACAGTGTAAAATTATGGTTGGAATATCTTATTAACATGCTGCGTTCTTATAAGCGTAGCATATTAATGTATTTCTGTAAAAACTACCTTAAATCTCGGAAATGATTCGTGAGATTCAGTAATCAAAGAAAATCGTTTAGATTTTTTTCTTTGTATTACAATGGGCCCGATTGCGTTTCTTTATGAATTAAAACTAAAATTAGTCGAAGCGAACGAGACAGAGCAATAGGTTAGAGCGAAATATGAAACAAACGATCATCGATAAATACTACCTGTCGAACGTACCTATACTGGTCCGAATAAATTCGAGCATATTTCGTGCGGTGTAAGATTTGACCTTGGCGGGCAGTTTTAATACGAAAAAGTTACAACCGGTCATCTCACATTCCGCTCTAGCGTATTGCCTTGTCTCGTTCACACGGACTAACTTCCGAGTTTAGTTCACGAAGAAACGCAATCGAGCCCAATGTGTGGTTTATTACAATTTAAATTCAGGCGACCTAAAAACATATGGTCGCTTGGATAATTAATGATTGATTTAAGAATGAACGTCCTGGAAAATAAGACCACCAGCCATCAGAACACGACGAAAATATCTCATTTCGCATTCCTTCTACGTCCTGGTACTGTATCTCAAAACACAGCCTCTTCCTTTCTACCGGTATCGCGGCGTCCCCCTTCCGTTACTATGGCGATGGTCAGTCAGTCCTGGTGCGCTCGCTCCGCCGCCCATCCAGCCACATAATAAAGTTATTTTCATTCTTCGATAAACTTTAGCCCGGGGGGTAATAAATTGTGGTGTCTCCCGTTATCTGCTTTTTGAGCTCGCCCGTTTACATTTCCGTCGGCGTCGTCCCTCTTCCGAAGTTCCGACATTCGTTTTCCCGCGCACCCCTCCCGCCGTCTTTTCCTTTTGTCTTTCGCTCGCAGCTGATGTTTTCGCCGTTTGTTGACCATTTCGTTTTTTTTGTTTAAAAATATAATTGGCGCAAATTTTGCGCCAAACTGATGGATTTTGTTGTGATTCAATGTAATCAAATTGCTGACTTTTAAATGGATAATAATATAGAGGTTGAGTTTTTAATTAGAGCCATTCTTGAAGTGGGTAAATTAGTATGTGCAAATAAGCAAGTTTTGATAAAAAATCAATAAGTAAAACACAAAAACATTTTTTTTTTATTTTTTTTTCAATTATCTGACTCCCGAAACACCCCCCCCCCCCTCCCCCCTCTCCCACCCCAAGTAACTGTCCGAATGTTACCGGTTACCTTTATATCGTGTTTTGTATGAAGGAATCCGGCTGTTGATGGTAAGTTGGTTCAATCCACCAAAATCGGTTACATATTGAAACGCCAAATGTATTGTATACCTATTGAGCAAACCTGCAGTTTAGCTCATACGTTTCCTTTTACTTGCAGGTATCATAAAGAAATCGGCCATTAGAATAGTAAATAAA
This sequence comes from Micropterix aruncella, assembly GCA_944548615.1. Lineage (NCBI taxonomy): Eukaryota > Metazoa > Arthropoda > Insecta > Lepidoptera > Micropterigidae > Micropterix > Micropterix aruncella. The sequence continues at coordinate 30,376,983 of OX155950.1, forward strand.
ATATTATCTCCACCGGTCAAATTAACCGTGCACGGTAGGTAAGACACACAGTAAATATTTTTATGCAAAAAAAAGGAAAAAATAGAAGTAATTGCTGAAGAATATATTGTATGCATATTTTAAGAAAGGTCATATAGTTTGATAGCGATATTATAACGTTAAAATATGTGTAAATTGTACAAAAGTTTGAAAACGGTCAAATCGTTCGCTACTGGTAGGTTTAGTGTTAGATGTGTGAGTATGGCATTCCAGAGACGGGCTCCATGTGCGGAGGAAACACTACTGTGGCTAGGGATCGAGAGCAGTAGATTGTCTTCAGATTTCAGAGGGCGCCTGTGGACTGATCACCAAGTTTTGGTCGTAAACAAAAACAATCTTTACTGCCCTACAAGATGGCCTTCGAAGCACACTCTGCCATAGTAGAAAACACTTCTGGAATGGTGTTCGATTGAGCCCTCGCGTCGAGTCGTTATAGATATAATGCCTTCTCTTGGTTCAAGTCGGTCCCATGCACGGCATTCTCAACTTGGAAGGAGCAGCGAAAAATCACACGGACTCTAGGAAGTAGGGAGACTAATTGATCCTACGGGTTCCTATGTGACCAAAGTCCACGCTTTGACAAAACCATTTTCATTTTGGCTTTTTGAAGGCCTACCGGGACCTGGTCTGCTGTCCACTGATATGCGGCCATTTCTGAGACGATTGTACAACTTCTTTATCCCTGATATGCTCGTGGCATCGTCCTCAAATTCCTGTCCTAGTGAATGTTTTCCACTTGGATATTGCTAAGCTTATGTCAAAAATTAATATAATTATAAACTAGTCCTTCTATCCTTAACACTACTACTACCAAAAAAAGAGGAGTGTAAAGTTTTCCGGGTTCATGTATGTATGTTGTATGTTTTTTATTTTACCATAACTCCTAAATGCTTGACCCATTTAGAAGTGTGTGGTATTGTTAGGATGGTTATGTCATCCTGGGTGTCATAAGGTAACCTAAACTGTCAAAATATAAATTAAATAACTATCCAAATGTCCAACTGTCAATAAATTAAGATTAATACATCGTGTTTAGTATCAAATGAAAGGTTTGATGGATTAAATTCTGAAAATATATAGATGGCTAAATGGATAAATTCATAAACCACAACTATTTATTAAAAAACGTTTTATTGCATAAACACCGCGAGCAACCCACTGCGTGCGGCGGCGGTGATCAGTTCGAGACTATACCTATATAAAGCGACACGAGTAGCGCGCGGTCGTTATGAGTTACCTGCCACAGCCTGCACAGCCCTACGATGCCACACTTAGAAAGCCGGGTCAATGGGCCCGGCTTTCTGAGTGTGACAATTGCCCTAGGAAAGAAGTCACGAGTTTTAGACAAGGCCTGTCGACTCACTCACAGAATGCGCAATCGTCTCTAAGCATTGGATGTTTATACATGGTGAGTTTTAATTAACCGACAACCTCGTAGTGGGTGAATCAGTACATTTAAATATGCAACTTTTGACAAAAAAAAATGTGAAAAAAGAAACAAAAAAATATGATTTCTTTTCTTATACATTTGAACAACTTAACTTGTGAATAAAACTTTGGCAAGCGTTGATAACGGTTCGCCATCTAGCAATAGGCAAAATATCGCAAATATACAATATTTGCAATATTTTACCTACCGCTTTGATATTAAAAAAAATTTTTTTTTTCTTTCTACAATTTTATTTTAAAATTTGCTATTTGCTTGTAACTGATTAATCCACTTCCAGGAAGTTGGATAATTAAAACTGACCCTTTCGAGATAACATGCGTCAATACCAGAAATTCCGTAGATTTAATTTCGTTTCAACAAAATATTGTTTCAACGAAGAACTTTCGTTTCTAAAAACGTACTTTTCAGCGCCATCAATTTTTTTCTAATAATTTTAAATAGAATAGGTCATTTTTTAGAACGGTACTCGTGTTTTGATTTTTTTTAAATTGTGGTTTTTGTTTTTATTTTTGTTTATATCTTTTAATTATATCATCACAAATACATAGATATACTGGATACAGCTGATTGCCCATCATGAGCATTCGATACTATTTGCGAAGCTAACCGAGCGGGCCTCGTGAGCCAGAACATTGCAACTGATGGGACGGCACTAATGCGATATGAATGAGTTTACTGTCAATTTCTCTGTAGGCAATCCCCCACCCCCCGTCTCTTCTCATCCACCTCTAGTCCTCCTCATGGGAGGGGAGGAGGGGGGGGGGGGTTGTCTCACTCACTTCCTGTCGCTGTCTCTTTTTCCGCTCGGATCCCTTCGATTGAATATTATGACGAGGTTCACAATAACACTTTTTGGATTTTATGTTTTGGTTTTTTTTAAAATAATAAATACAAATTATATGATACAGATATTTTTAGGAAGAAGCTTATTAAATCATGGGAGACTAATTAGCTAATTAGGTAATATAACATACTTGAGTAATTTGGAAACATAATTTGATATCAATACTATGGTTTGATATTTGGTTGTGGTGATGAATTATTTTATTAAATCTTGTATAATTATTCCTTGATTTTGATTTTTTCTTTATTTTTTATATTATTGGTGAATTATTTTTATTAATTGTCTTCTACTGTTAGTTCTACTTATCCGGTCTGTTTAGATTTTTTCATGTTAAACCAGTGAAATAATTACATTTTTTAATAAGATATTATAATTAGCAGATAAGTCTGTTTTAATAACAGGTAATTGTGAGAGACATAGTTTTACGCATTATCACCATAAATGTACCACCACAATTTCGGACAATAAAAATATTTCTATTTCTATTTCTATTTCTATTTCTATTACTTACCATATATTTCATATTTTCCCTCTTTCTCTTATGTTTCCTTTCTCATTACCTTCTTTTGGTTATAAGTATATTATATTTGTCTCACTCTATTTAACAGAACTTTATTTCAAATTATGTTGCCGATTTTAATATTGAAATAGCAATTAATTTTTTTAGGACGACATTTTAGGTCAATTTAGTTTTATGCCCATTTTATTGTAGTAATTTTTTTTATTATACTATTAGAGCCATGTTCACCCAGAGAATAGGTAAGTCCCATTTGGGTTACAGAATCAAATAAGAATGTGGTTAAGGTTTTGCCATTCGGTTACTGTTATTTTTGTAGCCAAAGTCAATGTTTTATAGAAATGAAATCTTAAGAAATAATAAATAATACGCATAAATATATAACAAGCCTACAAAGCATCTTTGGATTGTCTGTCTGTTTGGCTGCAAACCGTGCGGCGTAAGCCAATCGATTGTGCAATCTGACTAACAATCGGGGGAGTCTGGAAACAGTACTGTTTCCTATAAAGCGGGGCTGGTTGCTGACCTTTCGGCGACTGATCTTGAAACGACCATCGGCTACCCTATTCCGGGTGAACAGCCGGGCATAAGATGCCGTGTTCCGCGATAGATTTGGTTGATACCGTTTCACCGCTACGTAAGGGAGAGGACCGCGCAAGCGACCTCGAAATCGTAACCAGTCGGAAGACCGGAGTAATCAGGTCGCAACTGGAAGTAAGGGCGCGAGTTTCCGCCCGCTGGGTAACATACCTGGCTATCTCGCGGATAAGGCGTTGGCCTCTTACGGGCATGTGGTGGAGCTTGACGGTGGACTGTTTTGTCCTAAGTCTTCTGCGCTCACCTCATGGGAGACAGAACGATCATATTTCGTTAAAACTTCCTGAGGTGACGGGTTCGCCCATTGTAGTTGACAGCTCTAGTTCTCTGTTTGATCGGGTTGAACTCAAGAACCAACAGACAAATTTTAATGCGTGTTTCACTGTTCGGTAGAGCTTTTATCTAAGAAGATTATTGCTATGTTTTTCTGCTTTATTTTTAGACCACTCAAGAAATACATATGTACATCTATATACGACTACTTAAACGATTAAGATGTCTGGTGCTATTGCAACTTAACTTTCAGATTCACTTCGCTACATATATAATTCTAGGAAAACTGTTTTTTGGTTACCTTAAATATTTTTCTGTTTTTGTTATTCTATTCTTTCTGTTTCGTGTGTTAAACCGACTTGAAAAATAATGTATTATGACAATAATAGTACCAAAAAAGTGGTACCATCGGTTTTCTTTGACGGTTTTATCCAGTGGATCTTTTAGAATTGGTTGAATAAAAGAAAAGAAATATAATGAACTATTATAGCCTCCTAACTATCAACATCGTGCACGTTATTTATTTACGTTGACTAAAAACTAGTTGATTTGTAATTTGTATTTTTTAATTTACAATATTTCACAGTAAAATGAACAACCAGTATTAAAAAATCTGATAACATGCCAAAAACTGTTGCCAGTAATCCTATTTTAATGTCACCTAACTAGGCTATAGGCTCTTCTAAGGCGGATATTGTTTTTTTTTATAAATATGTGTTTAACCTATATAAAATTAAGTAAGGAAAATAAAATAATAAATTTAAAACAATGTGTACTTTCACAGTTATTATTAATCGTTATTATCTGGACAATCAAAGCAAGATTTTGTTTGATTTTATTTAATTACTGCCGCTTAAGCTGACATTACTGCTCTCCGCAAAAGCGGCGTTAATCCCACTTTATCTCATTATGCGAATGGAAATGAGCACATCGTGTGTAAATCATATCACTTAATTTCCAATCGCAAAACTCTGTAATCCCGGAATAGGAGATATGGGCACGGATCGGGATTTCAGGGGATTCGGAATATAGTAAATGTTTATTCATTTTTAGCCGCAACATTCGCATATGTGTTTGACATGCAATGCCAAAGAATTGTAAGAACGATTTAGAACCTTGTATATATAAATACAAATAAACTAAGTAGCTCTTTCTTTCCATTATTGAAGCGAATAAAAACAATCGATTTGAAGATCGAATATCCCAAATCGATTATCTAGCAATAATTAACACTTTTACGAGCAACATTTTTCATTTGATTTGCGACGGATTTGCAAGGTACTTGCAATCGAAAAATAGCGGATACCTATGGAGCCTTATTAGCATACACTTTAATTCAATTCAATTCAATTCTTTATTTTAAAATCCCAGTATTAATTACACAGTAAATTACATTATAAAACTACCAAGTACTTAAAAATAAAACCGATTACGGATTTCAATATAATTACAGAAATTACTTTGAAGTAATAAAAAAAATTCCTATTTTTTACTACATAAGAGGCTTGCGCTTGGGATGTGTGTATGTGTGTGTGCATGTGTGTGTGTATTGAGTTTGTAGGTATGGAGTGTAAGTAATTGTAAGTGCGTGTAATAGTAATACACTTAATGGCTATGTTGTTTAGCGCTTAGCGATACTTAGTATATGCACAGAAATAACCTAGTAGTCAGAATTATCCACCAAAAGCTCGGCATCTGATATGCATTAGTAGACGCCATAGGCGGTTCCTAATAGTTCCGCGTAGCTTGAGTGGTTTTGGTCAATTTTTTATCACCTTGGCCTGCCCAACTCACTGTTCAGCTTCCATCCAGTAGCCTCCTCGAGGAGGGATGAATAACCTGTCAGAGCCGTGTTGAGCTTCTCCCATGGCTGTAATCTACAGTCGGAGGCAGTTGGGATTAGAAGGTTGCAGGTTCGGGGGAACACTGGTCGGTGCACTGGCCGTCCTTTTTTTACCCACAAGGCTGGAAGGCTATTCGTGGAACCCGCCTTGTTGCCTGTTGGCAACATCTTGTAGGTGGGCATTTATAGCATCACGCAGTCAAACACTCAGGCGGTGACCCAGCCCAGTATTGACCGCTCCCGACGCTCCTTAACTTCGGTAACAACGAGGAGAACCGGTGTCAACGCGGCTACGGACGCTACCGCGTATGGAGGCGTATGATTCCTAGAAAGCGGGGATAGTTGTCTACCTGACGTCATGTATCCTTGAAACAATCTGTTGGCCACCCGATCCCGAATGACAATGACGGGCAAAGGGTAAAACAATAATACCCAATTATATATTTGCTTTATACAGGCTGTGATTACATCAAGGGCATTTATTGTAGTGGGTGATCAGTACGACGAAGTAAGCAAGTTTTGATATTTTTTTTTGTTTTTTTTTTTTGGCAAATTTGTAAATTGTATCTATTGAATACAATTTTGAGAAGCGTTGAGCGCGCTGCGCCATCTGGTGGTATTTAATATATCGCAAATAAATAATATTAGCGATATTTTACCTACCGCTAAATAGCGCATCGTGCTCATAGCTTTTTATACTATTTGAAAAAAAAAACTTTTTAAATTAAAAAAAAAAACATTTTTTTTCCAAATTCGTTTATTTAAAGCTGTGTACTTTGTGGTACTGATTCACAAACTACAAGAAATGCCCTTGATGTAATCACACTCTTTATACCCCATTTTTCCCGCTTACCTACATATAATTAACGTGCTCATGTTATTTCTAACATAAGTTCTTCATGCCAGCGTTGTAACCTTTTCATAGGATAGGAAATTAGTTTTGTGTAAATACGTTTCGCAAACATTTCAACATATATCTCTATTTGTACCATCTGTATCAATACCATATACCTATATCTGTAACTTTATTGTAAAAAATAATTAAAAAAACAATAAACAATGAGTAATTAAAAACACCAACATGTCCAAAATATGTACAAAATTTTAAATTGTATGTTATGTTTTATAGTACCTCGCTGTAATAATTATTAGAATGTGTTTCCAAAAGGATACTTCTTTAAACAAATAAACTTAAGCTCAATATTAAGTACCTAGCAATATTAAATTACAATAAGCTATGGTAAAATAGATACAGACTATAATAGAATCAGAAACATGTTGGCGCGGTGGCAGTGTTTAGGTTGTCTGATATTAAATTGTATGGTTTCGGGTTTGATTCCCAGCTGAGTCACCATTTTCCGTTGGGGGAAAATTAACGGAATTGCATTTCAATTCTGTCAATCCAATGCAATAAATAACGAGGTACACATTTACACATATGTTAAACAAACACATACGTATACACTTTTCATAGTAGGGTTGGTAGTAAGTGATTGTCGTATGATAATAAACCCGCCATTGTGAAATTTCACAACATAGAGTAGAAACAAACAAACACGCAATAGAAGGTTCACCTATTATCACTAATAGAAGGCACATAATTGGAATTAGGGGATAAGTTTTAATTTGAAGCTATGGTTTTTCGATGCCGGCATCCTGGTGTCAGCATGGTACTGGTATTCTGGAGGTAGCCTGATGCCAGCATCCTAATGACAGCCGGGATTCCCTCTGGTGATTCCCATCAACCCCCCCCCCCCCCTCCCTCCATGTAACTGGCCGAATTTGACCGGTTATATTTATACCACATTTTGTATGAAATAAACTTACTGTTGTTGGTAAGTTAGATCGATCCACCGATAACGGTTGCATATTGAAATGCAAAATATATAGTATATTGAGCAAACCGATACGTTTACTTTTACTCACAGGTCACATATAGAAAATGAATTTTAGTACCATATCACTAAATGCTACAGCTGTAGATAAATACCTATTAACCAAATCCACTGATTTCCAGCCAGATTCACAGACAAATTGTCTACGGCGAAACGATTAGTTACCTACCCGATTTCGATGCCAATTTCATTGCCCCTCTCTCCGAAACGCACTCCAGACTAAACTGCAATCAGTAGAAGATCAAGTTCAATTAAGAGGGATACTGCCCTCTCTGTCTCTCTCTAGCGATTGATCTCCCCCCTCACTCGCGCGATTCGGTCCACTCGCTTTTTTGGACGGACGATTTAGCGGTATGCCGCGGGAAAAGAGGGTGGGAAGAATGATCTAGAAATAATATGTAGTAATTTTTCTTTTCATTTCTAACCCTGCTGTGATATAGCATTTTTTGACTTGACCATATAAAAAGATTTGTATGTTGTTGAAGAAGTTTTAAGGAGCAATTTGAAGTACCACTAAAGTAAATCAAGATGAATCAAGAAAAGATGTGGTAATAGTAAAAATCTGTGGTAATCGTTAAAAATCGGGAGTAATTAATTCTGCGAAAGTGCACTTTCTGCGTAATTTCTGCGAAAGTGCACGTGGCATTTTAAAATACTGTAGTAATAATTACTATGGTAAATACTACTATATCGTGTAGTTTGTGTAGTTTGTGAGATATAGGGGTATAGCCACTATACATCACAAACTACACGACCAAAAATAGTTCATCGTAATGCTACAATTTCAGATTTTCGAAAGGTGTTTAAAAATGGTGGCATTTCAAAATTAAAAAAATAATAAATCCGTTAATACGTTAAAGATAAATAAATAAAAATGACAGAATTCTGAGGACATTATCTACAACTCATGTGTAGGTGACTTTTCGATAGCTTCAGTAGGGTTTGCATTTAAAGTGCTATAATCTGACATAGGAATACTTTAAATTTCGTCATTATTAACACTAGAATTAATAACAAAAGTATTTTGGAATCATGAGAAAAAAATCTTTATTTTAAGACGTTTACTCTTAGTAGTTTATATCTTATTGGTTTACAAGATTATTAGATGATGTGGTAAAAAATAAGGGATTTGAAAATTTTATCTGAAAATCGTTATTTTTACCACCGATAACTAAAACAGTGTCGCATTGTTAGTAGCTTCATCGAGATGAAATTTAAGAAAGTGCATATGGTGGATTATAATGGTAAATCGTTTTGAATATTACAAGTGTAATCAAAAGGTGCCATATTTTTAATTAACAGTATTCACCATCTTAAAGCTTTTTAAAATTTCTTCATTACAGTACAATTTCGCTGGACTAAAACGGTTACTGCATAAACTGCTACAGCGTATTATTAGTCAAACGATGACTGCATAAACTGCTACAACGTATTATTAGTCAAACTTAGACTGCATAAACTGCTACAACGTATTATTAGTCAAACTATGACTGCATAAACTGCTACAACGTATTATTAGTCAAACGATGACTGCATAAACTGTTACAACGTATTATTAGTCAAACGATGACTGCATAAACTGCTACAAACAGACGATTTGTCAACATTCTCCGAAATTCTGCCACTAACTACATAACATAAAATTCTTAATGATAGATATTTAAAAAAAACAAATAAATCAAAGAGAAGAAAAAACTTCAAAAAAGAGTTTTATAATCGAATGCAAATAGATTATCGCACCTATTTAAAGCGATACCTATAACAGCAAGGCATTGTATGTCGCTTCATCAAGGCGAAATTTGGAATTGTATAATAATATGATACTGAAAACCAAAGCCACAAAAAACTCAGCCAGAACATTAGACAGGCGCAATCGTTTGGCGTATTTAAGAGCCGCCTTAAGAAGTACATCACAGGTAAGGCGTTTTACTTACTGGAGGAATATCACTTTAGTGAAAACTAAAAGGCTTGGTGACTAAAGTGTTACTGATTTGTCCTTTTAATTGTGTAAATTTTCTCCCCACTTCTCTTTTACATTATTTTTTGTAGTTTCTTTTCGTTTTCTCCTTTATTCTTATTTCCTTGTGTATTCTAATAGAAAGAATATAAAAAAAATCATTATGATAGAAAAAATGTTTGCTTAATTGTACGTATGGCTTATACCATTATACCAATAAAATTAATCTCAATCTGAATATATATTTTGAAGTAGATAATGGTGAAACGATCTTACATACAATCGCTGCAAAGTAAACTGTCGCTGGCCAGGCATTCAGAATCGTAGTATGCGCCATGCGGGCACTAATCGCCAACCGAAGTAGGGAAGCGTCGAGCGGTGACTATCCATTTGTATTGGTCACATAGGGGTGGCCGATTAATTAGTTAGGGCTAGGGGTTAGCTTAGGATTTAAACTTGGCTCTTGCGGGGGTAAGAGGGGGTAGAAGGAGGTGCGTGGGGTATAGCTGCAGGGGTATGGGTAAAGAGATGCAGTATTATTACCACATCATAGGATTTGGTATATATTTACGGTTATAGCATCGTTGTTAAAGTGGGTGGTTTATTCACATATCTTCTATACGTCGCAGACTTTACCCGTTGGATTTTAAAGATTTTTTGGGGTAATCACTTCTTTTTTAATGTACGGAACCCCATACAAACTAAACTATCCATCGGTGCGAACAATAATTTAATTTATTTTCTTTTTAAATGTACGGAACCCCATACAAACTAAACTATCCATCGGTAGGTACGAACAATCATTTAATTTAATTTGCAATTCACCATAATCTCTAGTGATGGGCAACATGTACAATTAAAATATCATATAATTAAATACAATTACCAGCCGCATTCATATAAACTTTCATAAAAACCTATATAATATAAATAATATAAAATCGATAAATTTATAAATGTTTAATTTTATAATTAAACATTACATACATACATACCATTCCATATATACCATTCATACATTTATACTCATTGCTTTAACTATAATAATCCTCCCTTCCTTCGTGATCGTTGATAATGTTGATGGTTTTAATGGTGAATCCATTAAAGGTGGTGATTTGGTGGTGATTGAGGAAGGTGATTATCATTCCTGGGATCGATGAATGAGTAGTGTCACTGTCCATATACGTGGTATCAGTATATCTCCTGAGTACGCTGCTATTGTATATATATATATATATATATATATATATATATATATATATATATATATATATATATATATATATATATATATATATATATATATATTTTCAAATTGAAATTATGTTTATCACTAAATAAATGATAAAATAATGAAAGGGCACTTATCTGGTCTGTGGTGACCAGGAGCGACTCCACGCCTTTTGGAAAAGGCGTGGAGTCGCTCCTGGTCACCACAGACCAGATAAGTGCCCTTTCATTATTTTATCATTTATTTAGTGATAAACATAATTTCAATTTGAAAAAATAATAATTTACACATTTACAATCAAATATATATATATATATATATATATATATATATATATATATATATATATATATATATATATATATATATATATATATATATATATATATATATATATATATATATATATATATATATATATATATATATATATATATATATATATATATATATATATATATATATATATATATATATATATATATATATATATATATATATATATATATATATATATATATATATATATATATATATATATATATATATATATATATATATATATATATATATATATATATATATATATATATATATATGTATTATTCCCTTATTTAAAAATTTTCATTTTTAAACCGCTCATGCAATTATGCAGTCAATTTAATGTCTGATGTCCAGGAGATTGCAATTATTAAAAAGGTGGCATTGGTGGGATATCGTTAAGGCTCACGCGCTACAATCTTCAAGATGTATTTTAGAGGCACTGGAGAGTCTGGAAACTGCTTTGTTTTCTACAGAACGGGGGCGGTTATTTACCTGGTGGCAACCGCTCTTGAAAGTTTCAAGTTTCAAGTTGAAACGGCCATTTAGCTTTCGAACCTGTAATTAGTTGGTAGGCCAAAAGTGGTAGCGAGGGCGCTCGTTCTACTTTCTGGGTTAACTCCCCGGTGTCGGGCGGTAAGGTTGGTAAGGGTTGGTCTCTCGCGGGATAGTTGGTGGAGCTAGGTAGTGGATTGTCCATTGTCTAAGTCTTCTACGCTCATCTAGAACAGGTCCCGGCCTAGTTATGTGACGTTGCCACTAGACTATGCGATGTATTCTTTTTTCTGCTTTTGATTCAATTTTGTAAGTATTTTTATGCATAATTCCTACGCTGAAATTGTATACTGTTATTTTTAATATTTGCATTACTTATATAAATAAATTAAAAAAATAAAAAGCCTCATCACATATTTTTAGGTATACCAGCCTGAGGTTGCCAGCGACTTAACGCTGAACTCCAGGTGGCTAATATCCTAGTACTTATTGGGAAACCAGCGGTTTAGGGCGGAGGGTCTCCTTGTGTCATTGCGTTGTTTAGCCAGTTGCCGGGTAGTCTTGTTTGTTCCTCCATGCGAACCTCTTTGCGTATACCATCATAATCTACCTTACCTACACAGTGACCTTGCAACCAGCTTACGTCGGATAACATACGCAGGATCCAAAATGGCCGGTTTCCAAAAATATCAGCCATATTTAACATACACTTTCCTGCGATAATCTCTCTTCTAGCAGACAAGACAAAACATCCACATATGACATTCTGCGCTTTCTGCTCCACAATTTCATAGCCCCGACGTGTTGCCTCTTCTGCTACACCCAGAATGTGGAGGTGCCTATTGAGTCTGCAACGCTCCGTGAGCATGCCGACTACTGTTGCCATTTGGTTCTGGAGAGCGCTATGAAGTACATATATTGTTAGCCTCAGGTTGGGATTTATAATGGCTCTCTTTGCCTTCCTGTATTTGCCGTTTTCCATTTATGTTTTACTCTGCTTCTTGACCTTTCATGTGGAGCTGTTCTCGTGCATCCCTCTGCCAATGGTGGGGGTCAGATAAAATGTCTTTTTGAGCCTTTCTTTCTAGCTTTGCCGCCTCTTCATTCCCATGTACCCCACTTTGTCTCTTCGCTTATATCAGGTTGACTCGGTTCATTCGTGATTTGCATTGAAGCACCATGTGACATTCTAATATAGGTTTTAAGCTTTTGAACCTTGAACGCTTATTTCTCTATTTGTTTACATTGAATTTGCCTCCTTTTAACCTCACCTGCAGCGGCTACAATAATGATCCCAATTGTTTCCGCTTGGACTATCGTGGTATGTGATCCCAGCCAGTCTCCAGATCTGGAAAGTTAATATATGTATACCGACTTCTGTCCTTTCGTCCGTCTTGGAGCTGTCCGCATATATGCTTAACTTTCCTGATGTGCTTTTGAGATCCTTATCCCTGCTCAAAATTCCGTCTTCTTCCCTATCTTTCAGGTTTGTTTATTTATTTATTTATTTATTAGTTACGTATCTTTTGAAATTCAAGAACACAAAAGAACAGTAATTTACGATCCGGAGATTCTTGTAATTAGATGTTAATCTGTATGAGCTCAGGTTAACTCGTACATAAATTAAATGTATTTTTTTGGTTTTCTAATGTGCTCATTAAAGAGCTACCGAGCCTACCTTACTAGGCACTATTCTAATAAGTGTAAGTCTTCTTGGAGTGCCACGGTTTTGTCAAAGAGAAAAAAGGAAATATAATATATTTTATAATTAAATATTTTATCCTTGTTCTGTGATGTAGACTGTATGTTGTACCTTGACCCGAGAAATAGTGACGATCCTTGGTAGAATAAACCCTACTGAAAACGTGGCAATTACGATCGTCTTCGTCCGGCATCGGACACGGCAATAGATGTAGAAAACCCTATATTTGGATACATTATAGTGGGAACTATTGCATATCAATCTTTCAGGTACAACTTTTAAATTGTTATGGATGCAGTAAAAACCTAATGTAAACTGTCTCCAGTTTAAACCATACCACACCGATCCACTCGCAAGTAAATCTGCAATATCAAACATGTAATAAAAACCATAGAAAATAAATAATGATTGCTTTTGTCGCAGCAATTATTGAATAGTTGGAGTTTTCGGATGAACGCTCCGACACATAACGCATAAAGGGAGAGGAAGATTCAGCATTCAAGTGCCTCCCTGCCTACCCCCCCCCCCCCCCCTCCCCGTCCCGTATATTTGCCTAAGCAGCGCCTCCACAGATAAGTAAAATTATAGTTGACGCGTCGGCATGAATAGTAATTAATAGGAAAGCGAGGACGCTCTAATCCTAAACGATTTTAGATGACTCGTGAACTCGCGCGGAAACTAAGCAGCCTATACAAAGAGGCAGCATCGGCATGAATATATTATTATACCATGGGTATATGAAAGCTAAGCTATTTATCTGAATAGGCCTTGATATACATGGTTCGCGAGAAGGTATGATAAAACATTGAAGTGGTAAATCCGTATAACAAGAATATTGATAAATGTAACCTTGAGATACATTGTTTTTTTCTATTGGATATTTATGTAGTTGAAAGTAATCCACATCTTTTTAAATTTATCCTTGGTTACCGAAGAAAAGCGTTTTTATATGCAAGTTCGGATATAATTTTTTTTTCTCAGCAACAAAGGCCTATATAAATAAAATGGCGATTTTCAACTCATTTCCTAATGTAGAATAATATCAAGTAAAAAAATCTCTCATTTGAATCAAAACATTTTTTTTACACATTTGAAAGGTTTGTCATGATGACTCGAACACACTGAGAAAAATATTGGATTGATTATTAAATTATTATTTTGTAATTACGGTTTTATTAAGAGTAACGATGTTTCAATCGTAATTGTGTTGAATTACAAGGAATTTTGTTGAAACTTCATTACTTGATTAGGTATATGTATCCACATTTACCGTATGATTAATACGAAGTTAACAATACACTATAGTTTCAATATGATTCATGTGTCCGACTGTAACAGTACGTATACTACTAGATGCTGTTATGTGAGAAGCGAGATCCCAAGGACGCGACGTAGTGAAATAACATTACGGCACGGTAACTACCGTCACGCCAACACCGCTACGTGTCATGTTAATTTATATGTATGGACCAAAGTCCTAGTTATTTTTATTTTTTAATTTTTTATTTTCTTTTATTCAGGAAAATAACAGTGTATAAAAGTAAGTAGCCAAACAAGATAGATATACAAATTACACCACAGACAATTTTCCACTAAATGTTAACATCAAGATTATCTAAATGATAAGAGACAGAAAAAAAAACGAGAAAAGAAAGAGGATAGGAAGGGAGGGACCAGAAAGGGAAGGAGGAACATAGGAAAAAAAATAAATACATTATGTTGATGGGTGTCCACGTATTTAACAAATTTACCAGTACGATGTTTGAAGTTGAGACAGGTACGTTGGTATGAATAAGTACAAGTGCAAACAGTAGATAATAAGTAATAAATTTTAAATAATAATAATTATTAAATTTTAAATATTAAGTGTTAAATATCGCCCTCTTTAACAAATTTCTGAATCCAATGTTCGATTCAGCGAAGATATCTATTGATGCGTATCGATCATCGTAAACCCTACAAACACGGTTTAAGAAAGAGTTTTTACGGTAGTTGTTATTGCAACGGCTAATGTGAAACAATGAGGACTGTCTTGTCGTTCTTGATGGGGTCCGGAAATGTATTAGTTGGACCAAGTCCATGCAGTTTAATTTGTTATTTAAGATTTTATGTAGGAAGACTAGATCATGGTACATCCTTCGATCAGCCAAAGAAGTAAAGTTGTACGAGTGGTGAACGTTGATGCTGTAAGAATTGTCAAGTGTGAAGTAAAATCTATAGTTTAAGTATTTCAAGAATTTAGTCTGGATGCGCTCGATTCTGTTATTATGGATGGCATATGAGGGGTTCCACACTTGCGAGCAGTATTCAAGATGCGGGCGGACGTAGGCATAGTAAAGCGTTTTAATAGTGTGTATATTAAAAAGTGATTTAGAAGTCCTTAGAATGAAACCCAACATTCCAAATGCTTTATTCGTTATTGTGTCGATATGATCAATAAACTGCAGTTTGTCGTCCAATAGAATACCTAGGTCTTTGGTTACGGATTTAGAATGGATGTCAATATTAAAGAGTTGGTATTGGTGTTTAATCATATCTCGTTTCCTGGTAAATCGAACCAAGTGGCATTTGTGTACGTTGAGCTGTAGGTGGTTCAGTTTGCAATAGGTAGAAAAGCGATTGAGGTCTTCTTGGTTGAGCGATTGGGGTTATATATGTAATGCTTGTAATCCTATATATGTAATGCGTAATTCCGTGTATTAACATCGTTATATTTTTCTCAGTGCACCAGGTATAATTATTGATGTATTCCTATTGGTTTATGTAGACATTGGATGTAGGTATTCAATTGTATAGACCGGGATATTTTGCTAGCCAAGTTAAAATCGTAAATGTTAAAGCGATACAATCCAATGGTTTCACATGTCAATTTATAGCCTGGTTATCCTACCGATCTTTCGTCACCTTCAGACTTTTCGTTTCGCTCACAATCGGTGTTTTACTGAAAACGATTATACTTTTGACATACACTTGTTATTCTTATAAACTTTGATTATTTCCTTTACCAAGCTTGTGCGCGATACGAACTCGCGCGTAATTCTTGCAAAGCAAGAAATTGATAGGGATGCCTCCCGTTATCCCCGGTCCACAGATTAGTACCCGTTCGCTTGATTAGTATTCAGGACATGTACCGAATCGGCGATGCACTGAAAGACTCGCCAAGTTAAGCTAATCGAATAGACTCCACCGCTTCGGAATACTGATGCGCCGTCTTATCGACGACTTCACACCGGCTGAGCCCCGGATTACGTATGTATCTGGGATTCCGCCTAATGGCGCCTCGATGAATACAAGAATGAATATAATATTGTATTCCAGGTGATTGGAGATGTAAGGGAAATTACAATGTTCACGAGACGTAATGAATCGCTCGAATAGTTTTCGGTGTCACCGTAAATGTTGACGCAAAAATTGTGTTTAGTGACGTAAGCACTATGAATTATCGTAAGAACAACCTCGAATAAAAAAATGACAATCGTGTGCAATTTAATAAAATAAAATATTTGTTGTTTTGCGCGTTTGCTTTGGGTACTAGCCATATGTTCTTCGTGTCAATCTCAGGATTTCTTTTGCTCTTTAAATTTATGTAATTATTGTAGTTTGCCTTCATGTATTGCGATATTTTAAGGAAAAATGGAAAATTTCAATCTTTTCCTAATTTACAGCCCCTTATCTTTCATTTATTTGAGCCACACACTTAGATCCTAGAATATTTTGTGCTCTACAGGGAGAGTTTTTAATTAGTGACATCCTTGAAGTGGGTAAATCAGTGCCAGCAAATAACCTACTTTATTATAAAAATTTAGGGAAAAACACAAAAAAAAAAGCCGTTTTCTTATTTTTTGGAATGTCAAAAAAAATATATTTTGAAAATAGATTAAAAACAGTCCAGCGCGTTGCGCCATCTAGCGTTAGGTAAAATTTATCGAATATTGTTTATTCCACTTGTCAAACATTTATTTATCGGTCATTTTTATCAAATTTACCTACAACAAAAAAAAAACATTTTTAAAAAATACCTTCCCTAAAATTTTAACCAAAACTTGCTTATTTGCTCATACTGATTCACCCACTTTAAGGATTTTACTAATTAAAAACTTAACCTGTATATACTCCTCTTCAAAATGAGATTTGGGTTGCTGGATCAGAGAATAAGTCTCTAAAGTTACGATACCGTATATGGATTGTATCGAAAATTGAAAGCTGAAAATCACAGTTTCATTCTGCACGTGCGCAGTTTGCGACTCGCAAACTTTTATTCTCCCCCCTCACTTGACGTTTCGGCGATGTTACAACCGCTGTTGTTCACGGAAGTCTGTCTACCCTGGATTACGATGGTTGCAACATCGCTGAAAATTCGGGTGCTACAAACTTCACGCGGTAAATTTGTTTATATCCTATTTATAATAAGATACACGTGTGTCCTTGAATTTATCAATCTAGAACTTATTTCTCTATACTCTCGAAATCTAGAACTTATTAAAAGGGATCTGAACTACAATAAGCTACCATCTGGTATCAAAAAAATATGCCGCGAAGGAAAAATGCCCCAATTTAAAAATAAACTCAAGCTAAAAATATCTCATTGAAAGAGAATTGTACGACATTAACGATCTCTAAAAACTATATGCATCTCGACTGTATCTCTTTCTGTAAAAGGTTTTTAATCCATTTTCAATTTGACTAAAATGTATTGACTATTTCAATTATAAGGTAGGCACATATTAATTATATCTTGACTATTTTTATTTGCAATATAATCACTAAGACATTTTTTTTGTTCTTTTTGACATAATATTTATTAATTTTATACTAAAAAAAACTTATTTGTATCGGTATTTTAAAGAATTAATTATGTTCGTTATAACCTTCTTTTTTTCTCATTACATTATTCAATATATTAAATATAATAGAATCACTACTTATTTAGTTAATTTCTAGATATCTTCTCTATACCTTACATCTCTATATCTTACTCTGTGTTTTTTATCTGGTAAACTAAATGGTGAAACTCTATTAATTTTCTACAATAATACCTTCTTTATTCTTACGAGTAACCTTTTATGTTTTGATTATTAATAGAAGAATTTGATCATTAATGAAGAATTCAATAATATCACGGCCAAATATAAATGTAATACAACTGTGTATACAACTATGTATTAGTTTTTAGGACAATAAATTATTTGATTTGATTTGATTTGAGCATTAAATGAATAGGCTATAAGTACGTACCTATTCAGCAATTAATAATGAAACTCCCAACTCCAATTACAGTCTGTGATGAACGATCAGGGTAGCAACAGTCGCGCATGAGTTATGCAACACAACTCGCAGGCAATTATTCACCCTGAAATTGCTGTAATGTCTTACGGAACAACTATTAACGACTGAAATTTCGCCGGATGTAATTTTACAGCCGCGGCGAAGATGACGTTATCGCACACTGTGAAAATTTCGCCGTTTTTAACGACTTTTGCGACCGGCCATTAATGGAGCACAGTCGGAAAGAAGTCTTAATGTTTTAACAGCCATATTCCCAAGTTTAATCAAGACGCTCTTGTTTTGCGGAACTAATTATTCATTGTGTCGGCGTATCCATTATAAAGTGGGCGAGTAGACAGCGCTAGGATAAGGTACTCCAAATAAAGCTTCATAAGAAACCGGCTGAAATAAAGGCTCTGAATTTACCTAATATTACTATAAAAATAATATAAATAGAGAGGTATTCTTCAATAAAGAAATGAAAAACGATGTCACATATCGGACGACGATAGTATAAATTCGCATCTCTGGCATAAATTCATCGCGAACAAACCGGGCGTTTGTGGGGCCCTGGGCTAATATTACTTGGGGGCCTGTCTAATTAATCAACTAATTGTCATTTTGCCAAAAATGACAATTAGTTGTGTGTTGTTGACAATGTGGCAATATATAAAAAAAGAGGACAATACAATATTTTATTTGTTTAATAAGACAGACAAACAAACACAACTGAAACACACAAACATTTAACTTTTTACTAAAAAAGACAAAACAACATTAATAATATTTGTAATAATATCTTAATTAGTAGCTTAATTAAGCAAGTAGTAATATTATTTGTAAAGCTAGTTAATATAAGTAAAATTTAAACAAACGTTCATTACTAGTTACCTATTAACAGGGCACAAGCCTCGGTAGGAAATCAACTGGTATACATAGATGTTATTTCTATGAATAAAGATTTTAAAATAAAGGTGTTGCAAAAGAATTTGTTGCTAGCTGTCCGCCCCATCTACCGAGAAATTGATACATGAAGCTTGTTCGCTGCGAATGTCTGCGTTTGGGAGAAAATCCACTAAAAACAAGCTTATCCTCAATATCGTCTATCTCACAATATTGTCCATTATTTTCAATGGAGGCTGGGGCCCTTATATATATCCGCTCCTGGATGCACGGCATTAAACTGGAAAAGTGTGTGTGTGTGTGTGTGTGTGTTTGTGTGTCCGTGTGTCTGTGTATACGATAGCGCCTACGATAGCGCCTAAACGCTTCATCTGGCACTGGCAGGCATGACAAGAGTTAAAAAAAATGTAGTTGAAATCGGTCCACCAGAGGGCGCGGTAGGCATACTTCACCGATCGGGTTTAACCGAAATGACGTTGTGAAATATCCCTTATACGAGCGACGCAATAAAAATTAAATACCGCCATATTTAGGAAAATACTACATGATTTTTGTGAAATACCATTTTAATAACAGGGATATACTACTAAATTATGCGAGGCTCGAATGGGAGGTACATTTCAATGGTAGGTATTTTTTCGTAGGTATTGCGTAATTCCGTTTTCGTTTCCGACTATAATATTCTTCTTCTATTCCGCCTTATAATATAACCAAATACTCAGAATGTATAAAGTTTCGGACGAAAATATTCATCTTCTTCCGATATTCTTCTTCTTCCATGAGTTCCTATTCCGCCTTATCTACGGTGCTTTAACTTCGAAGAAGATGGACCAAGTACTCAGGATGCGTGAAGTTTCGAACTAAAATGTTCTTCTTCGTTCGATATTCTTCTTCTTCCGCAAGCTCCTATTCCGTCTTATCTAGGTTGCTCTAATAGATACCCCAAGTACTCAGGATATATAAAGTTTCGGAGAAAGACGTTTAACATCTTCCGATATTCTTCTTCTTCCGTAGGTTCATATCCCGCATTATCTAGAGTGCTTTAACTTTGAGGAAGATAGACCAAGTACTCAGGATGCAAAAAGTTTCGGACTACAATAATCTTTTTTTCCTATATTCTTTTTCTTTCGTGGGTTTCTCTCCCGCCTTGTCTAGAATGCTTTAAAATATACTCATGTACTCCGGATATATAAAATTTCAGACAAAAATAATCTTCTTCTTCAAATAATATTCTTCTTCCATGTACTCAGGATATATTAAGTTTCGGAGGAAAATGTTTTTCTTCTTCCGATATTCTTCTTCCGTGTATTCCTATCCCGCCTTATATAGAGTGCTTTAGCTTTGAAGAAGATAGACCAAGTACTCAGGATGTATAAAGTTTAGGACGAAAATATTCTTCTTCTTTCGAAACTCTTCTTCTTTCGTTGTTTTTTATGCTGACTTATTTTGAGTGCATTAACACCGAAGAAGATATACCAAGTACTTAGGATATATGAAGTTTCGTATGAAAATATTCTTCTTTATTTTACTTCTCCTTGGTATTCTATCCCGCTTTATATAGAGTGCTTAAATAATTACCCAAGTAATCAGGATATATAAAATTTCGGACGAAAACACAGTATATTCAGATGAAATAGTCCTTGGTTACTTGGCGGGAAAGTCGGGGTGACAACTGTTTTTTTTTATTTAATGTGGTGTTGCGTCACTGTTTTTAGTTTAAAAACTATCAGTTGCGTCACCCCAAGACTTTCCTGGAAAGTTGACAACCCTCTTGCACCCCCCCCCCCCCCCCCACCTCCTCCACCAACACCTGCTCCAATTCTTAGTATATTTGTAGTATTTTCCGAGGTAATAAATAGTATTTTTCCACAAAAAAAAAACAGTATTTTTCTAACTATGGCCGGGATTTAAATATTATTTGCGTTGGCAATCACTTTGTGACAAATTTCACAAAGTGATTTGTGACGAATTTCAAGATGTGCCGAATTTCTAGTCTAATACATATTTCGAGACTGAAGTATGACTAGCGCGCGCTCTGGTGGACGTATTGCCGGCCGAACTACAATCTTTTAAAATCTTGCCATGACCGAATGATGCGTGCATGCCAAATTTCAGCTTAATTGGATTAAGCGTTTGGATGCTATCGTAGACGAGTACACACACCCAGAGATAGACACAGACAGACTTCAGTCTGTAAATGGTCTTAATCGTCTCGGGGGGTGTCCACTTGTACGTATATATTTGTCTTCATCTCGAAAAGAAATTTTACTGCGTTCACAATACTTTACTTTCTCGTCGGTTGGTAGGCCGGTAAAGTAAAAACCACAACGAAATAGTAGGAACTAAACCAAAAATATTTTTACCTATTTTATTTATTGTTGTTTTATATGTGGGAGTTAATGGGCCCTTGCTGAGTTGGCCACGAAGACCTATTCTGTTCAGGGTTGGTCACACTCACGGGCCAACACCTATCTGATGCCCTCCACGCATGAAGTGCGAGCCTGGGTAGGACTCTGGCCTTATGGTTAGTTCCCCTTGGGAATCAACCTTTTGGCGCTCATGGACGGTCTGCGCACCGTGAGGCATAAGCCAACCGATTGCGCACTCTAACTAACAGTCGGGGGAGTCTGGAAGCAGTATTGTTTCCTATAGAGCGGGGGTGGTTTGCGGACCTTACGGCGACTGCTCTTGAAACGACCATCGGCTATCCGATCCTGGGTGAACAGCCGGGTAAAGGACGCTGTTCACCGCTTCGTAAGGAAGAGGACCGCGCAAGCGACCTCGAACTCATAACCAATCGAGAGACTGGAGTAATCTGGTCACAATTGGAAGTAAGGGCGTGAGTGTAAGCCCGCCGAGTAATCACTCCTGGCTATCTCGCGGTTAAGGCGTTGGCCTCTTACGGGTTTGTGGCGGAGCTAGACGGTGGACTGTTTTGTCCAAGTCTTCTGCGCTCACTCTAGGGAGATAGAACGACTAATCGTTAAAACTTCCTGAGGTGACGGGCTCGCCCGCTATAGTCGACAACCCTAGTTGTACCGATATATGTAGTTAAAAGGTGGTGAGCGGTTTCGTGCAGCTTGGGCCACAAGATCCATTTTGTTCTCGGATGGAAGGCTTCTCGAGTGGAAGGCTACCCTATACCATAACCTCAAAGAGTATATAACAAAGAAATATAATTATTATTAGGTTACATCATAGTTATTATTATTCCGGTCCTTACTACGCTGCCTACGCACGCTTGATTCAAATCTGCCGGGAGCTATTAGCGAACAAGTTACGAGCAGGAGCAGCTAAATTACTTACAAAACATAAATTGTCATCCCCATACGGTCGCTGCTCGTTACGTAACGTTTAGCGAACAGCAAAAATATCCACAATGGAATATACAAGTGTGACGTCGTTAGGAAGAAAACAGCTGCGTTTTTGAGGACGTATTTTCACACGACTGCCCTAAAGGAGTGTTATGTGTTTAGGATTCATCTATGTATGTTTTCCGTTTCTTTATTTTACCATAACTTCTAAACGCTAGAACGCTCCAGACCTCTTCAGCAATTAGTCAGAATGCACAACCGATTGGCTTTGCCGACCGATGCGAATACCGTTCAGTGGCGCCGGGATGCAATCCCGCCGGGAGAAACCGGTCCACCAGCTCTGAGGCCTGACACTAGAGTCTTACCCGGAATAGCCTTCCACTCGAGGAGGCTTCTGAATAGAAGCTGAATCGTGAGTTGAGCCGATCCGACAACAAAATGGATATTGTGGCCCAAGCTGCACGAAACCGTTCACCACCACCGTGCATATAGCAATCAGATTTCTTCTCCAGCGTTTACAAAGAACCTCCTTAACAAAGGTACTACTACTGTCGTGGTTTAATTAGCATTTTATTCGAGCCTACATTGTATGTCTTATATTCTTTACATGGCTGGTTTATTGTATCTACGTCAGTGCCGGATTAGCCACGTAGCAAGAGTAGCAAATGCTACGGGCCCCGCGCATTGGGGGGCCCCGCGCACCCACGCCTGCCTGCGCGTAATATTATCGCTGCAGCCTGCAACAGGCGAATGGGAAAACGTTGGTATCAAAATCTACAGCGATTCTTAAAAAGTTTATCATGCATTTCTAAAAGTGAGCGCTGGTTACACGACAAATTATGTATCGCACCACAAACACACGTAAGTTGGCAACCTAGCGAAACTAACAGGGGAAGTACCGACAATCCCACGGACACCCCACGGAGCGGAGGCGGAGCCGTCCGTGATTTGCAATACAACTTTGGCATTCGATCGCGACGTTAGCTCACAGCGTTGATCCGTAGAATTTTTTTCCGCACCATCGTTATATACAGTGATTTTACTATCCTAGTTATGATCCTGTCGGTGTGAATTATATAAAAAACGGTCTGATTTTTCTTAGATTGTAGTTTTTGTCCACATTGCAAAATTTCACACAGTTTGTTGAAAAAGAAAATTGTACATATGTGTATATTTTTTAAACAACAGTGCCACTGTTGTAAATGTATTTTATTTTTGTATTTATATTGTCGAATATGATTGAAACTGTGATAGTTGAATAATTCCTCAATTTAATTTTCTGCGGAGATTGGTGGTAGCTGTGGCGCCGAATTTTTTTATTTCTCTTTGTGAACATTTTTGGATTACACGGTACCTCCAAAAATTATATTTTATTACCTTGTTTTAGAAATAAAAGGGATCTATGAAAAAGTTCTATTTTATTTTACACCCTAAACTTAAGAACCTAAAGCAAACCAAGGGCCTTTTGAAAGAATTTGCTACGGGCCCCGCGCTGGCTTAATCCGGCACTGATCTACGTAGTCGTAAAATAATTACATATTGTGATACGATATCTATGAAATATCCTAAAGTCACCCATTCGCCTATTAACATCGACCGTGGACATTGAAGTAGTTTGCGTTCTTAGTTTCGAACGAGTGTCTAGTGTGAGGTGCGAAAAGATGTTTTTTATTCGGTTACCGTTGATTTTTACACGACTGCCCAACGAAAAGAAGGAGTGTAATGTGTTCAGGTTTCATTTATGCATAATATGTTTTCCTTTTTTTTAGTCCGCCATAACTTATAAACGCTTGAACCGATTTAGAAGAGTGTCATATTGTTAGAATCGCTTGGTCCTTTCGAGTGCCATAGGATACTTACCGCGACCATATCAGGAGAAAGCGGCGTCTTTCTTTAATATAAATCGCTTTGTTACGCGGTGCTTGTGTAGTTTTTCGTTCTTTCTCTTCACGGCCATCAGGAATAGATCCGGTAGGCCTAGTAAGGGGCCGTCCACATATTATGTAATCACCGAGGGGCAGGGGGGTGGATCTGAGTCTTACGCTTGATTACGTGGGGAGGGGGAGGGGTTGCCCGTTTTGATTACGTAAACAACGTTGGTTCCTGAATCGCATTTTTTTTTACCTAAATCTACACGGATATAGCGCATTGCGGCGACGAAGATTCCCCTTCGCGCGATGTGCGTAGATAGTCTTCGAACTCGTCTCCAGTAGAGTCGCCCGGACGGCCGGGCCTATCCTTGCGCGCGCTGGCAAGCCGGTGGCCGCTCTGCGTCGCGGCGGCAGGGCTCCAATTATGTCCTAGCGCGCCGCTGCACGCTCCAAATCGTCGTGGTGCATCAACTATAGCGGATTTACACATAGAGTATCTGAGTACATACTAAAAAAGCGTTTTCACTTCTCTCGGGACCGGAGGCACAGCGGCGGTCCGACGAGGAGTGGGGGCTGTTTAAAAAGAAATACAAAAAGTGCACGAACGATCCGGCGTTATGCCTTATTGTGGAAGACTTTACAAACTGTGCTCACGATTCTTCACATTTTCCGCATAGTCGGTTGATTCGTAATTTTAAGGGAGGGGGGGGGGGGTCAGGCCGCTGATTACGTCTGTTGACATGGGGGAGGGGAGAGGGTCGAAATATCCCGAAAACGTGATAACGTAATACGTGAATGGACCCTGACGAAGAGATTTAATTGAAATATTAATTTAGCAAATAAATTACAGAAAGTGTTTAATTATTACACTATACAAAAAATTACCGATTTTTTAATAACCGTGTTTGATCCTTACGAATTTGAAACTGTCAAATGAAATGTCTGATTGAGTATATTTCGGAAATTTACATCTATCTATGTATATAGATAAATACATAAACTACAAAAAATCATAAAAAACCGTAATAAAAATACGATAGCTCACTTTCTGTAACGGCAGTCGCGTTTTTTATTCTTTTTCATATATTTTCTTGTTATACATTTACTTCATACAAAAAAAACGTACCACTCTCCCACTCTATTCACGGTTTGAATCATCTGGCAACATTCTAGGCTCCGCCTGTAATACCGGCAGTGGCACCGATATGAAATACGCACATGGCAACACCGCCGGAATCATTAATAATTTTAATGCCTTTGTAAATAGTGCTTAAAACGGCTATAGAGACAGGGAGCGGCGCGCTGCCAAAACGGCGCACCGGGCGTAGAGAGAGAGGGGCGGTTGGGACGTTTCGTTGTCGAGCGCGGGCTGTCCGACATGATAAATTCGTTCTTGGGCTGAGATTTAATTTGTTTGCCTCCGGTGGCCGTTTCTGCTGCTCGCAAACCACTGTGCGCCGAATGGGAGCAATTAACAACGGGACAAGATGTAAATAATGTTAGATAGAACAGATACCACTTATGGAAATTGTGATCTATTTTATGTATTTTATTACAATGAAAATGATTTCGTATTTTAGTCGATAAGCCTTAATATAAGGCCCGTGACGTCTTACATTTTTTTCTGTTTCGTGAGGCATCTCGTGAACCGGGCCCATTGATCCGGCTTTCGGGATGTGGCATCGCAGGTCTGAGCGGTCTGCGATTCAGAGAGCTGCTGCGCTATCAATATAAAGAGGAATGTAAATTTCTTGGAGGAATGTAATTGATGGAATATAATTAATGAGGAATGTAAATCTTTCTCTTTATTTTAGTTTTAAGTCTATTTTGTTCTATTCTATTCTGTTTGTTACACTATATTTAATGAAATGTTATGTTCCATTATTAATGCCGATTTTATAACGAAATTGCGTTTTTTTTATGACCATATTTTAAGGTAATTTACTTTTATGAGGGTCTTACTAAAAGTTTTACATATGCTATTGTAATATTAGAGTCCTGTTCACCCTAGAGGGGTGGACAGGGTCCCCAGTTAAGTGACAGAATCAAATAATCAAAAGGTTAAGGTTTTGACATGCGGTTCGTGTTATTTTTGTATGCAAAAACAATATTTTATTGTAATTAATTCTTAAATAATTAAATAAACACAATAAATAAATGTTATTACCATACAGCGGTTAGTACCGTATTATGTTGATAAAAAGAACTGTATGAGAATTGTCCGTCGTTGTCTGTCATACTGCTAACATGGTAATAATTAACGTCCGTAGCCGCGCTGAAACACTAGTTCTCGTCAGATCACCGGTCTGGCGTGGTCAGTACTTGGATGGGTGACCGCCTGAATACGCCACGTGATATTATAAAAAGCCGACCGCTTGTAAGATAATTGCCAATAGACATTAAGATACGCTGTTACCGTAAGGTAATATATACAAAAGTTCCCCCGCATTTACACCTATTCGTGAAAAAAACAGTTCCGTTTTGCCGTTCGCCGTTGCTGACAACATCGCCCGTGTAAACCAATGACTAAGCATTTTGAAAAGCATGTGACTGTGACTATTTTTTTTATAATCGTAGGAGAAAACCGCAGAGAAACATACGATACAAACGAGCGAAAATGACTCGGAGACGTTATCAAACGAACCCTCATATGTTTGTTTAAATTGATGAATGATGAAAAACTCTTTATTGCACAATTTAAAAAAAGGTACAATGGCGGACTTATTGCTACATAACAATATCTTCCAGTCAACAAACATGCTGATGTGAAAAGAAGGGTAAGCGAAAGTTAAAGTACAACAAGGTACAATAAAATACAAAATGAAATTTTAAATTATAGCAAATATTATGCATTGTATGGGTATCTAAAGCCAAAATCATATAAATAAATTATTTTTTATATATACCTACATATATAAACAAATCCATGTATACATGCATATATTAAACTGTAAATTAAACTGCCAAAACAAGGTAAGGAAAGGGAAGTGATAACGGAAAGGTTAGAATTTATATGTCTTATTTATTGTGAAAGGAAGTGCTTTTTCATGGATTGCTTAAAGGTGGACAGGGAGCTAACGCCTCTAATTTTTGGAGGAAGCTGATTCCACAGTCGAGCTGCATGTACGGAGAAGCAGTATGAAAAAAAGTTGGTTTTATGTTTTGCCATACGTAGAATATTATTCTGACTTGAACGAAGTGGGAGACCATGACTTCTTAACTCGGTAAAAACCTCGTTGAGGTAGGAGGGAGATGTAGGATTGTGTAGGATATTATATAGTAGTGAAAGAATATGCAAATTTCTCCGGTTCCGTATCCGAAGCCATTGCAGTTTTACTCGTTTCATTATATAACTTATACGTTTCATTATATAACTTTTGGGTAACTTTTAAACCAATGATCATTGTTTTAAATCAAATCCGTCAACATCCCTATAATCCCAATCCATTGCCAATATTCAGGATTTTTTTCACTAAAAGCGCAATTAGCATCAATCCCAATGGACATTGAGAACTTGTAGGCTAGTAAAGGCCCTATAGGCATATTGGTTTGCTTTTTACCCGGTCCAGTCAGTTAGGGCCAAATTATAGAGGCCATTACGATTCATTACGGCCAGTTAAGCCCGCTCCGGTGTTTGCTTCGCAATCATGAGCCCCGCGTAGCTTCACGCCGCACTTCAATCGGTCGATTTTCGCTTGGCCATTCGGGGAATTTATTTCAATGGCTCTCGCAGTCGAAGCTATGAATATAATTGACTAAAAGCCCAGATTGTAAAATTATGTGTCGATAACATTAGAAATTGATTGTTTGATATAAAATTGACGACCGTTGTGATTCTGCTTCTAAATCAGGCCTCGCCTAAATCCGATAAGTAAATCGGACGAGTTTCTATTTGCATTGAATTACTGCACTTAAGCATCTGGGAATAAACTTTTATGTTCTTATGTCTTGAATGTTTAATTTTGCTTTCCTAATTTTTAACATATGAAGGGAGATTCTCCTTCAGATCGGAATGGTAAAATGATTTAAGTGAGCCACTGCGTTTGCAGTGAAAATTTAATGCAATTCGTGCATCTTCCGAGTAACTCAGCATCGGATTGTCTTCCTCAAGGCGACAGAAGACCTGAGAAAAATATCTGAAATGGGCGCACCCGCGGAAAAATAGGCGGGGTCACATTTGTACAGTTTGAATTGACCAATAAATCTAGCGTTGGTGAAGCGTTAGGCACGGAGTCCTCGTGCGTACGCGCCAGCGAGCGAGCAGTGACTAAACGTTCGATCGCAGTGCTGACACAGTAAAACTCTCTTTGCGCAGTAGTGGTATAAGTGTGTTAATAGTGAAACATAATGAGTGTAACTGTCAGAGCGTTCTCACGTTTTAATCTATTGTAATTAATTTAGGGCCCTAATTGAAAAATGTGGCTAAGCGCGACGCTAGAAAATTAGCACGTCAATATATTTAAAATTTAAAAAAATACACTCACCGCTTAGATTGTAGTAGTAATCGCGCCTGAAAGTTTTTGAACCCAGTTTAAAGCCTGATTGTACAAGGCAATAAACAACTTTTTTGAGTCTAAATTATAAATTGGTTCCTTATCGAGGTATTCTTTTATATATTTTATTTTAAATTAGTGGTTATATTTTTCAAAATATTTATTAAACAAAAGTTCTTCAGATATGGACATTCCCTTGTATCATGTCACCTTAACATGACCTCTCACATTGTCTGGAAAGGGAACAACTTCTGAGTGCACAGTCGATTGGATTACGCCGCACGGTGCGCAGACCGTCCAGGAGCGCCAGAACGCTGATTTCAAGGGGAAACTAGCCCTAAGGCCAGAGTCCTGCCCGGGCTCGCACTTCATGCGTGGAAGCCGCCGGATGGGTGTTGACCCGTGAGTGTGACCAACCCTGAACAGAATGGGTCTTCGTGGCCAACTCAGCAAGGGCCCATTAGCTCCCTAAACCCCGACTGTCAGTCGGGGGAGTCTGGAAGCAGTACTGTTTCCTATAGAGCGGGGGTGGTTGCGGACCTTACGGCGACTACTCTTGAAATGACCATCGGCTACCCGATCCTGGGTGAACAGCCGGGCAAAGGATGCTGTGGTCTGCGATAGATTCGGTATACACCGTTTCACCGCTTCGTACGGGAGAGGACCGCACAAGGGACCTTGAACTCGTAACCAATCGAGAGATCGGAATAATCTAAGGGCGTGAGTGTAAGCCCGCTGGGTAACACACCTAGTTTTCTTGCGGTTAAGGCGTTGGCCTTTTATGAGCATGTGGCGGAGCTTGACTGGGGACTGATTTTCCAAGTCTTCTGCATTCACTTCACGGGAGAGCGAACGACTAGTTACTGTCTCCGTCAACGCTCTCACTGGTAAGCCATCTTTTCTTAAAACTCTCTTCGATAATTAAATGGTTAAATATTAAAACATGTAATCTCCGAGGAACATCACTACACAAGTCGGGACTCTGATTAATCGATAACTCACGATATTAGACTAACCCGCATACTACTATGCATGCAACGCGATGCGTCATCGTGTGTGTTAAGTGAACTAAAATCAATTCATACGGGGAAGATTCACCACCATTCACTAAAATAGCGATTTAATAATTCAAAACTGACTATATGTACCTAATATAATGTATCTGTCGCAAATCGGTAAAATATTATTATTATTATTATTATTATTATTTATTCTGGACAGGCAGCTCTGCTGATACGTCCAGATCAGATCTTGTAAAGCTAAACAATATTAACAAGTTTTTAGGTACAAATCGAGTCTGTTTTTAAATTGATTGACAGAGATTGCACTAATCACTTCAAATGGTAGTTTATTCCACATGTCCACCACTCTATTTGGCAAAACGTTCTTAAGAGGATTAGATTTAAATTTTGTACGGTTGAGTTTTTTGTTGTGACCTCGAAGATTTGTATTGACGTTGAATTTGTAAATATTCTTCAGTGCAGGTACATCGTAATAATGTGTTAGAATTTTATATGTCTCAATCAGGTCCCCTCTTTGTCTTCTTTGTTTGAGTGTAGTAATTCCAAGTAATTTCAAGCGATCTTCATAATTCCTATTTTTCAGGCCCACTGGCATTTTGGTTGCTCTTCGCTGTACCTTTTCCAGGATATCTACATCTTTGCAAAAGTAAGGGTTCCAGATCTGATAGCCATACTCAAGAATAGGTCTCACATATGCCTTGTAGATCTTGATAAAAACCTCTATTGATAGATGTTGGAAAGCCTTCCTTATTAGATAGAGAATAGAGTTGGCTCTTTTAGCAATTGCAATTATGTGTTTCTCCCATTTGAGATCATCAGTAATTGTTATTCCAAGATCTTTTTGTTGCTTGACTGCTTCTAGTTGGGCGTTTGCCAGAAAATATTGTTTGTTGGGGTTGCTTTTCCCGATATGAAGCACTACACATTTCTCAACGTTTAAGGTAAGCAACCAATCTTCCGTCCACGCTTTGATCTTGTCAAGATCTTGCTGAAGCTGTCCACTGCATAGAATAGGATTGGCGAAGAATTTTGTGTCATCGGCAAAGTAGCTGCTCTGCGATGTGATTGAGGCTTGAAGATCCGTAATATACAAGGTGAACAAAACCGGACCCAGCACTGACCCTTGGGGTACACCACTGGATACAGTGAAATGTTCAGATTTAAAGTCGCCTACTTTCACTTGGAAGGTGCGACCAGTTAAGAAGTCTGATATCCAACTTAAAATTTTTCCTCGAATTCCGAGATGTTCAAGTTTTTGCAAAAGTCTTCTTACAGGAACTCTGTCGAAGGCCTTTTCGAAGTCGAGATATATAACATCTGTCGGTATACCCCCATCCCAGTTCTCAGTCCAGCGGTTGAGACAAAGAAGTAAGTTGGTGACAGTGGAGCGCCCTGGAATGAAACCATGCTGTTCATTTGGGACAATTTTGTTTTGCGATATAAATTCGCGTAATTTTGCTGCAATGATTCTTTCCATGGATTTGCAAGCAATGCAAGTTAAGCTGATGGGACGGTAATTGGAAGCAGTGCGCTTATCTCCTTTTTTATAGATGGGGGTTACAATTGCGTGTTTCCAGTCTGCAGGTAATTTCCCTGATGTGATTGATTGCTGCATAATTACAGCTAGCGGTTTACTCAACTGACTTGCACATTCCCTCCAGAGTAAAGCCGGTAAGTTGTCTGGACCCATGGCGGATTCGACGTTTAGCATTTTTAAGGTTTTTTCCACTAAATCTGTACTAATATGAACATCATCAAAACAATTGTTAACCCTGGTCAGGTTAGTTAGAGGTGGTAAAGGTCCATCAGGTTCGTAAACGTAGGCATTATTAAACTGCTTAGCAAAAATTTCCGCAATATCAAGAGGGTTGCTTGTGTTGGAGTCAGTTGTGCTGTTGTAGAGTTCTAGTGGAGTAGAAGCTTTGGATTGAAGTTGCATCTTGATATATCCATAGAATGATTTAGCTCCTTTATTAGACATTTATTTTTATCTTTGTTACATATAATAATAAATTCCTGTCCATCCTAGACAATTCCTGTCCATCCTAGAACGGGCTAGTCCCAGTTGGGTGACATAATGAAATAAGCAAAAGATTAAAGTTTTGCCATTCGGTTCCTGTTATTTGTATAACCGAAAACAATGTTTTATAGTAATTAATTCTTAAATAAATAAATAAATTGCATCATCCACAGGTGGCACACAACGCCACTATTTAAAAAAAATATATATTCCA
This sequence comes from Micropterix aruncella, assembly GCA_944548615.1. Classification (NCBI taxonomy): domain Eukaryota; kingdom Metazoa; phylum Arthropoda; class Insecta; order Lepidoptera; family Micropterigidae; genus Micropterix; species Micropterix aruncella. Next base: position 30,409,249 of record OX155950.1, read on the forward strand.
TAATATCTTACCTGCAGTCATATAGATCAGCTCGAGTATATAAATATACAAGAAGAAGTGGTTTGTGGATGCTTGGACCAGGGACATCCCGAATATACAATTTTTTGAGACTATTTTAAATTATTACAAACCTCAGAAATTCGATTTTATGATTAAACAATTTATTGAGTAGTAGGGTGTATTTTTTTGTCTATAAATTAAAAAAATATATATTTTTTGCTGTTTTCGATTAAATATTGCAATTAAAAAGTTTATTTTTTTATTTCTGTTCAAACTATTTTTGTTTGTTTTTTTAATTATCTTCTTGGTAATTAGCTTTTCTTCTTTTAAACATGTATGATATTTGGCCTACCTTTTATCATGTTTAAAATGTCTGCCCTGAAATAAGTTATCACTTAGTTAAGCGACATGGAAGCAATCATCACATATAAGCATCCCATACACAGCATAGTGACATAGTGGCTACAGCCTGATCTTGGTTCACATTGTAAGGTTCCGGGTTCGATTCCCGGCTGGGTCACCATTTTCCGTCGGGATAAAATTGACGGTATTGCATGTCAATTCTGTCGATCGAATGCGATAACAAAACACACACTTACACACATGCTACAGTCACATGCATATAAACACTTAGTAGGGTTTGTTGGAAGAGATTGTCGTATGACAATATACCCGCCTATTGTGAAGTTTCACAATAAAGAGTATAAACAAACAAACTTCTGCTTTCGATTAAATACTATTATTATATTACTGCAACAAACAAGCGCAACATAAATTACTTTTTGGGTTTATTAGTTCTTAAATTAAATTGCATTCCTTAGTAAAGTGTAGATATTACCTATGTTTGACTCTTGTTGCATTACATTGCAATAATAAAATAAATAAATAAACTTGGATAAAACATAAATATAGTAAAAATTGCAATGCGCGACTGAGCCCTTCTGATCGTACACGTTTGCCATGCTAAAACTTGTATGGCAAAAGGGTACATTGTATTTCATCATACTGAGACGCGAACTGGCCTACTGTATCCTCACAATAATGTAATATTGTGCTAATTATTGTCGCAGTGGCACTGTACGACTGGAAATGTTGCCAGATCGGTCCGGTAGTCGTTATTGCCGGCGAGTGCGGCCCAAATCCCGGCGATTGCGAATAATGATCGTGTTTAGCATTCTAAAATAGATTTCCAGCGGTAATAATTTATTGGCTATACGGGCTGCCCGCTGCCCACCCCTTTAATTAAGCATTGTGATCCAGCCAACATAGGCGCAGAGCGGCGGGGAATACGGAAGCCTATTTACGCGAAACCGATACAGCATTAAAGCATTTAATCTATTGTTCGCTATGAAAATTAATGTTTGATTCGGAAATGAGACTGTAAGTTTACATACCGTCCTTCTATGGCATCCATAATTATACCTGGGCTTTGTATCACGATATTTAACAGTGTCAAACGTTGTGTATGAAGGGCGACAGTTTGTTTGTTTGCTTTTACTCTTTATTGCGAAATTTCACAATCGGGGGGCTTATTATCATACAATAATAGACCCGATTGCGTTTCTTCGTGAACTATAACTGAAATTAATTCAAGCGAGCGAGACAGAGCGTTGGAGGGAATTATAAATTGAACGATCGTCGATTTTTTCCTCTTTGAAACTACCTGTCTAACTTACAGCCGTCCAAATAAGTTTAAACACATTTCGTGCGGTCTATGGGACCTATTCCACCGGGACACCATGGTGGCGCAACCAGTCGCGCCACCAACAAAATGTATACTATGTTTATAGGTATCTCACATAGTGTCCGCTTGCTTGCGCAACCGTTTTGGCGGCGCGACCAGCACCTAGGCGTACACAGATTATTACTGGCAGCGCCACGACGCTGGTCGCGCCACCATTAATTAGTATAGTGCTGTATGGCGTGTCACTCACACGGCCGCAAGTCACACTGCTAAGGACCAACCCTTTCCCCGCACGATCCTTTTCGCACGCAAACACTATTGTTGTCAAGACGTTTGTTTAGTTGCAGAGTATGCTACAATGGATAATTTCGATATAGAGAAGTTTATTATCAAAATTCATACCAGACCACCTATTTATGATATTTTCCTCACCGGATGATTCTAATAGAGATTTAGGAAGACCCACCAACTGTTTCTTTTTTCTTTTAACTTTATTTTCCTTCATACATACAGCATAAGTGCTAACTTTCGGCGTCCATTTTAATACTGTGGCCGCAGTCTCGACTTGGACGCTCAAGGACTTCACGGTGCGCGACTGGTTGCGCCGCCATGGTGTCCCGGTGGAAAAGGGCCCTTAGATTCGGCTGCATTATCTTCGGTGGGTAGTTTTAATGCTAAAAAATGACAGCCGTTTATTTCACATTCCGTTTAAACATATTGCCCTGTCTCGTATATGAACTAATTTCTGATTTTAGTTCACGAAGAAACGCAATCGAGCCCAATCTCTTACAAATAATCTTACTATGAAGTGTGTATATGTGTGCGTGTAATATGTGTATAAGTGTGTAACTTATCATTGTATTCGGTCGACATAATTGAAGTGCAATTCCGTTGATTTTATCCCAACGGAAAATGGTGACCCAGCCCGGAATCGAACACGGAAACTCACAATGTAAGATAAGGCGACCTAGCCACTATGCCACCGGGCTGTGCCAGTCAGGCTTGAGTAATAAAGAACTTCTCTATAAAGTAAGAATTTAGTCCTTGATAAGCTTTCACAGAAAAGTGGAAGTTGAACATCGAAATATGAGAACAAAAGCAATGTTGAATAAAAGCGTCCGAAAACAACTCCAAAATAATACTGAAACTACTTTTGCAGGTAATTCGACTGAAATATTTTCCGATAAAGAATATCAAAAGACATTCAACAATATCAATTAACATATAAGAATGACTGCAAAATCCAGAAAACAAAAAAACACGCTTTGACCTCTCTAATAATAAGTAACTAAAGATCTCATTGAGACATGACAAACAAGCCCAAACTTGATTGTATTATTCTTAGCCATTGAGGTTTCAAACCTATCAACTCCATTATCACACAGAATTTTAGTCGGATAGAGATTCGATAATCTGCCGCATGAGTATCGGACACTGCTCCACCCATCGCATTAAAGTATTAAAGTCCTCGCGTCTCCGCAGTGCGATTGTGGATATGGGGTTTGCACGCTGGACCACCTATTTTTTAACTGCCCCATCCTCAATAATTATAGGAGTTTTGTCCCAGACATAAAGTATTTTAGACATAAAGTATAAAAAAAAGAAGATCACACAGACTTAATGGTACCATATTAGTATATTGTCATCCGAATTGCGCTAAATTTGAAATTGACACAAAATTAAATTTAAAATTCTTTTGATGGACATGACATAGCAGCGAGTTGCCTTTTTAGCTGCCAAAGGGATATACAAAATATGTCTATTTCTGTGGGTAAGGAATTGAGAAGAGCTATAACCCTTCCCACTGGCCTGGCCTGTCTACAAAAATATTTATACGATGGTACGGCACATTAAATAATAGATGCGATCTCCTCGCTGTGTAATTTACCGGTACGTACAATTCAAACTTAAGTAGTATCTCTGGCAAATAAATAGTTCCTTGAATAAATTTATATAAACTGTTTAATTTATCTAAGGTTAGCTGTCAGATATTGCTTTTAGGCTATAAGCTCGCCTTTTTGTTTAAACAAATAAAGCGTTTAATTATTATTATTATTATTATTATATGCAAATATAATTAGCGAAATATATCGACGCGTTTTAAGAGTGTTGTATCCTACCATTCCTAGCATAAAATCGGAAGGAAATAAGTATGGATAAATATTGTATTTTCTGTAATAAATATATCTTAAAAAATTTCTTTGATTACGCTCTACCATCTGAATGTATTTGTTTTCACTTATACACCAGATGACCGAGTTATATTCAAGTATGCTACGGACTAAACAATTATATAGTAGAAACATTACATGAATATTATTAAACTATTTGCATATGTGAATAACAAAACCGACCATTCTACTAGCACCATTGCAAATATTTGTAATGTGTGCACGGTAATTCAACTGCTTATCAAATGTAATTCCCAGGTCTCTCATCTCGGTTGACCTCTTACGCAAAGCTTCCTGTGCTGTTACAAAATATTTATTTTAGTTGTAAAAACTTTCAATTGTCATTAGATGTGTTAGCATTAAGTATTAAGTTTTCTGAACAATAAAATAAAAAATTAATGAAACTGTGAAAATCTGTTGTCAATGTGGAGATCGGAGCGTTCATTACTTGCGAATCGATCAATACCTCCATTCTCCGAATGACCTACCCTATTGCCGTATTTTATATAACGCCGCGATTGTTTCTCCAAAATCCCGGCATTATTTAGCGTTGCCGGTGCGAGCGTGGCGGAAAAAAAGATAATGGACGGCAATAAGTTTAAACTAAACGAAGCTATCTGGCGGCATTTATTACGGGGACAGGCGGCCGGCGGCGATTCTGCTCCCCGGTGCCCACTTTGCCGTCCGGCCATAGCCGGCTGCGGGCGTCCCGACGCCGTCACCTGATAAACCGACGCCATTTTTGAGCGCGCCTATTTATTTATCGACGCCCATTAACGCCGTTTATTCCGACCGACGCGGATAAACAGCGGAATCGCTGTTTATTAAGCTTTAGCTCGTTGCATGTTATTTTCTGGTTATCGATGATATCAAAATAGGAAATTTTAATGAATTAAGGTTAGAAAAGGCAGGTCCAACCATAATCATGTAACTCCCCTGCACCCCATGTGCGAGTGTGGCCCGCTGATGCGTAAAAGATACACCCACTTAGGTGGCCATTACCTCCAACCTAAGGAGGTTAAACAATCTGGCGCCAAAGGCCTGTTGCGGTTCTTAAATGACACGAGGCTTAGCGCAGAACTATAGCAGGTGGCGAACACAATGATCAACAATGGTCGCAGTGTTACAAGGCTCATAAAGACAAGAAAAGCCCCACACAACAAATAATAATTTAAAAAACTCGCTTGAGGCTGCAACCCGCAGCTTCGTCTGCGTTAAAGAGAAATTTTACCAGCGTTTTAATATTTTCGATCGGAAAACTAAAAGATATAGATAGCTAAAGAGTTAAATTGAGGCAAAATAAGAGTTTACTACGCATCTCTTCACATACTCACGCACTCAAACATTTATCCACTTCATAATAGGGTTGGTTGTAAGAGGTTGTCGTATGATAATAAATCCGCCCATGGTGAAATTTCACAATAAAGAGTACACAAGCAAGCAAACAAACAATCTGTTTGACAATCTTGGTAGCGCATGCTTTGCAATTTGGTGACTTGCTTTCACTATAACTTAAGAAACTCTCTTGCAGTGTTATTATGCCATACATTCAATTCCTCTTAATGTACGAATGACATATTTGGGCTGGTGCCAAAGGTGGCCAACGCGTTTTGGTCCTTTTGAATCGAGCTATACGCTGTTTTGCCCATGTTCCTCTTAGGACGTCTGCAAAAGACCTGTTTGCTTCTTGGAAATTCTTCCTCTATCATACGCCTTTATAATGGATGTGGCGGGGTTCGTATTAAAGAACCCGTACGAGCCAACAGACCCGCGATGGATGGTCGCGATTAGCCGCTCCTCGCAGCGCCCTTTGCCCTCTCCGTCCTGAAATACCTAGAAAGTGCCTGGATCGAGGAACAAGCAGGAAAAATTGTACAAAAATCGCCAATAGATAGCAGCCAATATTAATTTTATTAGAGTAAAAAATTAGATTGTAAATTATAAGTTTTTAAAAATTAAATTCAAGCGTACGTAAAATTTTACATTTCCGTATGTATGTTAGATAGTGGCAGTTTTTTTTACAATTATATTAAATGCGGCACGATGACTAATAACTGAAATGAAAGACAGTTACATAAATAATAGCCATGAAATAGAAATAGATCTCTATGTATGATAAATGAGATTGACAATTTTTGAAACTCCCTTGACAAGATGATGAAATACAGGAATAATGACAAAGAGAAATATTTTACTATTGCTAACAGCAGACAACATGTCTACTTCTAGATAAATACGAATACTCTAGTAAATGACTATATACGATAAGTCTGCAAGGCCTCTGTTTAGAGATCTCTGCATAATGACACTGCCGTCCATTTATATAATGGAAGCAACACTGTATGTTCGCAGAAATCTAGCCGATTTTAAAGTTAATGGGCTGCATCACCACTATCCAACAAGATCCCGAAGCATGCTACGTTCGGTGAGTCGTGCAGTATCCAAGTCGGAGAGGCTAGTTTATGTCGCCGGTTCAGCGGTCTACAACAAACTCAGCAATCACATTCGACAGGCGCAATCACTTGACGTATTTAACCGCTCTAGCTATACGAACGTAAGTGATACTTTCGGTATGTTATCATAATGAAAATTTTTAAACTAATATATGAACAACATACATGTAGATATTTATATAAAACCGATAATAAGAACCACGTATATAAACCGCTATATATTTTGTCTGGTATATTTTAATCAAGAATTGTTATTGAGAAATCTACTGAAAAAAAAACAGACATCTACTTTTTGAATAATAACCCAAAGGTAGGGCTGTTAAAAGACGCCTTAAGAAATATCGCACAGATAAGGCGCTTTACACACTGCAGGAATATTACTCGTGCGAGGACTAAAATCCTTGATGACAAAGGTGTTAATGCTTTTCCTTGCAATCTGTAAATTATTTCTTTGCGTTTTTCTTGTATTTTCTCTTTTATGTTTTTCTCTGTTTTTTCTTGCGCTTTTTTTAATTATATTTTTTTTATTATATTATTCATATTCTAATATCTTCTAACGTTTCAATTATAATAAAAAAATGTATTGTTAACTATATGTATGACTTGTATACCATTATACCAATAAAAATAATATGAATATTAATAATCATATGAATGGACATAATGAATAAGGATATGAATAATCTAAAACTTGTACATTTGTAAGCAATCAAGCAATTAAGGAAACTTGATTGTAATATTAGAGTCCTGTCCACCCTAGAACGGGCTAGTCCCAGTTGGGTGACAGAATCAAATAAGCAAAAGGTTAGGGTTTTGCCATTTGGTTCCTGTTATTTTTGTAAGCAAATCAATGTTTATTAGTAATTAAATCTTAAATAAATAAATATGTATATGAATAGGAATTATTTAGCAAGTTAGGATTTATATCTATGACTATAATTTAAACTCGTTTTCAGAAATAAAATGTTCGATTTCATATATGTATAAATTCAGCGAAACTTCGGCAACTTCGATAAGACACATGCCTAACCCTTCAATAAAGCGAGCTCATATCGAACGGTTACTGCAAAAGTAGTGATTTAGGGTGGAGTTCGCTTGACATATATGGATGTTTTACAGGTAAGGGTCAGCAGTTACCTGCTTATCGACTGCTGTGAGGAACTCGGCAGCTACCCTACGGCATTATTCTTACAGAACTGCCGAGATAAGTGCCGAATGGGGTGTCGGGGTAATATATAAGGACCCTCTTACCTCCCTTATCCCAAGCTGTCGCTCTTTTCTTCTCCTCACGGCGGGCTTAAGAACACCTTCGGCGATATGTTTCGCTGATATGTGTATTTGGATTCCTTTATTATTTGTTTAAATTTATTTACCTATTTAGGTACATTTTTTTATTTTTATTACCCCAAAATCTATATATAAAAAACCAGAATATCAACTGAAAACTAAAGAAACTATTTATATACGCGAATCTTTGGGATATTTATTTTATATTTTTTTTTTATTCCGAACAATAAAATTTACACCAGAATGGCGCGACGATTTATTATATAAACACGATTTATTTATTGACATTTGGAGATTTGGATATAAAGGGCTCCCTAGACGATCAAGCATGCTTGACAAGCATCACGTCCCGGGCTGGAAGGGGATCGTAAACCGCAGAAAATATAAAAATATATTTTTTTATTTTTACCAAAAATGCCTAATTTTGTAGTTTATACCAGGGAGTCACGTCATTCATCATTCAATTGTGTCTAATTAATATTACTCCCTGAAATAAACTACAAAATTAGGCATTTTTGGTAAATATAAAAAAAAAATATTTGCATATTTCCTGCGGTTTACGTTCCCTTCGTAGCCCGCGACGAGGTACTTGTCAAGCATGCTTGATCGTCTAGAGAGCCCCTTTAACAACTATTTACTTGATACTCGGACAGCTACGTACCTTGTGATACTTGGAAAAACATAGCGATTCTAACAGTATCATACACTTCTACTTCCGTTGAAGCGTTTAGGAGTTATGGTGGAATAAAGAAACGGAAACATACATAGATGAATCCTGAATACATTACACTCCCTTTTGTTGAGCAGTCGTGTAATAATTTATGCACATCTAGAGACGGGCCAAATTACCGCCTAGTTAGATGTGCTATTGGCAGTAAAGATCATGTAAGATGTGTTAAACCTCCCTATATTAATTATTAAATAATTTACATAATTATTATAAGATTACATGACCAATGAACTGTATACCTAATCATAAGTACCTAAATAAAATAAAAATAGGTGTGGCACTCGGGGACTGCCGCGGTAAAGCTATTGCATAGCATTTTTAACAACTTATGCAATTATATTTATTTATTTATTTTATTTATTTTATTTTTTCTGATATCAGATAACTGCGCTCTATCGGAAAACGTTGAAATTATTCCGAATCATTTGCGGCTGCGAAAGCAAATGATTCGGAATAATTTTAACGTCTTCCGATAGAGCACCGCGCAAGAATTTTTTATTCGATAAAGCAAAAAAAAAGGATTATTCGAAAAAAATCCTAGATAAAAAGATAGGTAATTAAATTATCTTTAAAATGGTGCAGGTTTCATAATAATACGTCAGATAGTATTTGCGTAGTAGTCGTTTTTGTGTTCGGTTAGACCTAATTTCACAAATTATTACACTATGCAATACAAAGAAAATCTAAAATATTCAAAGCTAAGAATATTAGGAAAATGTTCTTGTTTAACATATATATTTTTCGAATCGTAAGCAGTACTCGTTTAGAGGTAATTATCAGTTTAAAATCATTAATTTTCGTTAAGAAATTTCTTCATTCGGTCGCCGCGCTGGCCTACTAGGCCCGCGATAAAAGCTATGCAATAGCTAAAAAATATATAATTATAAGACGTGGTTTGGTTAGTGAATCGATTCGAAAATTAATGATTTTTGGAAATTTAGGAGAATTCGGAATAAATCCTCTTAAGTAACCCATGTAAAAACAATTCTCAGCATCCACATTTAAAACGCGTCCTCGAAAGGCTTTAAAAAATTTACAACGGCAAATCCTCTCCCTCTGAAACGAAAATATAATTTCAGCGCGCGGCTGATGACCGTTTAAAAAACCCTGAAATATCATACGACTGTCAGCTTTCATTTGCATAAATAAATGACGTATTTTTTCAGCCGCTCTGATATGGGTGGCAAGTCTCCCGCGGGCCGTTGCCGTATATAGGTGCGCAAACAAAACATGCATTTAAGCGAGCCTGAAAAATTGAGGCCGGCCCTGATCCGGATGAAGGCGAACTCTTTTTTTCAGGCGGGTGGGGGAAAAAATCTGAAACGCCACTCAATTTCCATGCCAGCAGTTGCGGGGACACGACTTGCCCGCGCCGGATATTATCATTAATTATAAACAGAGGAAGGAGACTGGATTTGCAAGCGGCCGCTGCGGGAAAAAAATAGCAGCCGGAAATAAAGCAGGTACGGTTAGGAATAAACGAATGCTTCATAGCTTATAATATTATTTGTATATCTACACTAAAAAAATATTTGATCTAAAATAAAATAAAAATAAAAATATTACTGCTCATTTGTTATTAAGGTATTATATAGAATAATGATGTTCCAACGGTAATATTGTTGAATTACAAGGAATTTTGTTGAAATTCCATTACTTAATTATATGTATTAACATATAATATAAAATCGAAGACTATCGCGGTTGTTTGACATTATAAATAGGAAATAAAACGAATTTACCGCGTGAATTTTGTAGCACCTGACGTTTCGGTGACGTTGCAGCCGCCGTTGTCTAGGGTAGACAGTCTACCCTCGATAGCGGCGGCTGCAACGTCACCGAAACGTCGGGTGCCACAAATTTTACGCTGTAAATTCGTTTTCAATCCTATTTATAATGTATTAAAATGTTCCTTAGGGGCTCCCTAGATGATCAAGCATGCTTGACAAGCATCGCGTCGCGGGCTGGGAGGGGATCGTAAACCGCAGGAAAAATGCAAATATTTTTTAAAAATATTTACCAAAAATGCCTAATTTTGTAGTTTATACCAGGGAGTCAAGTCATTCCTTGATCAATTACGTCTAATTAATGTTAATTCCTGGTATAAACTACAAAATTAGGCATTTTTGGTAAATATTTTTAAAAAATATTAGAATTTTTCCTGCGGTTTACGATTCTGTCCCAGCCCGCGACGCGATGCTTGTCAAACATGCTTGATCGTCTAGGGAGCCCCTTACGGTTATTAAAAAATAAGTGCCCACTGCAGCTTGAACATGATTCATGTTCACGACCTTACGTATGAAATGACAAGCTCTCATGTTAGAAACAAGAACTCAAGGTCGCGATGTGATGAAATACCCTTACGTCTTGTTTGGCGATCGTTTCGAAAAGAGACGGCAATATCAAAATTTTGAAACGCCATTTTAGGTTGTTGCGAGCTATATAAGTACGAGTACATCTACAGGTAATGCTGATTTATCCAGACATTAGTATGGAAGTACATAAAAATATGTATGCTACTTTATTACGGCATTATACATTGCCGTTCTATACGTATAATTGCTACAATACAGCGTATGACAGTATCATAAATGGATCCACAACATGCCCGTGACATGCTAAATACCGGCGCACCAACACCGTTACGCGTCTTGTTAATTCATCTGTATGAACCACAGTCCATGGTATATATGTAATCGTTGTTGAAACATGCGTATTTCTGCGTATTATGGCTTTACATTTTTTCAGTGTATACATGTATATCTGACTGAGTGGTTGGAGGGTCGATAGAAAGTCTAGTCGATAGATAGGGTGGTAAATTATAAACCGATTAAAACAAGTTTACCTGTATACAAAGTCTTACCATTTCCGATTAAAAAAAACTGTAAATTTGGTTTATCATCTTATTTTAGTAAAAAAATAGTATTAATTCATATTATTATTGCATTATATACCATGGATATTATGTGGTATATAATGCAAATAACACCCAGCCTAAAATATAAGGTGACTGGAGGTCGAAGTCTGGTGGGGGTAATAGGGTAGGAAATTATAAACCGATTAAAATATATTTAACTATATATAAAGTCCAACCATTTTCGCAAAATTTCATTTTTTGTATAAAATTTGGTTCTTAGTCAGATTTAATTTAAAAAAGTGTCCTTGTATTATTATTTGGAAAGGAATAGGATCGTAGGTTAAAATCTGGGAAGCACCTCGGGCGATACTGGGCGGTTTGCGCATTGTGCGGTGTTAACCAATCGATTGTGCACTCCGGCGAATAGCCGGGTTAGTCTGGAAACGTACGTTTCCTAAGCAGCGAGGGGTGGCCGTTGACCCGATGTCAGCCACCTTATTATTTTACCACTATTTACATAGAATATTAAATCCAGTTCAATACCTAATAGGTATTTACGCGCTAATTGACTAATAGATAGCATTCCAATCTCTCCATATTATTTCTGTTATATATTCAAGCTATATTTTTTATTTTATTTTATTCATGAAACAGACAGTACAAAATCAATGGTATTATGGATAAATTGTTAGGCCAATAGATTGTTATTAGTTTCGTCAAAAAACGCTATCAGCGTCACATTTATATCGCCGGGGCTAAAGGGTTATCAAAACTTTCTATAGCATTGAGCAATCTATTACCTTATATAACCAATGATATTAGATAGGCTAAATAGTCTTCTAATAAATACATCTTCTAGCATATGAATATCTCTCTCCCTCTCGGCATTTTCTATTTCTTTATCCATTTTGTTAATGTTCGATAGCATGGATGAATTAAAAATATAAGTAGAAGTCGAGGTATCCATCTTTTATTATAGTGTATCAACGAAAAATCGAACCAACATAGAAACAAACAAAGGAGGGTTCCACTTCCTTTGTTTTGCATGAGTAAAATAAAAATACCAAGTACCTAATAGGGGAAACCGCTTAACTGCACCTGACGTTAGCCAGTAAGTTTTTCGTCGTTAGTCGTGTAATTTCCTTTTCATATGGTGTAATACGGGTCTTACGTTTGCTACGAATACAAGGTGTAAACGAAGTGGCGATAATTACAGTTTTAAATACTCGTATGTGTTATTCTAACCATTGTTTAATAATCATTTTAAAACTTTCGTTTCATTTTTCTGTGCATGTATAAAATAAATGGGGTAAATTTCGGTAAGATATTGCAAATATAATAAAATTCGATTTCGCGTGTTTTATTGTGTATAAGACCTGACAAAGACCTGACAAATATATCTGGATTAAGCTCACCGCGAATAAATGGAAGGGGTCACAGCTGTAGGGTTTGACTAATAAAAACCCAGCGTTGTTGATGCGCCAGGCAAGAGCGGAAACTGAACGTTCGATCGCAGCGCTTACACAGTAACACTGTTTTTGCCCAGTGGTGGTAAGGGTGTGTTAAGGCAACATGAGACCTCAGAAAAATATCCGAAATGGGCGTACACGCGAAAAAATTGGCGGGGTCAATTTTGTAGGGTTTGACCAATAAAAATCCAGCGCTGTGGAAGCGTCAAGCGCAGATTTTACGTCCGCTCGCGCCGGCTACTAGGCGCATACTAAATGCTCTATCGCAGCGCTAGCACAGAATCTTATCTTTATGCAGTATCTTTACGCAGTGGTGGTATAAGGGTGTTAATGGCAAAGCATATTTAGCGTAACTCTCAGAGCGCTGTCCTAGAGCATTAACGAGTCAATATTATAACATTATAATAAAACACACTCACCGCTTACATTGTAGGAGTAAACGCGCCTGAAAGTTTTCGAAGTCAGTTTAAAGCCTTAATGTCCAAAGCGATGAGCAAATTTTAAATTGGTTCCAAATTTTAAATTGGTTCCTTATCGAGGGATTCACTTATGCTTATGTTTTTTTTAAAACTCATTAAAACTAAAATTCTTCAGATATGGTCGTTCCTAGGTATCATGTCCCCTTAATGGTAAAGCCTATTCAGCTTAACTCTTAAAGCGCCCTTACGTTTTAATTAATTATAACTAATTTAAAGCCTTAATAAAAAATGTAGCTAAAAACAACAGTCGATATAATTAAATTTAAATAAAACACACTCACCGCTTACTTTGTAGGAGTAATCGCGCCTTGCTTGAAGGCAATAAGCAACATTTCTGAGTCTAAATTATAAATTTGTTCCTTATAGATCAATTCGTTTAGAAACTTTTTTAAATTAGCGCTTATATTTTTCAAAAAGTCTAAAAACAAAAGTACTTCAGATATGATCGTCCCCAGGTATTACGTCTCATTAAAATCTTTGTTCCATAGCCACAAAATCAAATAGAGAGAGAGGCTCGTGTGTTTTAGTACCACTATCCCCTATCCATCTCAAAATAGAAAGGGATTCTAGACTTCACTCGTCGTGGTAAGTCATTGCTATGTTTTTGACTTGATAGGTTATGCTGATTAAAAAGTGAAATAGAAAATATGAACGATATAATTTAAAGAAGAATCTCTTGACAGAATATATTCATAGGATCAGAGATGACGAAGGAAAACTTAACGTCATTTTATAACAAAATACTATCCTCGACTTTCTCATCGTAAGCCCTTGATTTATGAGTTGCAGACGCCGATAAGCTTGATGAAATAGGGTCATTATTTTATTACTTATTAGGTAACTCAGACAAGAAAATAATACAATAATACAAAATTACACTCAAGAACAATTATTGTGATTGATTGCAATTATTCAAATGTGTCAGATCTCGAGTAAGAGATAGTTTTGTCAAAATTAAAACACGTTTTTAAATAAAAGAATTTAAAAAAATATCCTATCGATGTGGTTGTATTTATATCAATAAAAATATATCTCCAATAGTCAAATTAAAGCCAGAAATAATGACTAAATCGCATTGATTAAGTTGGCGAAAGCCTTTTCTTAAATATAGAATGATATTACAAAATATTTCTAAGTTTTAAATATATCCACTATTTAAAAAAAAATGTTACAAAGATGCTGTAACATTTTACATGTTGTTACACAAATGTTACATCAGGCAGCCATTAAATCCAAATAAAAAAGTTTGATGTAATAATTTTTATGATAACACTCAAATCTAATTTTTTATATTTTTCTTTAAGGAGGCATTATACGCAAAGGAGAAGACGCTTGACGTTATAAATTCTGTGCCGTATTAACCCTTGTCGAGGTCCTTGCTCCGCCAAAACCTCGGGGTCCAGTTTCACTTTATGGGGCCCCCTTCAAGTTGTCAAACATTCTGATGACAATATCATGTAGAATAGACGTGTATATAAACAAAACACGATCGCCCCGGTAAAGTGGGCCATTATTGTAAAATGACAATCGCTAATCATTTATTGTAAAACGTTCAAAACAGGTAAACGGCCATACATTCATTGTTACTATCACCTATGTAAAATTCTTTAGAGCAACGCTGTATGTTTTCTTTTAAAAAACGTTAATTTATAACAAATATACCTACTATTAGTCGGATCTAAAAGTTTATTAAACATTTTCTCTTACAATTTCATTTCAATGTTTTTTTTTCTATATATTAGAAACAAGTTTTAAAAATATGATTTTAATGATCCTTGTCCAGGGGCCCTAAAATAAGTGGAGCCCATATGCCGGTGCCTACTCGGCCTGTTGGATAATCCGGCACTGTATAAATTCATCGCATTGGCGACACAATCCCAACTAAAGTTATATAGATGTTTATATAAGACATGCCGTATGCGGCAAATCGAAGACGCCCTCAGAGGGCTCTAATGTCGGTTTCTTGATCTCGCCCTGAGGCCACAGTGCGGACGAAAGGTCCCTTTGAGCGCGACCTCAGCAAACAGAGGCTTACTCGGCAACAAATCATTCGGCCACTTTGCCGTCCGCGTGTCAGAGATTTAGTGCCGTAGTGGACGCCCGGCAGGTGAATTGCTCCCGCGAGTCTAATGATTGCCGCACAACGAATAGCCCCTCAGATATCGACGGCGACAACCCAAATAATATGTTTAGTTTTGCCGCATTTCCGAGTTTTGCCGTATTGGATTCCGGACTCTCGACGAGCCCAGGTGTACTCCGACGTTTACAAATCTTTTATGCTTTCCCTTTCTTATTCGTTTGTGTGTTCTCTCTAAACATTTAAATTTAATTATTGATTTTATTTCTTTATTTAGGTAAAGTACAAATTACAAATTATTTATTGAGTTCAAATTATGAGTAGATTCAATATACAAAAGTCTTATCCTAACTAGGCTGCCGCCTGTTCCAAGGTAGACAATTTATTTTAATTATCCTAAGAAATCTATAATATTATATTTATATAAATAAACAAAATCATACTTAATGTAATAGAAATATCTCAATTACCTAATTAAAAATTCGTAAGAAAATGTCAATAAGCTATTATTTTACTTTAAAACATATTAAAAAATAATACATATTTATATATGTATTAATAACAAACAAAATAAATTCACAAAAATAAAATTATATTCATAAATCATCAATTTATATTACTACATATACTATTATGTTTTTATTATAAAGATTCAATTATCTAATAAGGTGTTCAATATCTGCATTTGAAAAATTTAAGAGGTAGGCACTCAAACTATTTTTAAATGTATATGAAATTTTAATGTCTTTAATGTTTGGTGGTAGGCAATTATAAAATTTGAAGGCAAGATAAGAGAAACTGGTTTGGCCAAAAGCGGATCTCCTGAATGGTATTGCAAAATTTGTTTGTTTCGATCTTTGTCACACGAGATTGCTGGCTTTTTTTCACTTCTCCTAACTTACTCTGGAATTTAGTGAGAGTTACTAGCACTAACATTTTTCTCACACTCAACACTCTATACTCTCGGAAAAGGTCATCGAAAGAATATGTTTGGGGTTTTTTATTGATCACCCTCAGTATAGCCTTTTGCGCTTTGTAAAGGGTGGCCAGAAGCGTTTTTGCCGCACAGCCCCGCACGAGCATGAACTAACTAAGCTACAGAATTCTCCAAAAAACTTTTGCCATTATAAATTACGCCATGATTAAAAACAAGTAATTGTTAAGTTTTAATGTTATTTCTTAGGTTATATATTAATATTTTTAACTATTTTATTATATGATAATACTAGCAATATTGTAACATCCATAACAAATAGACGAGGTATAAATACAAATGTATAGATATTTAAATATATGAATAGCGACTTTAATATATTATTATAATCGTATAAGAAAACAAAATGCCTCCATAAATATATGTTTTTAGCTGAAATAAAACGGACTCCTACAGCGCGAAACAAGATGATAGACCTCCCGAGACGGCAAATGTAACTTTGGCGAAACGACGGGAAAACCCTACTTCCAGTTCCGTACAACAAGGATTCTTCCTTTTCCCAACCAAAAATTGTCAAATAACAGCGGAAGTTGTACAGTTTATTTTCATACATACATAAGTTATGTTAATAATGAAATAGTGTTTAGGTTGTTGCTGCTACTCAAAGGATAATATTCAGCTGCGTAATATGTCCTTAAAAGGACGTTATCATCGCAATCTTGATTTCGATTCATTTCCATACATAGTGGGCTCGATTGCGTTTCTTCGTGAACTAAAATCGAAAATTAGTTCATGTGAACGAAACAGGGCAATACTCTAGAGCGGAATGTGAAATGAACGGTTGTCACTTTTTCGCATTAAAACTACTCACAAAAGATAAAGCATCTGAATTTAACACCGCACAAAATGTGTTGAAATTTATTCGAACGAGTATAAGTTCGGCGGGTAGTTGTTATCGACAATCGTTCGTTTGACACAGGTCGGTAATTCGGTGATATCGGTAATACTGTGATAACTTGTTTGAAATAGTTCTATATATTACCCCGCGGGACCGCGGCGTTTGTGATTAGGCTCGTTGCATTCGTTGCATGAAAATTGGTGTACCTATGTATTTGAGCAGGGATAATATTAACGTGCTATTGACTTTGTTATAACTCGCTATGAGATGGCGCTATAGCAGATCAACTTCTATACCGTTCAACCGATCGCTATGACAATTTTATAAATTCAAAAGTGGAAGTTGAAAAGAACCAATAAAACAATGCAATTTTTTGAATAGAGATATCTGAAGATGAGTACCATAAGCTACTTGGGGGTGTGGGGTTAGGGGTAGAGGGGGAAGAGTGAAAGGGGAAAGAGTGGGATGGGGAAGGAAGCGGATTACACTACTTATATATTTTTATTTATGTATTTATATATTTACTAGCTGTTGCCCGCGGCTTCGCACGCGTTAAATTTGGGTTAAGATAGATCCCTTTTTCCCAGTCAAGTGGTAAGTTTTTGCGTGTAATATATAAAGGTATCTAACGTCCTTCTCTGTAGGTACTCCTGTCAATATGTACTTCATGATGATCAACTAAGTAATTAAGGCGTGAAGATGTGACGATCGCGGTGCTTGCGCTACGCATATTATCGAGACAAATGATGAATTTATAATGAGGTTCTAGAGCCTTCTCACGTCCGGGAACCGTCGCGCGCGACTTCTATTTTGATTTTTAGGGTTATTTACCCCTTCTCACCCCCTAAGTGGTAGATTTTAGAAAAATATGAAACATGCATTTGCTTATTTGATTATTATCATTTAAACCCCTTTTCGCCACATTAGGGGTTGAATTAAAAAAATACTAAATACGTATTTGCCTAAATGTTTATTAGAGTATACAATTTCCATCTAATATCGTTTCTCCATACAAATTTTTAACCCCTTTTCACGCCTTTAGGGGTTGAATTGTGAAAAAACGCGAAAGACGTATTTAATTATTTGTATATTAGAGTTATCCTACAAAGTTTCAAAATAAAAAGTCCATCTAATATCGTTTCTCCATACAAACTTAAACACCCTTTTTTACGCCTTTAGGGGTGAAATTTCAAAAAAATACGAAACACATATTTGCTTAGATGGTTTTTAAAGTAATCCTACAAAGTTCATCTAATATCGTTTTTTCATACAAATTTGGAAACCCCGTTTCACCCCTTTAGGGGTTGAATTTTGAAAAAACACAAAAGACATATTTGCTTATTTGTTTATTCGAGTAATCTTACAAAGTTTCGAATTAAAAAGTATATCTATATCGTTTTCCATACAAATTTCGAAAGCCCTTTTCACCCCTTTAGTTGTGGAATTTTGAAAAAATATGAAACACGTGTTTCCTTATTTATTTATTAGAGTAACCTTACAAAGTTTCGAAATAAAAAGTCCATCTAAAATCGTTTATCCATACAAACTTTAAAACCCCGTTTTACCCCTCTAAGGGCGAAATTTTGAAAAACCATGAAAGACCCATTTGTTTATTTGATTATGAGAGTAATATTACAAAGTTTTGATTTAAAAAGTCTATCTGTATCGTTTCTCCATACAAATTGTATAAGTTTAAGGGTTGAATTTTGAAAAACCACGAAAGACGTATTTTCTTACTTTTTTATTAGAGTAATCCTTCGAATTTTCGAAATAAAAAGCACATCTAATGTTGTTTATTCATACAAAGTGTGGAACCCTGTTTCACCCCTTTAGGGGTAGAATTAAAATAAAATTAAACACCTATTTTCTTATTTGTTTAATAGAGTAACCTTACAAAGTTTCGAATTAAAAAGACCATCAATAACGTTTCTTCATAATAATTTTATAACCCCTTTCCACCCCGTTAGGGGTTGAATTTTGGAAAAACCACGATAAACGCATTTTGTTATTTTTTTATTAGAGTACTCCTACAGGAATTCGAAATTAAAAGCACGTCTAATATTGTTCATTCATACAAATTTTTAAACCCCGTTTCACCCCTTTAGGGGTTGAACTTTAAAAAAACATGAAACAACTATTTTCTTATTTGTTTATTAGAGTAATCTTACAAAGTTTCGAATTAAACAGTACATCTATATCGTTTCTCCATAAAAAAATCGAAACCCCTTTTCACCCCTTTAGGGGCTGAATTTTGAAAAAATATGATAGACGTGTTTCCTTATTTATTTATTAGAGTAATCTTACAAAGTTTCGAAATAAAAAGCACATCTGATATTGTTCATTCATACAAATTTTGAAACCCCGTTTCACCCCTTTAGGGGTTGAATTTTGAAAAAACATGAAACACCTGTTTTCTTATTTGTTTATTAGAGTAATCTTACAAAGTTTCGAATTAAAAAGTACATCTACATCGTTTCTTCATAAAAAAAATCGAAACCCTTTTTCACCCCTTTAGGGGTTGAATTTAAAAAAATATGAAAAACGTGTTTCCTTATTTATTTATTAAAGTAATCTTACAAACTTTCGAAATAAAAAGTCCAACTAAAATCGTTTATCCATACAAATTTTAAAACCCTGTTTCGCCCCTTTAAGGGTAGAATTTTGAAAAAACATGAAACACCTATTTCCTTATTTGTTTATTAGAGTACTCTTTCAAAGTTTCGAATTAAAAAGTATATCTATATCGTTTCTTCATAAAAAAATGGAAACCCTTTTTCACCCCTTTAGGGGTTGAATTTTCAAAAAATATGAAACACGTGTTTCCCTATTTATTTATTAGAGTAATCTTACAAACTTTCGAAATAAAAAGTCCATCTAAAATCGCTTATCCATACAAACTTTAAACCCCTGTATTACCCCTTTAGGGGCGGAATTTTGAAAAACCATAAAACACCTATTTGATTATTTGTTTATAAGAGTAATCTTAAAAAGTTTCGAATTAAAAAGTACATCTATATCGATTTTCCATACAAACTTTGGAACCCCTTTTCACCCCTTTAGGGGTTGAATTTTGAAAAAATATGATACACGTGTTACCTTATTTATTTATTAGAGTAATCTTACAAAGTTTCGAAATAAAAAGCACATCTAATATTGTTCATTCATACAAATTTTGAAACCCCGTTTCACCCCTTTAGGGGTCGAATTTTTAAAAAACATGAAACACCTGTTTTCTTATTTGCTTATTAGAGTAATCTTACAAAGGTTCGAATTAAAAAGTACATCTATATCGTTTCTTCATAAAAAAAACGAAACCCTTTTTCACCCCTTTAGGGGTTGAATTTTTAAAAAATTAGAAAAACTTGTTTCCTTATTTATTTATTAAAGTAATCTTACAAACTTTCGAAATAAAAAGTCCAACTAAAATCGTTTATCCATACAAACTTTAAAACCCTGTTTCACCCCTTTAAGGGTGGAATTTTGAAAAAACATGAAACACCTATTTCCTTATTTGTTTATTAGAGTAGTCTTTCAAAGTTTCGAATTAAAAAGTGCATCTATATAGGTTTTCCATACAAACTGTGAAACCCCTTTTCACCCCTTTATGGGTTGAATTTCGAAAAATCCGCCCTTAGTGAGCGTTTGCGTCCTAAAAGGAACCTATGTTAAAAATTTCAGCTTTCTAGGTCTAAGAGTTTGGGCTGGGCGTTGATGAGTCAGTCAGTGAATGAATGAATGAGTGAATCGGAACTTCTCTTTATATATATGAGATTTAAGAATTAATTACTATAAAACATTGATTTGTTTACAAAAATAACAGGAACCGAATGGAAAAACATTAACCTTTTGCTTATTTGATTCTGTCACCCAACTGGGACTATCCCGTTCTAGGGTTGACAGGACTCTAGTATTACAATCAAGTTTGCTTGATTGCTTGATTGATATGGAATGGGATTATCTATAGTTTATTTCTAGAGGATCAGAGGTATCCGTCCGCTTTCTCTGTAAATGTGTACTGCAGATGAAATCGAGGAATAACGGCGCATCTTCCTTTCCTCCCATTTTAATATTATCGTTTAAAAGACATATTGAAAAATATTCATATTTGTCACTTGATTTATACAATGATATATTTTTTATTATACCTATACGGTATCAGATTGCTCAATGCAGTACTATATTTTGGCAGCGAGTATTTTACTACAAACTTTACTATTTTACTATGGCGGCGTTCGCGGTATGGCAGTATGGTGACAAGATATAGACATCACCCTAAACACGCCTATACGGAATCCTATTCCGCAATAAAAAACAATATAATAATAAACAATTTTCAAAAATATAGCTCCTAATATTTTAATACTATTTAATAAAGATATCAATTTTTTATTTGTTATACAGCTTTCAATACGTAATTATTAAGCACTATCAAGTCCAGATAGACTAATAGATGGCATTGTATCTCTCTGTATTATTTCTGTAATGTATTCGGCCTATTAAAAAAGTGCGATAAATAGCACAATTGAACGATATTATTGTTGTCATTGGTTGAATTGTTAGGTTTTTATAATCAATTAGTCCTTTATAACAAACCATTCATTGGGCCCGATTGCGTTTCTTTGTGAACTAAAACTAAAATTAGTCCAAGCGAACGACACAGAGCAATACTTCAGAGCGGAATATGAAACGAACGATCGTCGATAAATACTACCTGCCGAACTTATACTCGTCCGAATAAATTCGAGCATATTTCGTGCGGTGTAAGATTTGACCTTGGCGGGCAGTTTTATTGCGAAAAAGTGACAACCGGTCATCTCACATTCCGCTCTAGCCTATTGCCCTGTCTCGTTCACACGGACTAATCTCCGATTTTAGTTCACGAAGAAACGCAATCGAGCCCATTGTCTATGGTATTATAGAGGACCAAAAAAATTGCATTTTGTTTTGCCAGGCAATGCAATCAGCGTCACCTGCTTTTCGCCGGAGTAGAAGGGTTGCCAAAAAGTGCTATAGCATTGAGCAATCTATTACTCGATATAATCAGAGCAATAATACTATATATGAGAAATACTCCAAATTTCTGGAAAACGCAATAAGTGCAATCGCAGTAAGTGCAAACGAAATAATGAACCTAGAAATTAGATTTGATACACAGATGCCTTGTTGATTTGATACACAGGAATCACATTTGGAAATTTGTTAGAAATTTTGGTTGGAATATCTCATACACAACCTGTCATAATAATATTAAAATTTTGCCTTACATTTTAATCAAATATTAAGACGAGCCGCTCGAAGATAGCTGGGAAACGAAACTTACCGCCCGAAGCAATTGCAACGGGACTGGTTTCATTCACCGGCCGAGAGAGGGCGCTCATTGATTTTATTTATGGAATTAAATTCAGGGGAAATCAGTACTTAATTACTTGCCAGGAAGTTGTGGGGAGACACAACCATTTTTTTTTTGGGCAATCCTTTTAAAAGACATTTAAATATTTCTGCAATAACATTTCCTTTGTGCAATCGTATCCGTAACGAAACGAAATATTCTCGGCTACACGCAAACTAAACGTTGTAAATTTCCGTCGGCTTGTTTGTAAAATCGTGCGGAATATAGGTGGAAAAATATGTTGGGGCAGTGTAGCCGCAGCCCGCTTTAATGTGGGTTGCGGGACTAAATGGAGCGGCACAACTCGAGATAAGCTCTTTTTCCCATTCACATTGTGTATTGTAGCCCAACCGCGAGCATAAAGGCTTTATAGCCTGCCAGGAGGGGTTCTGCAGCGTTTACTCGTAAGCAACGAAATATTCCGAAAAATATATAATCTACAAAATATAAGACGTATAAAATTCAATAATCCTATAAACGCACGCATGCATAAACCCAGCCGCCTATAAGATAATTGTCGTTAGAAATTAAGGTGGACCTTTACCGTAAGTGGTATACAAGTTTTTAAAAAATAATATAAAATAATGAGATTTGTATTGGATATCAAGGTTGTTACTAGATATCAAAGTCGCACTCTACAACCCAACTAATCGTCTCCTATAGAGCTTACGGGTGCCACGTAACAATCTGAAATAGATTCACAATTATTCTATATTATTGAATATATTTCCATGATAAAAACAGAAGTTTGAGAATGAATAGTACCTAAATTATATGTCAGTATGAAAAATGGAAATTTAGCATTTATTCGCACCTACGAGGTCCGAGTATAGCAACAATAAATTAGTAATGGCAGGCTTTTATCTAAGCAAGTATCTGTTGTTTTATTAACTGTTGGATAGGCGAAGATAAATACAATTTATTTTAGCGCGATAATTAATTATTTGTGCTTAATTTTTTTTAAATACTGGACAAGTAATTGATGAATTATGACAGGCATTAGAGGTGAATACTTGGTCAGGATGCACATTGGTTTGCGTAGTTTAACCCCTCTCCTCGCGGAGTAAAAATTCAGGTGTCCCATTCGCGCGCGACCTTTTCGCGCGCAAAATCGATGACCTTGATAAAAACGACCATAACTTGTAAACCACTATACGGATCATAAAAAGAAGAACTGTAAAATGATCGCATTGAAATTTGACATATAAAACATTATAACCTTATCTCGTAAATCAATTAAGATAATAATGGCGACAAATTACAAAACGCAAACGGCCTCCATCGTGTCGTCATCACTGGACCAAGTGGACGCCTGTCATTCCAGTGTATTAAAACTTGCATCCCCAAAAGGACGCCTGTCATTTGTCGGGTTAAGCGCGAAAGAACATCCACCAAAGACTAACCTAGCTCGAGACGCCCTACGACGGCAGTGACCAAATAAATGGTTAAAATGTTTTAACAGGTCGTTATGTCATGGTGGATTTTGTTGCTGAAGGAGTGAAGATTTCGATAGGCAATGCACATTGTATTACACTCGGGGATGAAAAGGGTATCCGCGGTTTGTGTACCCATAATGTTTAGGTACCGGTGTGCAAAAACAAATTAAACTGAGAATTTTGCTAAAGGCTTTGTAATTTATACAACAAGAACATAACCATTTTTTATCTCGATTTATAATAATGGACGAAACATGGTTTCGCCAACTAGAGCTGTCAACTACAACGGGCGAACCTGTCACCTCCGAAAGTTTTAACGATATAAGATCGTTAAAGTGGTTTCACCACTACTATCCCGAATCAAAACAACAGTTCATGCCTTGGAAAGACCGTCATCTTGCACCTCTAAGATATGCAAGGCAATACGATCCGCCGAAATCAACATGGGCTCTGTTTTCTGGGATAGTCAATGGGTAAAAATGATTAAATACCTTGAACAAGGAGCTACTATTACGGGGACTTTACATGCAGAACAAACCTATAAATTGCATAGTGAAATACACGAAAAAGGAGAAGGCACACTCGCGAAAGTTGTTTTTTTTTCACTAAGTTCGCAGTTGCAATGGTTGTCATTAAAGATGCTGGCTTTGAAATACTTGAACATCCTTCATATTGAACAGACCTCAACCCTAGTGATTTATATCTATTTCAGATACTGAAATAATACTGACTGGGCAGAAATTTGACGATGAATAAAGAGAAGTAGCCGCAGGATTTTTTAGTGCTGTTTATGAAGAGATTTTGGGATGGGAACTTTAAGTTTAGAAGAAACATAGGTATCTCAAGTTTATTAACCTAAAGGTTTGTTTGTTTGTTTGAAAATCTTTATTCCACACAAAATAGAGTAGGTACAATGTAGTGGGCTTATTCCCAAGTGGCAATATCTTCCGGCCATAACGCCAGAGTTATTATGACTAAAGATTCATATAAGTGGGCAAATTGATTTATAAAAGGAGTCATAAATGAATACACTTACGGAATAGTCATCATAAAGAATATAAAACAATGATTAGTAATGTGTGTCAACTCGATGTCGAAGGGAGGAATGGAATATAAGGACAAGCAAAGGAGACAGAAGGGGAGGGGGTATTTATGAGTTGAGTAAATGTCTCTTTAGATATTTTCAAGTTGTCTTATGGGCACAGGCATGGTGTCGGGCCGCCTGCACTGCGAAAAGGTGATTAGGTTGAAAAATAAAATAAGATTTAATTAAAATTAACTGTAATGTGCTCAAACTCACTTTAATTTGAAAGCCGTAGTATATCATCAATAGACAGTTTCGCAGTAGAATCGATTCGAAGATATCGACATTTTTTACTTAAACCAACCTAAATTCAGCGAGTCTGTCCTTAGCTCACTAGGCGTCTAGGAATATAGTATATCATACAATAAACATACAAATAGTTTCAAAACACTCAGAGCGAAAATGGGAATAGCAAAGAGTATAATTTGAATACCTATATCCTATCCTACATATATCCCATCCCTCTTCTTTCCTATCCTTGCAATAGTTCGATTGAAATTTAATTTAATTTAATTTAGTAAGTACAATGCAACTTTTGATTTACCTTATAAGAAAATAATGTAGGAAACAATTAATCGGCCAGCGAAACACTGTATTAAGATAATTAGTCATAATTAATGAAGCGCTGTATGTTACCCGAAAATAAAATAAATAAATAAATAAATATCAAAATTACGTAAGCCTGAATATTATCTTTCAAATTGTCCAGTAACAAAAGTTTACGGACATAAAATAAAATAAATATCATAGAGGTTTGACTCGAGCGAAGCCGCGGGTAACAGCTTGTAGGTAACATTTCACAAATTATGTTTCAATCGCCTGTCTTTTTATAGAACATCCGTGCGTTATTACTATGAAGCCAGTTCTACGAAAGTTTCAGTTGAAGAAGAATCCTTACGAAGATAGGTTGGATAATGAGTTTTCCCCCTCAGCTCCGTATTGATTATATTCACAATGACTTTTGTCGTCCTTGGGAAGCGAGAGAAAAGACGTGTCCCTAAATGGTGGCGCCAACTCGGCGACCAGTGGGAGTGGGAGAGTGGGCGTGTTGTTTGCGCCAGGGCGGGAGCGGGGATGCGCGGTGGGCGGTGCCTCGCGCCTAAGTCGTGGGCGGTGGGCGGGCTGATGGCTTCTTCAGCCGTCTGTGCCTGAACGGCGAAACTTACAGATAGAAGACCGACGCTTCTCATTCAAAGACAGATGATAATTTTAATTCTAATACGAACAGATAAGGTCATTGCAAAACTTTGTTGGCGAACAGATAAAAGAGATGCTGAAAGGCGAGAACTCCAGCGGGAGCAGGGGCGTAGCTACCGCCGTATCTGCCGTATCAATTATACGGGCCCCCCAGGCCACGGGGGCCCCCAACGTGCGTAAGCAAAAAAAATTTTTATTTCATAAATGACAAAAGTCAAAAAAACAATTTCTTTTTTTCCCGCGTAAAGCGTGCCTTCAAAAGTTGGCAACACTCTCATCGGTTATCGCTTTTTTAAAAAGCAAGTTTTTTATTCTTGACCCTGCCAGTTACAACTGCAACTGCTAAAAGAAGTTTTTCAAAATTAAAACTGATAAAAAAATACCTAAGAACTTCGATGGGACACGAACGTCTGTCAGACCTGTCACTATTGTCCATAGAGTCATGATCAGCTATAAATGAGTTAATAAATCAGTTTGCCAAAAAAAAGGTAAGGATAGTGTAAATTTAATTTGAATTGTTTGTAAAAATTTTGGAAAAAGTGTCAGCTGGATAATTATAGTGAATAAATATTTATTTCAATTTTATGCAAACATTTTTTTTCCATTTGTGAAAAATCTTTACCCTTCCTAAGGGCCCCCAAACAAATTTTTATACAGGGCCCCGCCAAGGCACGCTACACCACTGAGCAAACATTTCTGATGAATAGAAAATGGTTTCTCTGGAAATCTAATTGATTTAATTATTGATGGCGTTGTCACTGCCACTGAAGACTAAGTGTAAATATTGATAGACAAGCGTCAGCTGTAAGGTTTTATTACATTAAAACTTAAATATTATTATTTAGACATATTTGCAATTACAAATATCTAATAAATTCTAAAGATTGCAATACAATAATAGCAAGAAGTATGATGAAATTGCCAGACAAAATTTCAGACGGAAATGAGACTGCGACAGGATATAATAGTAACCCTACTACGAGACCGTTATCAGAAGCAACAGAAAATATGAGGCCTTAAGCGACGAATATGAATCAATTAACAATATTATAAAGTCATGAAAACGTGTTTCGGAGATATTGCTAAAACAAGTTTAAAAATTTGGGACAAGTGGGAGATTTTATGAAATAAATCAACTCCTAAATATAATTCTCTTTAAGTAATAGGTATGTCTTGTATGTTAAATGGGGAATATATTTTTAATAAATAAAAACAAAACATTTTCCAAAAAAAAGGGAGTGTACCTACTTATCGCCATAGACTTAAATCCATTTCATAGATGCAAACTCTATAATTCTTTCAAAATTCAACAAAAGGGAAAGCGAAATATGATAATTTTCAATAAATACTACAAATTTTGCTAACTTTCATTATTATCTATATATGCCATTCTCCGTTAAAGGGTGGATTTCCATACTGGTTCGGATTATTTCGCCTTACAATATAGTGTGTAAAAAGATTAAAGTCTATTTTACCCAAAACTGTTTTCAAAAATCAATCCTCTCTTCAGTCCACTTATCTCCGGCTACCTAAACTAATTTGAAAAAGTTGTCAAAGTTGACCCTTTTCACAAGTTGATATTTCGCTTTCTATAGCGAATATGACTACACAATAATAGTTTTTTTTGTCTATCAAATGGAATAGCTTCAATTTGCCCAAACTGTCCACTTTGCCTTCTTTACCCATTCACCATAGAAATATCGTCGCTTAAAATAACACGTTTTACCTTTTTTATTAATTTTACTTTTTTTTTATTTTGCATGATATTTTAATTAATCTATTTCGATGTTATTGTTTTACTACATTAATTTATTTCCATGATTGATGATTTAAATATTTTATTACTCAATTATGTTGTTTTAAGTTTTATTTTCATTTGTAATTTTTCCTCAATTTCATTTCCTTTGTATTACTATCACCATTGTGTATTACTATCACCATTATTTACAATTCCTAATGTTTGTACCTGCAATTATTTAACGGTTATAATTTTCATATTTGCATTAATCATTTTTCCTCCAAATTTTAATTACTTGTTTGTGCTTATAAAATATGATTTAGATGGCATTTGATTTTTTTCAGACTCCCCCGACTGTCAGTCAGAATGCACAATCGATTGGCTGACGCCGCACGGTGCACAAACCCTCCAGGAGCGCCAGAAGATTGACTCCTGGGAGACTGGCTATCAGGCCAGAGTTCTACCCAGGCTAGCACATCATGCGTGGAGGCCGCCGGATGGGTGTTGACCCGTAAGTGTGACCGAGCCTGAACGGGTCTTCGTGGCCAACTTCAACAGAGCGCATTAACACCTAGCAGATGGACCTCTTGAAAATATCAATGTTTTTAATAGCCTCTAATCTATCAAGCAATTTATTGAAAAGTTTTATTAAACACAAGGCAGCCATCGAAAATTCAATATGCAAAAAAAAACTTACGAATTTAATTTATTCCCAAGCTTCCTATTCGATCACTTATTATCACTTACAGATCACTTACAGATCCAATGATAATATAATTTTTTTTTTTAAACATCACTTATTTACTTTTATTCACTTATTAAAAAAATTCTTCAATCTATTGTGAGTGAGTTTATTTTTCATTTTAAATTAAATAGAGTCAACCGCATCAAAAATAAATAAAAAGGAAGATTAAACAAATAAAAAAAAACTACAACTAGAAGCATGTTTCAGTTCTCGTTTGGTATACGAACGGTCAGCATTAACGCCCTGTAATCTCTCATACTTTTCCGAAATTCGTAGTATATTTCTGTGTTTTTGGTATAGAAATTCGAAGGTGTGTCGACGAGTAGCAGTTTTCAAGCTGAGTGAGTGCTGTGTGCATTTCCAGTGGTTCAATTTTAGTAATTAGTAATAGTGCTTGTATATCTTTGGGCGTGTTCACATCAAACGTCCCTACTTGTGCTAGTTACTCTTATCTACTATTATTCTATAAGCACTTTCGGTCGCAATGGAGTGTAAATCTTGCTCGTCGGAAATTCTCCCAAGAGACGAACTTTTCTGCGGTTCCTGTTCGAAGCATTTTCACTTCAACTGCGTAGGACTGCGTGAAGAGAAACATCGTATGATGTCAGCCAAAACCAAGGCTGCGTGGAAGTGTCAAGGTTGCCGGAACTTACCAGTGGAAAACAAAGCCCCTAAAGGTGACTCAACGGATTCTTCGAATCACCCAATCCTAATACCTGTAGATACCACCTCAAATATAAATACTGCATTATCAAGTACGATACTCGATGTCCGTCCGAATTCTGCCAACTCGGGCCAATTCGGAACAATGCAATCACACCCCGATCTTGAGTACGATCCTAAAATTCAAGCTATAATCGGGCCTCTACTCGACGAAATACGTTCCCTTCGTCGTGACTTCAATCAAATGAGAAATGAGGTGAAGGAATGCTCATGCAGAGGTCTCTGTGAGGAGACGAAACAAGACCTAATGCTCCTCAAAGAGAAAGTGAATCAAGTCGATATACTCGAGAAAGAGATGAATACTCTCAAATTAACCATAACTCAGCTAAAAACGGAGAATCGTGCACGCGATCAATGGGCGCGAATGAACAATATCGAGATTGTGGGTATCCCTGAAAGCAAGGAGGAAAATCTTTCCACAATCACCTGTAAGATTGCTGCAACGCTTGGTGTACCACTGCAACCGAGCGATATTCAGTTTGTGCATCGTGTAAGACCTCGTATCGAAAATGACTCAAGACCAAAACTTGTCATAGCAAAACTCTCCAGGATGGATCTAAAGGACAACCTTATAGCCGCCATCAGACTGAAACGAGGAATCTCGACAAAGGACATTGGGTTTCAGGGTCAAGAAAAGAAAATCTTCATCAATTATCACCTCTCACCTGAAAACAAAAATCTTTTGTATAAAGCTAAAGAATTCGCCAAGACTAAAAACTTTAAACACGTCTGGGTTAGCAGATCGAGGATCTTCATCAGGCGCTCTGACAATAGTCCTGCACACTGCATATCCACCGTCGCTGACTTCGAGAAAATATCATAAAATTCTATATTGGCCTCATCCTCACGTAACTTCTAACGGTTTTGTTATTATTTTCTATATTTGTGTTTTTATTGTTTCTCTGTCTTACTTAAAATTAATTACATGTTGTCCGCTATCTTTCCTTAATCCAATAACCCTTAAACCCTCTTGTTATTATTTTATATTATTATTACATTATAAATACGTACTATATTTATTTTTCTTATATTTATACCATTTTACGTTTTCTTATAAGTATTGTTTTCTGATTTGTCCACACTTAATTAACTCTCATGGAATACACTCGTCAAATGAATGCGCGGCGAAAAAACTCGTATTAGTTACTGCTATCAATATAAGCATACATTCACTCCTAGTGCAGCGGGTAGTAGCAAGTACCGTTACGATATCAAGAACTGTCAAATTACCCTGCCCGTCGCATCTTTTATTAAATAATAAAGTCACTCTGTCCGTTTTGTCCGTTTGTCAGTCAATGTTAATACTAAATGAACAATTAAATCGCGAAAATGACACAGCGGTAGAAAGTGTGCGAAATAGCATATTATTGGTGTTTTTCAATGTATTCTTGCAAATGCAATCACGATTATTTCACATTGTTTATTTTACTTTATTATTGGGTGGTACAAGAAGTGATTTTCGTATCAGTGCTAATGTGGTAAAGATTGTGGAATGGATTTTTCGTTCATGTAAGTTCAAAATGTCATTAATTCCTTTTAATATTATTGTTGTTATTTATGGAATATTTTATGCACTAATTTCACTATTTCTTTCCACTCTAATCGTAATTTTCTTTCATAGGCGATTAATAAATTATGAAATATTTGCATTTTTTTATCGATGGTTTATCTCAGACATTGCTAATCTGATTTTCGCTAATTTCAAAATGTACAGTTTTAGTGCTCGATTTTTTTACCAATGTTATAACGCGATTCCAAATATTACCAACATATTTTTCATAATAATTGAATTAAGTCAATCGTTGATCTTGTTATTCCGACAATTGAGTACATTTCCATTATGACAGTAGATCTTTACTATCAAAATGTTCGTTGGTTACGCTCTAAAACAAACACTCTCTTTAATAATGCTCTTTCTGAGGAGTTTGATATTATATGTCTAACTGAAACATCCCTAATAGATGGAATAGGGGACTCCGAAATTTTGGATTCTCGCTACGCTATTTTTAGACGGGATAGAAACTATGCTATGACAGGACAATCTCGGGGCGGTGGTTTACTGATAGGCGTTAAGCACCATCTGTCAGTCCGCTTACGTGAGGATTGGTCCACCTCTGCAGAAGACCTTTGGGTATCCATCTCCTCTTCGCGGTCTAAATCATGTTTTCATCTATGCTGCTGCTATTTCCCCCCTGACAGAAATCATGCGGAAAATGTTAATTCCTTTTTGCTAAAATTAAGTGACATACGAAGTAATTATCCTGACGATAATTTTGTAATTGTTGGAGATTGGAATTTCCCCAAGATCAAATGGATTAACTCGTCAGAGAGTGGTGCAATCCCAGTTCAATATACTGACAGTCTCAGTTGCCATTTTATCGATACCTTGTCATTTCTGCTCTTGAATCAATATAACACTCAGTATAACAAGTTGGACAGAATATTAGACCTCGTACTTAGTAATTTAGAATGTACAGTTGAGACTTGCTCAAATCCTTTTGTTCCTATAGATGAATACCACCCAGCTCTTCTGATCTCGATTCCAATCTCCTTAAAATCACTTAACTGTAATGCTCGAGTCATAAAATTGTTCGGGCAAGCAGATTACTCACTTATTAATGAAGCACTATCAAAGGTTGACTGGGACTCAAAAATTAACAATTGCGAAATGGAATTAGCCACCATACGTTTCTATAAAGTCCTTAATGGTATCATCAGCGAGCATGTACCGTCGAAAACTATTTCGCATCGTCAATTTCCTCCTTGGTATGATGCATCATTGATCAAAATAATCAAAGAAAAGCACAAATTCCACCGTAAATGGAAGATAACCGGTAATCTCGTCCACTATGAGGCATTTTCAATACTTAGAAGACGCCATAAAGAATTAAATAGTCTTCTTTACGAAGCCTATATAGAGAAGTCTGAAGAATACATAAAAGACAACTCAAAATTCTTCTGGAAATATGTAAAATCTAAACGATCCACCCCCGGTATCCCGTGCGAAATGAATTTTAATTCTGATGTAGCC
Organism: Micropterix aruncella; assembly: GCA_944548615.1. Taxonomy (NCBI): domain Eukaryota; kingdom Metazoa; phylum Arthropoda; class Insecta; order Lepidoptera; family Micropterigidae; genus Micropterix; species Micropterix aruncella. The sequence goes on from OX155950.1 coordinate 30,441,631, forward strand.
ACGAGTGGTCCGGATATATGCAAGTTATTTTCTCAGTATTTTCAATCAGTTTATGAAAACCACGATCCTCATATTGACTTCCGCGTACCTAGTTACCCCAACCAACAATCAGTCGACATATACGACGTACGATTTGACGAGGAAACAACCTATAATTATTTGCGCAAAATAGATATAAACAAAACCGCTGGCTCTGATGAAATACATCCTATATTTGTCCTTAACTGTGCATTAAATTTGGCTTATCCACTAACGACATTGTTCCGTAAATCATTAATAGAAGGCGTTTTCCCCAAAATATGGAAACAAGCATATATATGTCCAATATTTAAGCAAGGTTCGCGAAATAATGTTCAAAATTATCGTCCAATATCAAAACTCCCAATATTTAGTAAGTTAATGGAAAAACTCGTATTCGAACAATTATTCGCAGCTGTTCGTTCAGTCATAGTCCCAGAACAACACGGATTTTTCAAATCAAGGTCTGTAGAAACCAACCTTATTACCTTCACTGATTCTGTCCTTAAGTCTATGGATAAACGTATACAGGTTGATGCTCTATACACAGATTTTTCTAAGGCATTTGATAAAATAAATCATAACTTACTTTTAAAAAAGTTATGGGCTTTGGGGATTAGGGGTGACTTGTATCGCTGGATTTCCTCGTATATCGCATATCGGACTCAAGCGGTAGTTGTTCAGGGTTATCAATCCGAGTTTTCTGAAATTCCTTCAGGGGTACCGCAAGGCTCCCACTTAGGACCACTTCTTTTCCTTCTATACCTCAACGATATCACCAATTGCATGCTACATTCCAATATAGTCATATATGCGGATGACACGAAGATTTTTAGTGAGATCCGATCAATTAATGACTGCCTTAATTTGCAGGCAGATATAAACCGCCTTATGAAATATTGTTCAGATAACTGTCTCTTCGTTAACGTAAACAAATGTCACATAATCACATACTCCAGAAAAAATACTAATATAATGTTTGACTACAACTTGAATGGCGCTATAGTTGGAAGAGAATCAGCGGTGCGAGATCTTGGGATTACACTTGACACGAAAATGCTATTCGCTGAACACATCGATAATATTATTAGAAAAGCATATAAATTACTAGGTTTTATTCTAAGGGTATCATCGGTATTCAAATCCACTGACACGCTTAAAACCCTCTATAATTCCTATGTAAGAAGTCAGTTGGAATTTGCATCAGTGGTCTGGAATCCCCAATATTTGACTTACATATCGCGGATCGAATCGATACAAAAAAGATTTGTGAAGCGATTAAATTTCACTTCTTTCACTAAGCCCAGCTCCTATGAGGAATCCTTAAAAGCCCACAATTTAATGTCATTGGAGAGCCGTAGAGTCTTGATCGATGCCGTATTCTTGCATGGGTTGGTAAATAATTCCATCGATGCGAACGCGATTTTGGAGCGCATTGAATTTTATGTTCCTCCCCGCCCTGTTCGATCGCATCGGCTATTTCATCTCCCTGTGGTGAAAACCAACGCATCTCAAAATGCATTTCTATACAGAGCGTGTCATAGATATAATACAGACTTTTTAAGTGTGGACATATTACACTCATCAAAAACCTCTTATAAGAACTCAATAAAAAAAATTCTACAGTCTATCTAGATGATCACATAACATTTATACATATTATATTTCATTTAATTTAGTTCAAGGACATAATTTTATCTCAAGTATATTCTTTATAATAACTATATATCATACCTAAAATTAAATATAAATATATTTATATACATACATAATATATTTTTATCTATTTTGTCTCTCCCTTTCACCTCACTTCCCATCCTGATTCCCCCCATTCTCAAGCGGAAACAATATAAAATTATATTGCGTTCATTTTGTATACTTTATATTCGGAATCACATTAATGGATTTTTGTCACTTTTAAATAGGTTTTTATTGCATTGTATGTAGTTCTGTTTGGTTCCAGAATAAAATAAAATAAAATAAAATAAAATAAAATAAAATAATGATGGATAAGATATGGGATATTACCATATTTGAATTGTTCTTCTAAAACTGCGGGCCTTTGTGTAGTAATATCGAGGCCAATAACGTGCTGCGTCATCATCATCACATCGGAGGTACGTCAGGGTGCTCTACGTTTCCCTCATGGTTTCCGTCATCTTGCCAGTAACGAGAGTAACGCCACATAGCGGCAGATCGACTGATCGCATAATTCAATCAGGAATTGCTCCGTCACTGGCGTCACCCCCGCTATTTACGCAAACTTGCGTATACCGGTTGTTGATAGCCGACAAACCGGCGAATTTAGGGGTTTCACATTGACCACCCCTCTTCTTCTTTGCTGCATATTATATACATTTCGAAGTACCCTTTCGCTAAGTATATTATTTATATTAACCCCTTCAGTAATCATTTTAAAATTAAAAATGGAAATAAAAACTCTTTTTTAAAATTAATGAATTTTATTTATTGAACATGTACATCCTTTATAAAAGCCATTTTAGGCCCAAAATGGAATTGAAAGTTGATAATATAGTGCATAGTATGGGTTTATAAATTCATTAAAAAATATTCATTTCAATTCATCATAATTCCTCATTAATGCAAAGATATAATAAAAAAATAAAAAAACATCATCAAATTTGTTCTTTGTTGTGGTAAATTCTAAAAATAGCGTTCAAAACAAACAACCTTACTGCTCAAAACACTGGGCAGTACTAACATCACCTGATGTCACCCGATGTGCAGAGATTGGGAGATAGTGGTGGAGTGGTACCTCGTTTGAATCATTGTAGCTGTCTTTTGTCTCACTTCTACATACCACGAATCGCTTATTTGCGCCCAAAACATTCGGGAGTGATCTTTTCTGCAGTTAAAGCTTGGCCGAGTTATCTTGGGTGTGGGAATTTTCGCACATAACAGCCGCCCGAGTATACTCGGGTGCAGTCCTTAAGTAGTTAATTTCAGTATTTCAGATTGTACTATTTGTACTACTTATAATAATTCATTTGCAAGATGACCCATGCTTCTCCTTCTTTATTAGGAATATTTGTGACATTATAGATAAGACAAATTAACCGCGTCAAGTTTGTAGTAACTCGACTTTTCGGCGAGGTTGCAACCGCCGTTGTCTAGGTAACTGTATCTGTCTCTCTCGAAAATCAACGCCCTACAGTTAAAAAGCTTTTATGTAAATACAAACATATGAATAAATTGCGTACATATGCTGAAAGTCGTGGTAATTATAGATCATTAAATTTTATATTTTCTTTATTGGTGTATTGTATGAGCCACTGGAAAGAACCGTCAAAGATAATCCGATCGCCACTATTTTTGTACTATTATTGTTATCATGACTTTCATCGTACCTTATCATAGCATGTTATTTTTAAGACCCTTGGCTCCACACTTAAAACTAGTCCACCGTTTAAAATATGTCGAATTTTTGAAGACAGTTTAATTTATTTTAAATTAATTTGAAATTTACAATAATCTACAATAAATTGAACCCTGTGTACAATTAAAATGCTATGGACAAAATTATCGTTTTTTTTAGATTTTTTTTTGTACAGGCGCTTAGCATTATGTTGCACCAACAAATGTATTTAAATTTTTAATATATATCGCATTTAAGAGTGGAATTATCAATGAATAATGAAGACTAGAATGTTATTCTCTTACTCTAAATTATAAGATTGAAGATAAGATTAAGCGCATAAGATCAAAGTTATACCAATAAAGAAATGAAGAACAGTGCTGAGATGCTAAGCAACAAAACTGGGGATTGAGGTTAGTTGGAAGACATAGCCAAGCGCCACTTACATTTATTGAAGATTCGGTGTCCGAATTTCTTGTGCAGTCGTCAGATGTGGGCTCGTAGTCATTGTTGAAGACATGTTCAACTTCTTCTTCAGTAAATTGTAACCGCCGGACACAGGATCTGCCAGGATTGTTTCACCGCATTGTCGCTTGACACTATCTTGCCTCGAGCGATTCGTTAACAATAACTAAGGGCAACACAGTGCGAAGGCTCTCCCGCGCGCTCTATCGGTGGAAGCATGAAACCGACTCTACAGAATCATAGTTCTTACTTTTCCCCACCAGAATTCTCCACCAGCTCGATTTTTGCAGAAATGGCGCTTGGCGCTATGTTACCCCCCCCCCCCACCTCTTCGTTTTTTTTTCTGTAAAAAAATATTAATTCCTATTTTTTAAGTATGCAGCAGCTTAACGCGTTGATATATATTTGTAATGTTGATTTGTGTAATAAATAAATAGATAAAATGTGAGATGCTCTATTCCGTAATATGCGGATATTGCCTTTATCATATGACCACTTTACTTCTCTATACATTAATTTTATAGCTTTCTTTAAAGAGAATGCCAGAGAGTCATTCCCTTTTTCACGTTTACCCAACAAAAAGGGAGTGTAATTTGTTCAGGGATTATCTACGTATGTTTTCCGTTTCTTTATTCCTCCGTAACTTCTAAAAGTTTGCATTGTTATAATTGTTGTATATCATTAAATATGTCATCTTGAGTGCTATAGATTACCTTAACTGTACAAATATTAAGTAAGTAGTTGTATAAATGTCCAAATGTCCAAACATCAATAAATTAAAATAAATATATCGTGCTTAGATTTCAAAAGAATGGTCTAATTGAGTACATTTCGGAAATATACATTGTGTCTATATGGATAAATATATAAATAACAAATATTTCTTATAAAAAGCCGTAATAAAAATAATTATAATTAAAAAAAATCACATTTTGTAACGGCAGTCCTATTTTTAACAGCCAAAAAAAGAGAAGGTTATCAATTCGGTAGTATCTCTTTTTTATGTTTGTTACCTCAGAACTCTACCGTTTATAAACCGATTTGAAAAATTCTTTTTCCATTTGAAAGGATATAACTTGCAGATTGGTCCCATTTTTATCAAAATCCTGTTCTAATGATGGGAAGGATGAGGGTACTGCTATTGTAAATTCGGACCTAATTTAACCTATGTTACGCTTGTCACAGGGAACCCTTATTTATCCTTCAGAAAAGAGCATTACGGATTATCGCCAACGCTGAACATATAGAATCATGTAGACCTATTTTTAAAAGAATGAATATCATGACTCTCACATCACTTTACTATTAATTCCTATTTTTAAGTATGTTAGCTCAACACGTCGATATATCTGTAATGTTGATTTGTGTAATAAATGAATAGGTAAAATGTGAGATGCTCAACGATTCCGTAATATGGGGACATTGCCTTTATCATATGACCACTTTACTTGGCTATACATTCATTTTACAGCTTTATTTAAAGAGAATGCCAGAGTCATTCCATTTTTACACGTTTACCCAACAAAAAGGGACTGTAATGTGTTCAGGGTTCATCTATGTATGTTTTCCGTTTCTTTATTCCATAGTACCTAACTTCTGAAAGTTTGTATTGTTAGAACTGTTGTATATCATAAAATATGTCATCTTGAGTGCTATAGATTACCTTAACTGTACAAATATTAAGTAAGTAGTTATATAAATGTCCAAATGTCCAAACATCAATAAATTAAAATAAATATATCGTGCTTAGTTTTCAAAAGAATGGTCTGATTGAGTACATTTCGGAAATATACATTTTGTCTATATGGATAAATAAGTAAATAACAAATATTTCATATAAAAAGCCGTAATAAAAATAATTATAATTAAAAAAGTTCACATATTGTAACGGCAGTCCTATTTTTAACAGCCAAAAAAAGAGAAGGTTATCGATTCGGTAGTATCTCTTTTTTATGTTTGTTACCTCAGAACTCTACCGTTTATAAACCGATTTGAAAAATTCTTTTTCCATTTGAAAGGATATAACTTGCAGATTGGTCCCATTTTTATCAAAATCCTGTTCTGATGATGGGATCCATAAGGAATTGAGGGAACTTCTCAAATATTATCATATAAAGTTGAAAATGTACATGTTTATTAAATTCCGATGACAGTGTATTTATTGTTATGGTAAGTATGACCTGATCCTACACCCTGGGTTGGCCCCCGACGTGGGAACTCCTCAACGGTCAACAGCATAGACACGAAATTTTGTATACTCCTTCAGTTACGACAGTCCGTTCTAAGTTTTACCATGACATGGCTGCTGCACACAGGGTTTACTCCCGACGAGCGGACTCCTTAACGGCCAACAGCACAAACACGATTTTTTTTTATATGCATTAAATTACGACAGCCCATTCTAAGTTTCACCAAAATACGACTACGGCACCTAGGGTTGGCTTCCAACGAGGGAACTCCTCAACGGTCAACAGCGCAAGCACAAAATTTTGTATAAGTATGCATTCAATTATGATAGCCCGTTCTAAGTATCCTCCATGAAATGGCTGCTGCACTTATAAAGCATTTTGGAGTCGGTTTTTATTTTATTAAAATTGTGTATTTTTATTCTTTTTAATATATTTACTTGGTATATTTTACAATAACTTTATCTATCAGTAATTGTATGTAGTTATCGCACCTATTATTTAGAGATTTTCAATTTGATGACAACCGAAATAATATTATTTTTTGATTAAATCTCTTTTTGATGTGTATCCAGCTTAATATTAGACTATCATACCTCAGTGTTGGTGCGTGTATCTATTCCAGGGCGTTAGTGTGGCGATGTGCGAGTTGTGTTAAATGAAGCAGAATCACTCTGATAACAACCCCCTTTCCCTCCTTGCATCGACCACCCTCGTGCCGTCCTCCTCCTCCATATCTCCACCCCCTCTCACACGTGAATTCCATCGTAGGCACGTCATAGTTACGCCATCTATGAATATTCCCGCGATAGAATACCGCGATCGGCAACTATTCGACTATATGTCAGCCGATGGAACGAATGCCTTGGGTAATTAAGTCAAGAATTTGCACTGAGCTGCTTTGACATAGATTGACATTTGGCAGCAGTAATTTATGTTCATTAGGAGGTATATGAAAGCTCTATTAAGGGTAATATTGGTGAAATTATATTGATATGTGCAGGATAATTTCTACCTCACAAACCAATGTTTCAAGGATGAGGGTCCTGCTATTGTAAATTCGGACCTAATTTTACCTATGGACGCAATTATAATATGAAATAATATAATATGATATGACAATACTATATAATATGATATAATATATTAAACAAAATGTAATATATTGTAATATAATGCAAAAGAATACCCTAATACTATAATATATCTAGATCGTTATATTTATATATGTGTGTATGTGTACCTACGTCAGTTAGGCTTCTCGACCTAAGTCAGAAATTAAGTCGTATGCCCCGATACAGGCTATATTTGGCCTAGTTGGATATGCGCTGAGCATGGTCATGTGAATGTGGGCCGTTGTTTCTTCGCACCATTACTTGGTATGACCATTTTTATGTGTTTTATAAGTATGTTTGAAATAAATGAATAAAATAAATAAATAATTGCATTTCTTCGTGAACTAACCTCGGAATAGCTCAGGCGAATGAGACAGAGCAGTGCGTTAGGTCGGAATGTAAATTGAATATTCCTACCTTTCCCCCCGGCACAAAAACTACCTGCCGAACATAAAACCATCTCAATCAGTATGAAACAATTTTGTCCTGCCTTAAATTATGCCGCTTTATGTTCGATTTGGTAGTTTTATGCTGAAAAATTACCAATCATTTATTACACATTCCGGTCTAACGTATTGGTCTGTCTCGCTAGCATGAACGAACGCAATCGATCCTATTATTTATTAGAGATAAGCCTACTTTTACTAACTAATTGCATATTAGAATTGCATCCATATATCATTTCAATTACCTATAACGAAACATCGTCTCTCGAGCCCAAATGATAAAATTACCCAAAAATAGTACATTTCCATGCACAAATATTTGACTATACTGATTAACTTACATATGACATTTCTAAAAAAAATAATCACCCCCAAGGTCTTTTTATCGATAGTTATATGTTACTTATTCATCAGTATATTATTACTGTTAGGTGAAAAAATTAAGTTACAGATGCTCTCTAAAGTCACAAATCTTGTAACACCTGTAAATTTTCACCAATTCATCAATGATATGTTGACAGATACATAATTGTGACGTTCAATATTCAAAAGTAACATGCCTACACTTGTGAAATAAGCTGATTTTTCTTATGGATATGTGAGAGTGGCCACCCTTCACTGGACTCCAATTGATTGTGAGCGAAGGGTGGATCTCATCGTGAAGTTTTCTCCGTGAATGAAAGTCGTGGATGTCGAAGTAGATGTATTTAATCAGAAGGTTGAAGTGAGTCGCCAGTTCTTAACGCCTTGATTGTTATTTCGCCGTAGTGTATTAGTGTGGGCGCGAGGTGAAGCAGTAGTAGTGTGTCCGAAGTGTGTAGTCGAGGAGCGAGACTTGACGATCGGTATCGCGGGTAATGCAGGTGCTGCTTGATAATGAAGCGTAGTCGCGGTAACTATCCGCCAAGGACATGATGCGTAGAGCGCGGTAACTATCCGCCAAGGGAATGATATCGATTGATTGAAATGTACTACGTTTTATACCGTGAGCGGTGATGTAATAGCTATTAGTGGGGTGCGACATGTGCATCGATCAGAAGAAATGACATGAGTCATCGCTTGACTGTGCATAAATTGCCGAATTTAGTTGGAAATTAACTGCAGCTGACTCGTGTAGATTTGAGCGAGTTTGCGGTTTCCATTCTGTGGAAATTACTTTTTTGTTGTGGGTATGTTGGACCGACAGGGCTCCAACAGATGCATTTTAGTAATTTCTGATTATATATGATTGCCGATCCAGAATTACTGTGTGGCACTTTTCCTATGAAATTTCTACATTATATATATCTGGCGATTTTTTGAACTTATACGAGTTCAGTATAAGCGATTTTGGATATTTCGTTTAGTTTATTTTTTCTTAAATTTCAATAGTTTGTGTCTCATAAGAGTATTCGTATGTGGTGGCATGGTCTCTTTGAGTTATAAATTATTACTAGCCTTAAATATATGCATGTGTGTGTAGCCTGAGAATAGAAATTAGAAATTAGAAATTAGAAAATAGTGTGTGTAAGTTATAGCATTCGATCTTCAGAATTGATAATGCAATTCCGGTAATTTTATCCCAACGGAAAATGGTGACCCAGTCGTTAATCGAACCCGGAACCTTACAATGTAAAATCAGGCGACCTATTTTCATGTTTTCTCCATTTCTCGCTAAAATCGGTTTCAATATTTTGCTTTCTCTGTTTTATAGTCATTTTTAGTTTTTCCAAGAGTGTTTTCAGTCTCAAAGTATTTGAAAAATACTCATAGTAGTGAATTTGGAACTACCATCACTTGTACTAGTAAATTTGTAATGTTGTGTCTTGTTACTTGCGAGAAACGTGGGCCCAATTGCTCTTAAAATTTAAAGGAAGAAATAAAATAAAAATTAAGAAATCAAATAATAAGGAAATGAAATGTTTGCCCCAATAAGAAATACAAATACCCACACCATCTATATTGAAGCGAAAGTTTTCTTGTTGATGTAGTTATGTAAAATGTTTCGTTTTAATGGTAGGTACCTATTAAATCGGTAAAGTGAATATTTTAGAACTATTTAATTTAAAAAAAGGCAATGTCGATCAATCATTCATACACGGACTAGCTTGAACACAAGCCTAGGGGTGGCTTCGCACGCAATGCGACGTTTACGAAGCGTAATGATGCCGGATAACGAGACGTATTTAACAGATGAAACGTTGATTAATAGATTGATAACCTAGCACTTAAGTCTGGAAACGTACGAGCGACGACTTTGAAAACTTCAGTAATGAATATTGATCCGAGATTTTAAATTGACGGCGACCTTTACTCATGCCGAATCCAAAACACTATTGATATATTTAAAATTATAAAAGGTCGTACTTTACTTCAAGTGAAAAAATATTTTATGAATTTGAAGACTATTGCGGTTGTTTACCATTATAAATAAGATAAAAAACGAATTTACCGGCTGCAACGTCGCCGAAACGTCGGGTGTCACAAGGCTAACGCGGTAAATTCGTTTTTTATCTTATTTATAAGAAAAAATATTTACCTATTTAGTTTCAAAATAGATATTTGACTAGGAACTTTATAGATTAAATGTAAAGCTTAAGATCGTTTCAATTTTCTCAATTCCATAAGATAATTTCGGCTCCTATTCTACCATTTTTATTGTTTACTATTTCTTTCTTCAATCCGTTGGTAATATTTATTATTAAATTTACTTATTTTTGCACTTTTTGATATATTTTACTGACTATTTCTTCCATTGACTATTTTATTATGATTATCTCAAAGTATAGTGGAATTGATTAGTTATAGTTAGTTATACTGGGCGTTCCTCCGCAAGTCGACATCCAGTGTGCCTATTTTACGTTTTCTTTTAGTGGAATTGATTATTTTGTATTCTAATTCCGAGAATGGCATAATAGTATTTTTAACCATATATCAACTGATTTCAATCATAATATTAACTGATATATATTAACATAAATGTATAAGTAATATATAGGTTTCAAAATTGCAACGCCAGTTTGAGGTGGCGGCGTAAAATGAAAATGAACCAAGTTTGGGGGAAACAAAAAATTATAACATTCCTCAATAAGCCGTTAATTTTAACAGACAGATAATAAGACCCTACAGGGAAGAAACCCGCATTAAGAAAATGAGGTCCTTTTTGGCGAATTAACATATTAAAAAGAAAACTAACCAGATAACTAGCACAAAAGGAAAAAAATAATATTTATCGGCGAATAGTTGTAAAATTAACAAAAAATATTAAAATAGGCAATTATTGCACACTGATAATGCAACAAACATGGCGCAACTGATGATGCAACTGTTTTAGCCTTCCCAAACAAAATTATTTTGATTTTATTTATTTGTTTACATTCAGGTAGTTAGTTATCTTTGCCATCGTGCAGATATAAGTTGTTATTAGTTATATAAGCATTAAGGAAAATATAAACACAACCCATACAATCATTCTAGCTAGACGAATGAATGTTCTTTGTGCCGTGCCCCGTTTATCAGCGCTAATAAAAAATTACTATGACTATCAAATTGGACAGCTCTGTAAATTACTCACTCATCATGACAATCACTGTCATAAATATGACACTCGTAATAGAAATAATGTGGTAATTCCCAAACTACGTTAAATGAGGTGTTTAAAAAAATTACATTTAAAGATATAACCATGCATGCCGTCTAATCTATTTAGTTTTAAGGTATATATTTTGACTTGGTACTTCGTAAACTGAATGTAAAATCTAAGATCATTAAAATTTTGGTTTTTATTTAAATTTTAACTTTGTAAATATACACCTATTCTTGCAATTTTAAATCTGGCTTTTTTGTTATACCCGTTGAATAATTTTGATTTATGTATTTATTTTTGCATTATTTTATTAATTTCAGGTAATATTTCTTTCTATGACTATTTTTATTATGATTATTTCAAACTTGATTAGTGATAGTGGAATTGATTATTTTGTACTCTTATTCCGAGGATATATTTTCAAATTTTCAGAGAATGTACAATTAAATACAAAGCATACATTATTACAATTGTTATTATTACATTATTACAATTATTATAGTACAATTAAATAGACCAAGCGACCAACTTGATAAATCGATAGAAGAATAGAAAGAGAAAGCTTCATATGGGCCCCTTTATACCTGTTTATTCGCGCATGCTCGCGACACACCTAAATATATCCCTATGGTTTAGTTTGAGATTGAACCTAATTGAGTTTAGGCTTAAGTTTTTGTTTTAAATGTGATTCGATTTAAAATGTTATGTATAATAATTTGGAAATAAAGAATTACTAATTATTATACTAAATTAAAGAGGGGGCCCATATGCAGCTATCTCATTCTATCCTACTATCGCGTTCATTCACAGTCTTTCTTCGTACTCTCGCCGTATGTCTGTAATTAAATAACGTGCGAATAAACTCTGAAGTCACTAAACTTTGTTTTTCAGAAAATGTAGTATTCGATGGCCGAATTCAATTATGGATATATGCAATAACTAGTAGAAATGTTACTTTACGATTATATAAACGAAGATGATTTAAAAAAGTAATTATGTCTGACGCTTTGCATAGTGTTTTAGTTTTTAGAATGAATAAATGTGGCTATGCGTACGACTTCGCCTTTGCTGTTCCATCCTTTGTATTTCCCGTTCTAAAATGACTATCCTGAAAATAAAGTAATAATTTAAAATTATAAATTTAGGTTTCCTTAGTTTTGGTAGCATTTGTTTTTCGGTCATAAAATTATTAACTAAATTCTATCTGAAGCCACCTGACAATTCTGTCTATCGATATATTGGCTTACTGTAAGATATTGCCCACTTAGCCATAATTCCGGCTTCATATGATTACAATAAAGGGTATTTAAATTGAATTGAATTAAACTATGGCTGATGAACACCTTAGCAAACTTTCTCTTAACCACATCGTTCTGTTGGAACATGTGCAAAAGATTACTTTCACACAATCGAAATCTCCCATAATAAATATGGTACCAACCGAGCGTCCAACATTCCTAATGAAAAGAGAACCTTATCGACGCATCGCTGATTGGCGTGCGCCAGCAAAAAGAAAAATAGTGTAGGTCCAGTGTCAAGAGATAAGCGAATGATTGATCAAGTTAGCGAACGCGGCGGCGAAGGGTCGCTTTCAATAATAACCGCACTTGTGCCGCCACTTATCTGACACTTATCTTTCGTTTGAGGGTCGGTCGCCTTATCGCTCGTTCATTCATTACCGCCCGTGTCGTGAAACTGGGCCCGGATACCATAATATTCCTCGATTCCCCGGTGTAACGTTTACTGCGGATTTTTCGACGATTGCGTATCTATTAATTGAATTTCTGTATTTCAAGATACTATAGGTAGGATACGGAAATTTTAATGATACTCAAGACTAAAAGATTCAACATATCAACATACATACAGTACATTTGTACATTATGCAATTCTTCTTCTTCTTCATCATCAGCGCGCATTCGCCCACCGATGGGCATACGCCTCTCCAATCACTCTCCATCCGGATCGGTTGTCCGTTTCCCTCATCCAGACAGGTCCAGCTGTCTCCTTGATGTCATCGGACCATCAAGCCGGTGGTCTACCCACACTTCTTAACCCCTCCTATGGCGGGGTAAAATTTCTGCCCGGGATAGTTTTGCGCATAACTTTTAAACTACTATACGGATCGTAAAAAGAATAACTGCAAAATGATCACATTGAAATTTGAAATATTATAACGTTACAACATTATCTCGTAAAACAATTAAGATAATAATGAATAAATATTACAGTTAGCACAGCGCGGAAAGCGTCTAACCAAAAATGGTTAGCTCACATAGGAAGGGTTAAGGTTGTACTGTTCATAATGATTGGAGGTATTTAGCCCGATAGCCGCCACGTCGGTCACACGTCTGGGCGAGCTCCACACTTTCAGGAAAATATTTCCAATTCCTAGGCTTGTGGCAACCTGGTCGAGTTACTTAACCGACGAATTGCACTATATTCACTAAATTTATTATTTAATTATTATTTATTGTTGAGAAAATTTCAAAATATATGTTGACGCTTAGAATTTAAATTTTGAATTTTTCGTTTATGTTTTTAATTGAATAATTCTTCAAAAGTATGCAATTAATGTACAAATATTAGGGGGTAACTAATAATTAGAGTAAAGATGAATTTAGTAAAATATATAAAATATTAAAGAAATGAAAATTACAGTATGCTAAAACATGTTGTTTTAAAGGAACATAAATATCACGAATTACATCGATGCCAAAGGGCATTGTCTATTTCCTGAAATGAAATCCGCAAGAAATGTATTTGTCATGCTGTTTTAGAGATATACAATAGTAATGCTCTCTATTGCTATCAAACTGCATGACATGAATTATTTCTCTTCTATTTTGTTCGAGTATCCATTTCTTCATTTATTTTTAAGTATAACTACTTTTATTTTTACATACAGGGTGGGTTTCTGTGTATTTCTCCAAGATAGCGCTTGAACCGATTGAGCTGAAATTTGACATGCAGGCATCATTAGGTCATGGCATAGAGAAAGACTGGTTGAAATCTATCCACCAGAGGGCGCCAGTCATACTTAAATCTCGGAATATTGGACTTAGAGACTGGAAGTTCGGTACACAGATGCCTTGTTGGGCCGAAATCACATTGTAATTAAATTTGGTTAGATATCTCATATACAGGGTCCTTCAGAGGAATCGCATGGGTTTGAAATAATGAGTACTCGGTTGAGTTTAGATGAATTGCTTATTTCTTAACAAATAAATATTGGTTGAAAATACAGTTTCATTTTAATTACATTTTACTATGTACGGAAAATAACATCACTTAAATGACTGCCTCTTTCTGCAATGCTTATTACAAGCCTACGTTCAAAGTTGGTTATCAGTATCACTTTTTTTTTTGTTTCATTTAATAACCATTTTTTTTAAATACAGCTTTGTATAAGATCCAGCCAAGCCTAAAGCTTACCTGCTGGAGATTATGATAGGGTGACTTTCAGTGCAACTTTAGTGGCCATTTTGACCATATCATAATATATCTGCTGCATTATCTGCTACATTAGAAGGATTAGTCGGCACAGAAAGCCACCCTCTTGATAATATTTACATAAAAAGATGAAGTTACTTAATGCTAATAAAATAAAATATGAATCTTATTCGTATCATTTACTCGTGTGTTTCACTTTCACTTATTTTAAAGCTAACAATTTTTTATTCTTTTTTTTTGTTTTTTTTTTTATTTATTTTATAGGTTTTTAAATTTAGAGGAGTTTTGTTGAATAAATGAGGGATTAGCCAATTCAATCTTCTTTTGCCATAAAGGTTGCGAAAAGGAGGGACGAGTAGCCGTTCATTTTGTATCTGTCTAGTGCTGTGTTTATGTTGGACATAAATTCGGAACTCGTCAGTCTCGAAATATCGAACTGTCAATCTATAAATAAATAATACATCAGCTGGTAATATGTCACAATACTTGAAAAGTCCTATCTGGTCGTTTTTGAATTTATTTCGAATCCTGTTTGGAACTATTATTTTTTAAATTTTGGAAATATTCCAATATGTCAAGATCTATTCTCTGCAATTCATGGCGAATGGCATCTTTCAATTCTTCCAATGTCGGGCTTATCTTCATAGACAAGAGTCTTGAAGATGGTTGTAGGGTTACAACAAAAAACCACAAGCACTTAGATCTGGTGACCGAGGTGGCCATGGCCCATCGCCAAATCGTGTAATAATTCTTTCATGAAAAATCTCCCTAAGAACTCTCATTAAGGGCCTTGCTGTATGGGCTATGACCCCAGCTGTGATGTATATTCCCCGCCTCTGAAGTTCATGACCTATATAAGGATAGTGTTGCGATCTGGTACGTTTCCATAACGACCGACTTTGGAATGTCGTAAAAAGAGAAATTGTGTTTATATAACAGATTCACGACGTTTAAGGTGACATGATACATGAGAATGACCATATCTAATGAACTTAATTTTATGTTTTTTTTTTAAATATAAGCAATAATTTTAAAAAAGTAAGCGAATCCCTCGATAAGGAACCAATTTACAAGTTAGACTCTAAAAGTTACTCACTGCCTTGGACATTAAGGGTTTGAACTGATTTCGAAAGCTTTCAAGCGCGATTACTCTAACAATGTAAGCGGTGAGTGTGTTTAATTTCAATTTAATTCTATTGACTTGTTAAAACTCTAGCATTGCACTTAGCCACATTTTTTATGTAGGCTCTAAATTAATTGTGATTTATTAAAACGTGAGAGCGCTCTTAGAGTTACGATGAATAAGCTTTACCATTATCACACTTATAACACCACTGTTCAAAGACAGTTATTCTGTGCTAGCCCTGGGATCAAACGTTAAGTATGCGCCTGGTCGCCGACGCGAGCGCACGTCGATTTCGTGTCTGACTCTTCATCAACGCTGATTTTTTATTGGTCAACCCCTACAAAATTGACCCCGCCTACTTCCTCGCGTGTCTGTCCATTTCGGATATTTTCTAAGGTCTCATGTCGCCTTAACATAATTATCGTACACGAACACAAAATTTTGCACATTCTTCTGCCCACTAGTGACTAAAATGACGTAGCCAGCTGAGTTGGAAAACCCCTTGCTGGTTTCCCCCACTCTTCTACTCGTTGTGTATTGTGCTTTTCAAAAACATGCGATTCCTCTCAATGACCCTGTACAAGTGACATAAATAACATTTAAAAGCTGCCATATTTAAGAAAATGCTTATAAATATCATATTGGAAATATCCATTTTAACACCACGAAAAATACTACGAAAATGGATGGAGGGGGAGGGGGGTTGGTGCAGGGGGGTTGGCTCACATGAGAGCTTGTCTACTTGCCGAGAAAGTGTTATAGTGTTACTGTTTTTTTTTTTTTTAATATAATATACCCTTTATATTTTGAGTAAAATATTTTCGCTGTGCGCGACTGTACCCGATTGTGCGGGGTGGTCTGTCATAATGTGCGCCGTTTACGGGTTTTTGCTATCTTTATTACTGCTCTGCGTTGAATGCGAATCGCGTTAGCGGATGTGAAGTTCCCACATTAGCCTGCTCGCTATTACCCACCCAGCCGCCTCGCTCACCGCCACCCACAACAAATGCGCCCTAAATATCCACCCGTAGAGGTATACTTAAATATCATCATGTATGGAGCACGTTAATTTCACGTAGGAATACATTAAAAGATTCGAAATTAGGAAGCAAATTTACTTTCCCGTCCCACTAACCAACGAGGAAAAATGTGAACGCGCTAAATCATCCATTTTGAGACCCTTGACACGATAAAGACCATTTCCTGATTAAACTCTCTCTGTGTATCTGTCTATCTGTGTGTGTGTGTGTGTGTGTGTGTATCCCTCAACGATAGCGCCCAAACGCTTAATCCAATTGAGTTAAAATTTGTCATGCAGGAGAAATTTGGTCATGGCAAAAGTTGAAAAGGCTTTAGTTGAAATCAGTCCACCAGGGACGCACTAGTCACGTTTAAATCGTAATTAGAGATTTCAAATTTATACAGATTCTTGTTTGCTTATTTGTTTGTTTGCTTCTATATTATTTAGAGTGAAATTTTACAATAGGCTGGTTTATTATCATATTATCTCTTACAAACAACCCTACTATAAAGTATTTAAAGGTATATGTGCGTGTAACATACGTGGAAGTGTCTGTCGTGTTATTCCATTCGATCGATAGAATTAAAATGTAATTCCTTTAATTTTATCAGAACGGAAAATGGTGACCCTCTATGCCTCTATCTAAGCGCTATGCCACTGCCGTGCCGTGTTGGCATTTTGGGCCACATAGTAAAACTTTGGTTGGAATATCTCATACACAAGCTACACTAATATTTAAATTTTGCCATATATTTTAATTAAATAATAATGTTATCTATTGGCGCTTGACCGAACACCACCCTTAGCGGAGAGACAAGCCGCTCCGCTCAAGGCGTCGCAGTGTAACCCAACAGGGTTGGTCCGCAGGCCGAGAGAGGGCGCTTATTGATTTCATTTATGAGTTTAATATTCAGATGAAACCAGTCTACTTGCCGAAAAAGTCTTGAGGTGACACGACCAATTTTTCACGTAGATCAGCCGCGTTCTTAGTTTAACCATAATAGAGACAGTACGCGTGACGATAGCGTTGCTCTATCGCGGTATATTAGATTTAAGCAGGCTCACGGGCTTAAAGATCAATTTAACACGCGGTTATACAATTCCCTCGCCCCTCGCCCCCCCCCCTCCCCTTTACTGCGTCATTATAGGTTTAATGCATTTTATTTTTATTAATGCAAATTATTTTCTCTTAAATGTATGATGTTTTATTTTCTGCTCGATTTTAATGTCAGAAACATTTGATACGAGCTGCCATTACAAGGGATTTTAATAATAGTTTCGTCTTACTTTTACCGCAAATCATGTTTTCCCATTAAGGTAAGTTAAGCTGTAAGGTATTGCTTCAACGCAACAAATATATCGTTTTAGTGTTATTATTTAAAAGACTTTGTACTGCGTTTGCTTTTAAAATGTTGTAAACTATGCAATATTTTTACTGAAAATATCCAAAATCTTATTGAATAAAGTCGCAATGGTACTTAAATCAAACAAATACTTTTATAAAATACGGCTATTGCAATAGTGGCAATCTTCACTTTGATTATGACCTCCACAAAAGTAGCTTTTGGAAGCGTAGAAGGGATAAGATCTAAGTAATCTTTCGCTAATAATCAGTCAGACTTTCTGATTACGTATTTATATTACATTATTTGCAACTGTTTTTTACAGCATGGCAAACACATGGTTTTTCTAAAATAGTTATTCAATTAGGTAATTAGTAGGTGAAATATGAGGATTTTTTGTCTTATTATCATTTATATAGTATTCAGAATACAAGAACCGAAAAATAACACATCACAGTATTTTTAAACGCGTTTTTAAATTAGGGCAATTTAGGTGTTCCTTTTCCAGTTATATTTAAGAGAAGGCGAAACGTCGTTTTGACACGATAAAGATTTGCCTTTTAAAACGTGTCATTAAAAACACGCCGATGGGTGACGTCATTGGGCGGTTTTCGTAAGGGCTTTATTATAAATACTCGTATATGATAAGTGCTCATATAAAAAATCTCGATATAGACGCCTTTTAGCTCTATACCACCGATATTGCAAATTTTCAAACCATCCAAAAAATATAATCAGCGATGATGTATTCTTTTGAGGTTGCCCGTTTTCTGGCAATCGATTTTTTGCACGACTGCTGAACAAAAACGAGTGTAAAGCGTTCAGCGTTCATCTATGTACGTTTTCCAATTCTTTATTCCACCATGACTTTTATGTGTTCAAACCGATTTAAAAGTATGCGATAGCGTTAAAATCGTTGAGTCGTCCCGAGTGTCATAGCTCCAACTTGGGAGAAAACGTCACTTTCATTTACACGACTCCCAACAAAAAAAGAGTGTAATATTTCCGGTTTCATTTATGTATATTTTCGGTTTCTTTGTTCCACCGTAGCTTCTAAACGCTGGAACCGATTTAGATATGTGTAGTATTGTTAAAATCATTATATCATCCTCAGTGTCATAGGGTACCTTAACTGTCAAAATATCAAGTAAATAGTTGTCTAAATTTCCAAATCTCCAAATTTCAATAAATTAACATAAATATATCGTGTTAACTGTCAAATGAACGGTTTGATTAAGTACATTTCGAATATATGTATCTATAAATACATAAACCGCAAATATTCCATAAAAAATCGCAATAAAAATAATTATACCTACAGTAGTTCACTTTTTATGACGGCAGTTGTGTTTTTTATTCCTTTTAATATATTTACTTGTTTATCGCACATCTGTCGTTAAACATGGATCCTTATCTTGCAGCCTAGATATTGTAAATCCCCTATTAGCGGTATTTTATTTTAGTGACCAAGAATCCACGTAGTTCCACTACTTTGCCTGAGAAGACTTTGATTTGTGTGCCTAAAAAACTCGCGCATCGAGTTACATATTACCGTGTCGCGTCAAGAATGGCACATTAGCGTCGCCGCGCCGCTCCGCGCGGTTACAAGATACGCGCGGCGCGATAGGGCGGATGGCGCGGCGCCGCGCCGTTATGCCGTCGTTACAAAGCGGCGGCGGCCGTTACGGGCGCCGTCGGGTCGTTAGCCGCTGCTCCCCAATCTTTATGTTTTTATAAGTTCACCGGCGCTCACCTCTCCAAGCGACCGCCTTCGATTAATACATGAAGTTATCGAAGCGGCAATTTGCATACAACACGTGGCGAGCCAGACTCCGCTCCTACATGAATAGGGTTGCTAAATTAGGCGGAATGGCGCAGTAACGTGGAATTGTGCGGCGCGAAGATTACAGCGAAATGTGGAAACCGCGTTAATTGAGTAGAAAATCTATAATATTAGCAATATAACGACAGAACAAAATCCACTTACGAACAAAATCCTCTTAGGAAGCGTTCAGAAAATAACAGAAAAATATATCAGCGTCACTGTGGTATCAATTATTTTTTATTTAATTAATTAGGGAATGTACAAACCTTTTGTCTCTTAGTTATATTTATATCAATCTATATTTATTAACATTTATTCATGTATTTTTTTAATTAACCCAGCCTGTATGAGCATTAGCAAATAAAGTATTACGAGGAAGACCGAACGAATATAAGTGAGTATTTAAAAGAAAAACACTGTGCTTAAATTTATACACTGTAAAATTAGTATCTCTTATAAAGTCAAATTGGCTTTGATCTTTATGTGTACGGCTGCTGCACAACTAAGTTCCAGGACTTGTTCCAAGGCAGTGAGCTCACTAATTTTTATGTACATATATTCCCAAACACAGATTATAAAAGTCGTGTAACTAGTAATAACAGGAAATAATCAAAATGGAATAGGAAAAATATGTATTGGGAAAAATATGTAGTGTTAAATTAAATGAAATGTTGAAAATATTAAATAATAGTAACTTGAATAATAAAGACTTATCAAGAAAAGGATAGCATTTTATATTAGAAACGGGTGCTATGTTTCAACCAGGAATCAATTTCATATCGTTAGTAAATTAGTGATGACTGCTAAAATAAAATAAAATAGTTGGATAGATGCTTGCATATCGGCGAGTAGAGGCAATTGCCTCCTCGAAAAATAGTCGAGGAGCCATCGTACCTCGGCTTCGTATTTTCTCTTTTAGCACGCTAGGTCTCCTCAGACTCGAGGTGTCGCTTGCTGCGAGCGAACACTAACCCCAAGAAGTTTTAAATACTATTGTCGCTCTTCCCGTGTAGTAAATGCAAGGACTTTGGTTGTGGTGCACAGAAGACTCGAGACTAAGCGGCACCCACCACGCGGCCTAGCGAGCGACAGCGCAAGCGTCATTTGCCGACCGCCTCGAAAAGTAACGATACCGCCGCAAAGCCTAAGAGAAAGCGGCGTTATTCGCTACAATATGTCTATTAAAAGAAAGCAACTCAGCGATAGATCTTGTTTTCGGATTCGGCAGTCGTTATCGACGGTCGTTAGTTTATAAATTAACGTCGTTCATAAGTTTTGTAAATAAAATGTCATCGTAATCGTGAAAACTGGGTTTCCTGGCGATTTCGTCTCTTCCAAAGAAACAGTGTCTGGCGGTCCCCTCGACGAGCTATTGTGTCGAACTTCGCTGTGTCAGATCGGACTTCCGCAAATAACGGTAGCTCAGGAATACTCGACCTAAGACCCTAGACGAAGTGCGATCGGCGACGGTGCATCCTTTAATGATTCGGGGCGAAAACTCAAGCGGACGCAATGGTGGTCACAAGATGCTTTCGTAGGTTAAATTCTGACAGCTATAATCCATCGCCTTAATACTATGCGACATAGATCTACAGGAAATATAAATTGCACATTAATATGGCCAACCTGACTCCACGGCTTCTGCTGCTCTTTGTCCCTGCAACTACTGCCTCAAATCACTGCAAACTGCACAGACTTCACGATCCGGAAGCCGCCCATCAGCGCCTGTGCTGTTCCCCCAGAGGCTTTAATCACACTTGTCTACGACACATCGGTGACAGGGTTCACAAAGTCCTTTCCAGGTATTTCCCTATCCGAGGAGGGTACCGAATAGGAGTTGAACCGTGATTTGAGCCGACCCAAGGTAACAAACATATCATATGGCCCAAGCTGCACAAAACCGTTAGATGCTAGAATCCGAATTGAAATGATCACGATAAGTAGAAACAACGGAGATGGATAATCTAACCTTGGTTTTTCATTAAACGAACGCCGTAAGTTCTCAACTGACAATCTTCGGTGATCCACTATTAAAAACTTCTTATCGTGATCATTAATATACAAAATACACTACAGCACAGGAGGTACATACATCACAAGCGAATGAAGTAGTCATATTACATTCCTGCAAATTGAATAAAAACCTACCCAAACTACATTGGCATATCGCTGTAATCAAACCTAAACCCGAGAGAGCCAGCCTTAAGCCATTACTACCAGATTTAGACGGATTTCTTCAATATACAATAATCACTGATTCGAGGTCATTTGATGCCTCTACTTGACGTTAACGGTAATTCACACTGAATTTATCCCAAATCCTTCAATATCACTCAGGGTCGGGTGGCCATTGGATTGTTTATAAGGATAGGTGACGCCAGGTCAACAGCTACCCTTAATCTTTAGAAAACATACGTCTCCAACCCCCCCTCCCCCCCCTTCCGCCTGCACCGGTTATTCGCCGGATTGCCTACGTGTGGCTGGCACAATCTAGTATGCAAAATACCAAGTTCCGCGCAAGATGTTTCCCCAGATCCCGACTGATCCCAACTGCCTTCGACTGTAGTACACCGCCGCAGGCAGAGTTCACAGCGACCCTTTTAGATTAAGTCCCTCTTAGGGGGGCTACCGGATGGGAGTTAGCCCGTATCTTAAGCCGACTAAGGTAACACAATGAAAGCCATCACCACCCAATCTCCACGGAACCAATAGGAACATATTGTAAGTACACTAAGAGAAATATAACGATTTAATACACGTAAATATGCACGTATCAACAAGGATTACGTATATAACTCGGACTGTGGTCTATACGTATGAATTAACATGACGCGTAACGGTGTTGGCGTGACGGTAGCTACCGTGTCGTTGTGTTAATAATGTTATTTCATTACGTCGCGATCTTGGGATCTCGCTTCTAATATGGCAGTATGTAGTAGTATACGTACGGTTATAGTCGGACACATGAATCCTGTTGAAACTAAAGTATGCTGTTATTTCCGTATTAACGGTGAGGAAAATGTTGATTCATATAATCGAGTGATGTAGTTACAACAAAATACTTCGTAATTCAACAAAAAACATCCTTACTCTGTATAAAATCGAAATAACAAAATGGTTATGTAAGAATTAATCCATTATTTCTCTCAGTATAGTGAAATTTAAATTCCTGCAAATTGAATAAAAACCTACCCTAACGTGATTACCATATCGCTAAAGTTTTTACTCCCCTACTCTCGGCGCGGCGCGGTCTAAACACGGCGAATGCAGTAGTCCAAAACAGTGCCGTTCGCAAACATAAAGCGAAAAACATCGCCAAAGGGCCACTCGAAACCGATTGCACGTTCTTTTTTACCGCTCGCTTCACATTCCACGCTGCGAGCTCAGTCAATCGGCAACAAAATTTAATAATCGCTATTCAGTTAAATTCCCTTGCTCAATTTGATAGTTGACTGGCACAAAAGCGACCCTCGAAGCGATTGAAAAGCCACGCTTCGGAAAGGCCAGAACGCGATGCGCTGCAAACATTTGAGCCCGTTATAATTTTCCGACTTTTTCATTCAAGTTAAAGACTTAATTGAATGTAGTTCATAAAACTCAGAAACTCTAAGCGACCGAAATCAGCTTGCTTATAAGGGGGAAGGCACGGTCGTCATGTCGTGAGGACTTTTAAAAACTAGGGATATTGACCGTATATGCAATTTTTGATCGAGATGCTCTTGGAGAATTCTATTGCAATAAGAGTTCAGAAATATTCCACTAGGAAGCATACCGGCATGCCACAAGGAATAATAATACCCATTACCTCCAACTGATTATACCGCGTACGGTCAAGTTCCAGGCGACTAGTCTTAACCAAAACTTGAACTTTTTAGTAAATTGCATGATACATTAAAGTTGATTAAAATAATTGATATTTTCAAGAGAATCTGCTTAAAATCAACATGTATGTGATTTCGAAAACAAAATCGTAAAATATAATTTAATATCCAATTTGTCAATTGTCAATTGTACAGTTATTTTTATATTACAGTTATTTTTGTTACTTGGAATACTGTGATTTACTGTATATCCTACATTCATCCTATGCATATCCTATGGCCATTCGTACACAGTTGTGAAGTGAAGAAACGGAAATAAATACTCTGTATTCTCTCTTCATAGCTACAGATGAAGTTGGATGAGTAAGAGAGGGGCGGAGTTAGCGACAATGGAAAACAGCTGTGCCGCTGCGCCTGTTTTTCTCGCCACGGTTGAAGCAAGACAACAGAAAATATGCGCAGGAAACGGTAACTCGAGATATATACAGGATGTCAACGAGAAATTGCGAAACATTAATATGCAAATAGGAAACCAAAAACCCTAGTACTATTTTCTCTACGGTCACTTTTTTTTTTATTATTTCCTAATTTTCGGATATAAATACTCTTGGTTATAAATACCACGAATTGAAAAAGAAAAAGGTGAAATTATGGGATTTATTTTGATTTATATTATTATTATTATTATTATTATTTGAAATAAGAAGTTACCATTGAGAAATAATACCTACTATATTATTTCTTCGTCAGTTTTAATTTTCCTTTAATACCCTGTATAACCATACCTACTAATTTAAAAAATATATACTAATCTACTAATCTATCTAGAGCAGCCAAACTCTGTACACGTCCTAATGAAATAAAATTATTGTATACAAATCGCGGTTTATCCTTGATAGAATACCTTGATAACCATGAAATACACCTTATCTTACTAAAAGAAATCAACGATACGTACTACCTTATACAAGATACAAAAGACACTGTACCAATAGCCAGTTAATCATCTGGTTTGTGACTGCTTGCTACATATGTTTACATGCATGCATCCATTCAATTACAACTACACTCAAGAGGAACGAATCCGAATTACTAACATCATCGTAATATCTCCGAAACTAAGAATGCTAGCTTATTCAATGTAATACTACTCAAAAAAATATGAAATCTTCTTTATTGCTGTAAAGCCATTCACATGCCATCAAAAATTCAAATGAAACAAAAAAAATACTTTTTGAAAAGCGAACTACGAATTCAATGCATTTATTTTTGCTTTTGTTTCTGTTCTCTTACAAAAAAATCTGTTGTGTCACCCCAAGACTTTCCCGATAAGCAGACAACCCCCGCCGCGCGCCAAACCCCTAAACCCATAACCCCCCAACCTCCCCCACCCCCTACATGTCCTCCCCGACACACCCAACGCTCCCAACTCCACCCCTAAGCCATTCCACCCACTAAACAAACCTCCCCTTTCCCCCCGAAAACTCCGAACCCCCAACTACCCCCAAACCTCCCCATCCCACAAACACCACCTCCCCTTCACTGCCCCCCCCCCGATAGTGATTGATTATGATAGCAAATCTAGTTTAGTATTTTAGTAGTATTTCCGTGGTATTAAAATGGCTGTTTTTAATGTGCTTCGTTTCTCGTCTAGCCTCGGGCGGCTCGACGCTTTTATTTGGCGGCTGACGAACTTTTTTTTTGTGTTACTTGTTTAAGAGATATTGCAACCACAATCTTTTCAACTCTTGCCATGACTAAATGATGCGTGCATGAACAATTTCAGCTCAGTCTGATGAAGCGTTTGTGGGGAGCTATCGTGGGGAACACACACACATACAGAGAAGTGCGTTCACAATATTTTCCTTTGCCAGGAAGAAATATAACAAGCGCCCCTGGTATCTACTATTCATTATTAATATAGTGATTATTGAATATGCTAGCACTCTTAGTTTTAGATATATCCATATTGGTGACCCGGATACGTTGCTCTTGAGTAGTGTAATATAAAAATATTCATATATCTTGAATTGCTTGATGTCCCAATATATCTGATCAATATTTCACGATGCGATACTTTTATCCGCGCGCCGCGATTCCGTTTATAAATCAAAAGCCGCTAAAGTTGCCAACTGGCTATGAATAAAAACGCGATAGATAAATAAATCTGCTTTAGTTTCGTCCGCAATGATTTATAGGAAGGGAGATATTGATATCTGCTTTTGTAGCCGTGCCGAGTCTCTGCGGTTGGATTCAGATAAATATTAAACGCGCGAAGACGGTTCAAATGCGAGGGGTGAATAAGTTCCATTGCGGCAGGCAGCCTGACGTAGCTGCACTGCCGTTTTCCAACGGTATTTTTAATGTGATCAATATACAGAAATCAATACGTTATTTATTTATTTTATTAGACGAATATTCGCAAAATATGCGGGTATATAAAATTCAAACATATTTATAATTTATCAAAGTATTCTACACGATGAATTTTAATTAGTGACATCCTTGCAACGGGTGAATCAATACGGGCAAATTTCAATAATAGAAAATTGCAATAAATTAAAATAAAAACAAAAGAAAACTTTTTATTTTTAAATTTCAAAAAAATGTGTGTTGAAAAATAGTATAAAAATTGTTTAGGGCGTTGCGCCATCTAACGGTAGGTAAAATATCGCTAAATTAAAAATGGAAAATGTCAAACTTTATTTAATTGTCAAATTTTTCAATTTTACATTAATAAAAAAAACAAAAAAAATATTAAAGTTGCTTATTTGCTCGTACTGATTCACCCACTTTAAGGATGTCACTAATTAAAAACTCACCTTGTATACTTTATCATTTGCCAACAAGTAAATATATTTAATGGAATAAAAAACACGACTGCCGTTACAAACCATTGTATTTATAATTATTTTTATTACGGGTTTTTTATGAAATATTTGTGATTTATGTATTTATCCTATGTACATATGTACCTATATTATTTCGATAGATTAGATACATAGTACCTACATTATGATTTCAGAAACAGAATCTATATTCGTTAATACGACACAATATACTCATGAAAATTATTAAGTAATTACATGGTGAGGTTTCTAGTAAGTCGATTCATATATAATAACGTCTCAAATGCCACAAACTACATTGTAACTCCGTACAAAGTGTCGTCTAAAAAGAAAAGACATTTCACGCTCGCTTATCCTCACCGGTAAACTTGAGGCGGGGACACTTTATCTAGATATCGTGTGTGTCATAAGTTAGTGCTCTCATAAATATTTAATGCGCGGAGAATCTAAGTAAGTTACTGAATAGTTTTATTTCGCCTTCGTAATGGGGGTGGTATCTAACGTCGTCTTTGTTTTGCGCTTCGAGCGAGTGCGAAATTGATGTTGACTCGTCTTCAGAGGGTGTCGTAATGTAACGATGAGGGTAGAGAGTTTTTTTTTGTACTTGATGTTTGATCGAGGAAAAACGAAGAATAAATTATTTAATTTAGTTTATTGTAATATTCTGAAAACAGAAGGTTAAAAGTGTGACTAAGGATTTATAATCTGGAAACATTGGATCTGGAACAACGTACACTGACATATAATTTTTAAAATAAAAACTAATAAAAAAACACGACTGTCGTTACAGAAACTGAGCTATTGTATATATAATATTTTTAAAACTTTTATTTTTGTGAAATATTTGTGGTGTATGTATTTATCCATATAGAAACATATATATATTAGGAATATCTACAATCAGACCTTTAATTTTACACTAAGCACGATATATTTATGGTCATTTGGAGATTTTGACATTTATACAACTATTTACTTAATATTTTGGCAGTTAGGTACCCTATGATACTCGGAATTACATAACGGTTCTAATAAATACTTCTAAATCGGGTCCAGCGTTAAGGAGTTATAGTGGAATAAATAAACGGAAACATACATAGATGACCTCTGAACACATTAATACACTCCGTTTTTGTTGGACAGTCGTGTAAAAAAGACAAAGGCTTGCGTTCCTTAAATAGCGATCTACCCGAGTACAGTAATTGACAAATAGGACGACGTTTCGACCAGACATATCAATATGCGCGATAATATATCGGGCATAATAGTGTATGACCATTTCTAACACATATAATATAGCTTCCAACTTTAAAAGTCTGGCAGTAATATGCACGCTGCATCTCTCCACTTAACTGAATAACATTATTTTTATTGTAACGCAGAAAGATGCGTCCTGCCTATACTTTTAAATATCACGATGCCATTCATTACCGCAATATCGTATCACCTTTAAATTCGTGAAAGCCCTGAAAAAGACTTTGTAAATTACTATTTTAAGCATTACCTTCGAAAATTAATTTATTTCTATTCATATTCTTATTCTTTATTACCAAGGGAACTGCTTTGCAGAAGATCAGAGTAAAGTATTTTTTTAATAAGTCGATTTATAATAACTTGATTTGCCGACCAAAGGTTGCATACTTTTTGAACAAGGTTTTATTCCCCCATATTTGACAGGTAGTTTGCTCGATTTAAAACGACAGTTCTGGCAGAGGTTGGTGTTAGGAGAGGGGTGGGGGTGGGGGGGGGGGGGTACTGGACTCTTCCGGCTGCATCATGCGATGTTCACGCGTCATCGCTCCCAGCAGAAATGCACCGGCACGCGCGCACTACATGACCATGCGTCCGATGCAGCCGCCTGTGCTGATAAACTTACCCCAATGCTACATCATGCACATTGCACATTGCACATTGTACATCGCTCAAATGTCATGGCACTAAAGGAAACATCAATACGTTTATGCGTGGGGCACACCGATACGTTCGGTAAGAGGAAAGTTTATAATTCAGTTTCAGTTTTTATTCTGTGTATATTACGTACATTAGAAATTATATAAAACGAATTTACGGCTTGAAATTTGTTGCCACTGCCGTTGCAACATCACCGAAACGTTGGGTGCTACAAACTGCACGCGAAAAATTCAAATATCTTATACAGGGTGAGTTTGTATTGACCGGCATCCTTGAAGGGGGTGAATCAGTACCAGCAAGTAAACAACTTTTGAAATTTTAAAACTAAAAATATATATATATATATTTTAAATCTTTGTTTTTTTTCCCAATTTTCTTATTAAAACTTGCTTACCTGCTCCTGCTGATTCAACCCCTTGAAGAATGCCTGTTAATTAAAACTCAACTAGTATATAATGTCGAACAATCGCTATAGCCGTCGATTTGACATTACGCACGCATATTTTTTTTTTTATAACTTAAATTTTGTCTTTATTTTAGTTTTAAATCGATTCTATTTGGCACACTACTACTTTAATCTGTTTTGAAGTACCTTCTAATAAAGTTAATGCACTTTTACATTTACACGAACCAATAATAGCGACTGTGATTAAAGAATGACATCTGTACGATTTCTTTTGTTGTACATGGCCTGACATTATGCTTTCATTACGACATATTTACGTCACATACTTATTGAGTGATGAATTCTCACTGCTATATATCTGGAGTTTTTAGCTGTACCGTCACCTCACCTCACCACCCGTATCAACATACTGATGAAGAATGTTCTTTGCAGGGTAAGCTAGGGATTAGTTGTTACAGGTCTGCTAGCAAGTCATAGGTAGCAGGTGTTTGTCGTTTGACAGGCGGCAATCGCATGATGTATGCTTGCGACGTGATTATCCGTAGGCGAACTCCACTCGAACGGCTCATTCATAGCTCCACTACGGTATTCGATACTACAACAAGCCATGCGTTTACAGAGATGATTGAGTTAGCATTGAGTGCATATATTAAATATTTCACAAAGTATTAAAAGTGTTTAATCCTTATATTACAAAAATACGTATAATTTCACTTTACCAAAAAGTAAAAAACGAGGATAAATAGAAATTATAATAGCAACTGCAGCCGTATGGCAATCGAATATTCAAACCATCCAAAAACAACAGAGTTTTGTTTTAATAAAATTGTTAGTTTTAAATAATAGCTCTATGGTTTTGTTACGAAATGTAAGTTTACGTTCCTCGATAAGCCTAGGTATACTCGAAATTAACATACGTATCTTTTAAATATCCGGAGAGTTATAAATAAAGATGACACAAACAATTAGTGGTATTCTCTTTGATAAAAGTGCGAAAAGCAAGCATTTTGATATATTTTCAAATCGTAATCACGCGCAAACGAGTCCGCAAGCAAGAACACCGATACGATTGATAAAACTTTTATTAGGTCAATTTTCCGCATAAACTTATATTTATGCGCAATTTTACTCATAATGAAGAATTCAAATTTCACAAACAAGTAAGCAGACAAGCAAAAGAAAAATGGAAAACGCATTTGCATGAAGAATTGGCTGAAGATGGCCCCCATAGTATTTGTGCTTATAATGTTCAGGTTTTGGAGTGCTTTAAACTATTTTTCAGTTAACTTCTATTGCAGGTCGTGTTTTTATATCGTGAGATATTGAATTTGAGTTAAAGTAATATTTTTAAGATTTCTCCAATAATTTTTTTGGAGAAATATTAATAGGACATTATTTCAGAATTATGTATTAATTGACTAACGGTTGACGAATTAATCAACGAGGGATATCAGGAGTTATAAAGTCGCGTAGGCCATAGTGACTTGCAATGTATATTTACTAAATATCGATCCGCCATAGCTCCCAAACAATTGGCGTTAAAA
Organism: Micropterix aruncella; assembly: GCA_944548615.1. Lineage (NCBI taxonomy): Eukaryota > Metazoa > Arthropoda > Insecta > Lepidoptera > Micropterigidae > Micropterix > Micropterix aruncella. The sequence goes on from OX155950.1 coordinate 30,472,101, forward strand.
TATCCAAACCCTAGCTTAACTAGTGATTTGAAAGCGTATTCTAACTACCGTACTATTGCGTAAGTAATCCGATGCCCAAAAAGTGACACATGCGTGTTTTAAAATCAGTCAAGGAAAAAACTTTCAGCAGATATTTAGATTTTTCAATGATAAGTATCGTCCTATTGAATTTGTCGATTTTTCAAAGTATGACATATAAGGGGTTTCTGAGCTATAAAAAGAAGCTGGGCCATAGAGAGGAGCTGGCTTATATAGAAGAGCTTGCTCATTCAGGCGATCTATAATAACATACATCGTAAGTTATAGCTTTACCTTCCGTATTTTATTGCCGGCCGGCCGTTACCTGATGGACGTTATTAACATACAACGTATGATTTTAAGCCGCCCGTACGAGCTAGCAGCCTTGTATGAGCGAGCTCACCCCGTTGGCATAGAATCTCCCTATTTATCCTACTGTTACTCTATTGTTCAGTAAAACGTAAAATGGACAAACAAAGATTATCTGACTACATCCAAGATCAGAGCTATAAAAGTTAAGGCTCGTTCAAGACTACCCACTGTGTTTCTACCGTTATCGCTTATACATGCAACAAGGCTTGTGTGTTCAAGAGTGGCGGGCTTTGGCTCATTGCATAAATAACGAAATCCCGTTGGGCGGATTTTTTGTCCTTGACAAAGCCGAAAAATAACTGCTCTTTGCCTCCGGCCCCGACAGCCGTAGCGCCCCATCTGGGCTTAAATTCATCCTGGTGTTTTTCCATCCACTTAATATGATATGTTGGAGGGCTTGAGCTGCGAAAACGTGTGTTTGAACTTTGTACAATTTGTAAAGTTAAAACATAAGTATCAATTGCCATTATTCGGGATCATATTTTTTTTACTTATTCTCGTGATTTTCAATAACTGTATTTTATTTTATTTTATTCTACCAAGTTTCATATGTAGCGACAATCGAGACCATGGAGCCTGAGCAGAAGGTTGCGTGTTCATATCACGTCGGGGTCACCAATGTGACGGAAGGCCGACTCTCACTGACTCCAAGATATTCGTTGTGAGAGCCGGGTGTCAACAAGTCCTTTTACTCCGTAACAAGATGCAATTTATGTTATCAGAAGGTTTTATTTATTATTGGTATATCGATTTAACAATTCATTTACGGTGATTTGAATGTTATGCCGTATCGTACTATATTGCCAGTATAACGTTCCCGAATAATTATCGCGGCGCGCGGCGAGGAAGGAAAGGTTACCTTTTGTATCAGAGATTCTGTGTCTCCTCGATACTTGCTCGGGTCTGCAGAAGTGACAGACCTCAGCTTACTCAACTCGATAGGGAGGGAAGGATGAGGTGGTAGCACTGGCTAATGCATTGACCGCCCCACGAAGAGGCGTAGCTACAGAAGCACTCACTAGGAGATGATCACTCGAGGAATGATAATTGATTGGTCGAATGTACTGGTTTATATACCCTGATACATGACGCAATCCTGAAAGGAGTGATGAAATAAGTGTGTTAATCCGATTGATTTGGATAAATTGGCATGACTCACCGCCTGTGACTGCATTAATTACCGAAATTCGATGGAATTTACTAGCAGTGCACGTGCAGAATCGATTGTATTTGCGTTTATGAATTTCTACAGAATTCATTGGTTAGTCATGCTTTTGTTGATTGTATGTAGGTACTAAAGTCCCTACATGGTTAAAGATATTGTTTTTTTATAACCTAACACTTCCAGCATTATTTATTAATATTATTTTTACAGTTTTTTTATTGCAAAAGTACTTAAGTATTAAAAAAATAATAACCTTGTTTATTATCAAGCTAGTAAATAGCTGTATTCGTCAATGAACTATTAATAAACTTTTTTTATTTTTTTTTAAATACGGCATATAATTGCTTCTATTCTATAACGCAAAACGCGAATTGGTTTTTATTCGATTTTTGATGCAGAAAAATAGGGCGACTATATAGAATGAGTTTTTAGTTACCTGGATCCTTGAAGGGGGTGAATCAGTACAAGGATTCAAGCAACTTTTAATAAAAAAATGGGAAAAATATTTTTTTTTTTCTTTTTTTTTTGTCAAATTTGTAAATTGTATCAATTGAATAACTTTTTAAGAAGTGCTTCGCCATCTAGCGGTAAGTAAAATGTCGCTAATAAACAATATTAGCAATATTTGACCTACCACTAGATGGCGCATCGTGGTCGACGCTTACTCACCTACTTCAAGGATGCCGGTAACTAACTCATCCTGTTTATCTATAACGATACCTTGTTTCATAAGCGTTTAATAAGAACTATTGTTGATTTGCTTGTGCGTTGATTTGAATAGTAGCGAAATTCGAAAAACACAAATTGCATGTTTTACTTTACAGAGTAGCAACAATTATTCGGCATAGTTCGTCAGGTAGCATAGGGTAACATTGTTGCTCTCTCCAAAAACGGGTTATAAGATTTCTTATTAATTTTCACTTTACTAAATCGTGTCATGATTATTTCAGAACTTCCAATATACCCACTCTACTATCACTTTGAATGATGGTTAATATTTAAAAAATATATGACACTTGAAGACTGAAAAGGAAATTCACTCTCATTTCACCAAAGGTAGAAATAATTTAATACTACCCTGTCCGTCTTTGAAAGCATTTAAAACGGATAGAAATTAGTGGGAGTGGTGTATTATTATAAACTATCTGAAAACATTAAAATGTTATGTGTAAACGGGAAAATACCCCAGTTTAAACACAAATTAAAAATGTACCTTATTGAGAGGGAATTGTATGATATAAACGATTTCTAATTAGGTGACTGAAAATTCCTAATTTTATTTTCTTCATTGAGCTTGACGCGTTATATACTTTCATTATATTGACCCTTATATATTACGATTTTTCTGAGAATTTTTTGCAATCAGAGAAATTTTAGTCCTACGGAAAATTATCCGAAGGAACAAACAAAAAGTAAGATTATAAAGCTAAACAAAGTCCGAGTACAAAATTAATATTTATTGCTGCTATATTTAATTTTACTATTTGCTTTAATTTTCTTCTTTTTTTAAAACACAAATATTAAAAAATATATATTTTGGTGCCTTTGCGTCACTTTATTTGTACTTTAAGTTAAAAAAATATAGGGCAGACCTAGCGTTAGGAGATATCCTGAGTGAAAAAAGGGCAGTAAGTATTTATGGAGCCACTTCGGCAGTAGTGGTGTACAATATATATTTGCTGTAGATAGATCCGGTAGATAGATCCGGTATCCAGTTTAGACACTAGAAATACAAAATTATAGACGGCCTTAACATGTACGTACAGGTCTATTTTAATAGCTTGTGCAAATTGAATGTATACTAATATACAAAATTAGAATACATGAGAGGTTACAATAATATATATGGCGCGCTTATATATGGCGTGCTTTGAAATAGAAATGGTGTCAACAGGAACAAATAATAGGATGTCTCGATTTACTTATACGCGTGGCCGCTTGCGAGTCAAAATGGAAAGAGATAACATTCCATAACCGAACAACGCTCCATCCTCTTTGATATATAATACAAAATTTATCGTACTAATCGGCTGGACGATCCCTAAATTGCCGTCTGTCCGAGACATTTCTAATTTTTATTCTGAATGTAGCCGCTTGGAATAGAGAAATCATAATTCAAATTATTTTTCTATTTTTGGTGTCATGTCCTCCTATGTATTAAACGAATATTGCATTGGACTGTTTTATTCTTCCCTTTACTCAAATATACATTCAGATGTGCGGATTTACGTTTTTGATAATCGCGATGATACATTAGACATTGAATAAAAAGTCGTCAAAATTTGCGGATTTATCACTACTATATAAGAAATGAAACACTCTTGTCTGTTTATTATTTCATTGATTTTGTTTGATTTGTTGCAATGCTGATTAATACCATTTTGGCAAACAAAACAGCGATACTTGTCAATATCATACAAATCGATGAAAAATTAATATTAGAAGAAGCTTAATATTATCAAGCTGCTTCAATTATCATTTTTTCTACAATTTCTATGGCATCCATCCATCCATTTCTGTATTTCCATCAATTTCTATATCATTTCTATTATTACACAACTGCCCAACGAATAAGGAGTATAATATATTCTGGGTTCATCTATGTATATTTCCGTTTATTTATTCCACTATAACTTTTAAACGTTTGAACCGATTTAGAAGTATCATGGAGTACCTTAACTGTCAAAATATCAAGTAAATAATTGTCTAAATGTCCAAATCTCCAAATGAAAATAATTTTACGTAAATATATTGGGTTTAGTGTTGAATAAAAGCTCTGATAGAGTACATTCCGAAAATATGTATGTATCTATATTAATAAATATATTAAAAAAAATATAAATACAGTAGTTTTCTTTTTGTAACGGCCGTCATGTTTTTTATTCCTTTTCATATAATTACTTTTTTTGACGGTGTATATCTTCAAAATAGGTATTTTATTTGTAAAAATATTTTCTTTATCGTTAAGCTGGTTTTATATACATCGTTGGAAGGATAATTCGTTCTATTTATCAAAACTTTAGTTTTTCTACAATATTACAATATGTAGTAATATTGTAATATATTATTACTACATATTGTAATATTGTAGTAATATGGTCTTAAATTTTATACAACTGTGCAAGTTCTATTACGAGCGCATTTTAAACTCGTGTCGCGCCCATTATAAAGCCTGCCTATTTAGGGAAGTCCCCACGCGCCGCGCCGCGCCGCGCCGCGCCGGCCAACACTGGCGTCCGGTGCAAATAACGGCCGTTCCGGCTTATTTGCCGTGCCGGACGGCGGCGGTGACGTGCCGGTCTCTGCGACTCGCGACGCAAATCGCATCGACGATTAGCCCCGGAAAATTCGACCCGGAAAATCCCGCCCGCCCCCGAAACGTACGATTGTACGATTGTGCACCGCGCGGCTGATTAGAATGATGATCGTGTGCGGTTTGTAGTTTGCGCACCGCCCTTCTAGTCTGGCCAAACAACGGGGCGAATGACGTCATTAGCTAATTTTGGTTTCAGTTTGGTAAATTCGTGATTCGCCTCGATTAGAGGTAGGTATCTGTTACTAATTAGATTGTGTAGATATTGCACCGATATGCTTCTCAAATATATCTACTTCTTTTTACACGACTGTCCAACAAAAAAGGAGTGTTCAGGGTTCTTGTATGTTTATGTATATTTATGTCTATGTATGTTTTCCGTTTCTTTATTCTACCATAACTTTTAAACCTTTGAACCGATTTAGAAGTGTGTGATATTGTTAGAATCGCTATGTCATCCCAAGTGTCATATATCAAATAAATAATCGTCTAAATGTCCAAATCTCCGAATGTCAATAAATTCACATAAATATATCGTGTTTACTGTTTAACAGAAAGTCTGATTGAGTACATTCCAAAAATATACATGCATCTTTATGGATAAATACATAAACCACAAATATTTCCTTAAAAAACCGTAATAAAAATAATTATAAATATAACAGTTCACAGTCGTGTTTTGTATTCTTTTTAATATATTCACTTGTTCTACTATATTACTACTTGGAGTTGTTAACTACACGCCACCACAAGAAGGTATAACGAAATATAATCATTATTGCAACCGTTGGATGAACGGAGAGACTTAGAGAGAACATAGTCCACCGTCTAGCTCCTCTATCAGTGGTCTAGCCTCACGCCCTTACATACATCTCCATACATCTCCAAACCTTCCAGACACGCTCTGGTACGCAAACCGCCCAGTTCCGCCCGAGGTGTTCCCCCGAATCCGCAAACTTGGCAGAAGCTCACAGACTCACAGCGGCCCTGGCAGGTTAAGTCCCTCTACGAGGAGGCTACCAGATAGAAGTTGTACCATGAGTTGGGCAGGTCAGATGACATAGTTTAGCCAACACCACCCTAACTGCACGGAACCATTAGGAACTGTATTACAACTACGACGTCTTATCACTTATCGAGGATAAACACCTTTGTAGGTGAGTTTAATAGCACTCTTCACAGACAGCGTAATTGCTAATAAATTAATAGTTTTTTAAAAAAACACTAAAAACACGCTTTTGGGCTATGATACGATATTCACATACACACGGCTATGATAGGATATTCCATCATGGAATGCCAGTGCCTAAATTCCGGCTTCATCATCAGACCTTGAAACGTAATCGTGGTCAAAGTTCATTCCAAGACTTTTCTAACAATTCCAAACACAGCTATGATACGATGTTCCATCATGAAGTTCCAGTTCATATCTTCCGACTCCATCATCAGATCAGTTCGACAGTACCATATTATTGTATTATCATCAGAACTACATACAGCTGCCAATTTTCATGACGCTACGATCCTTGGAAGATGGTTAAATTAGTTACCTTAGATTCCATTACATAGTTAGTTACATACAGGTCGACCTAATAAAAGCGTGTTAAAAACAGCCATGTGCTCATATCTCTTTGTTACCAGTTTGGTACCTGCAGTTCCGTTCAGCTTGATACGAATGACCTGTCTGTTACCTTATGTCAGCTCAACTCACAGTTCAGCCCCATCGGTTAGTCTCCACGAAGAGGAACTAACCTGGAAACGATCTGTGAACCCTGGTTGCTGCTGTAAGCCCAATCGTAGACAGGTGGGATCGGATGCTCCAATCTGGGGGATACCTGGAGCGACGCTGGACGGTTTGCGCACCGTGTGGCGTTAGAAAATCGACTTGTTCACTCCAGCCAATACCCGGGGGAATTTGGAAACGTATGGTTCGTAAGCAGCGGAGTTGTTGTTGACCTGGTGTCAGCTACATTTGAAACGATCTATTGTCCACCCGATCCCGTTTGATATTGGCGGTCAAATGGCGTGTTACGTACCCCGTCTTAAATTGTTTAGTAACAGCACTGTTAATGTTAATTAATCTAAATGTTAATTAATCTAAATGTTAATACTTAGTGCGCCACTGCCATAAGCATTGGCGCTGCTTTCAATATAACAGCCGTCGCCACCGCGACGGCATGCATTCGCACGCCAGCCTTCGGCGCAGGCGTAATAAATCCGAATCAACAGCTACTGTTTCATTTCTGCCGAGCCACCGTCGTTCAAATAGTGATTAGATCGTTGCGGCCTCACTGCCGATCCGACAATCTAACATTGGTGACCCGACATTTGAATTTACGCACCTTCAATCTAACATTGGTGGATTATTTCTCAAAAATCGGCGGTGGTTTCGAAACAGTAGGTGTGAATGCATCAGCAGTAGAGTCAGTGTTGTAATTTTAATAAAGCCAGTGATTTCTCGCATCGCGCGCACGAATCACCGTTGGAGCGTCGAGCTTATCTCATTTGGCGAATTTCCGAGAAATCAAGACCTTATCTCATTTGGCGAATTTCTGAGAAATCAATCAGCTCGCCGACGATTCTGCCTGCCACACACCGTGCGTCGGGACCACTACGTCAACGTTCACTCTACGTCAACGGGCACACACAAGCCGTGCATATAGCCGTGCAAGACTTCAAAAAGCTAAGATTTTATTATTTATTTTTAATTTCTTTTGCCATTCTGCATACGTTTCTACATTTTTATTGAGTAACAACTATTTGAAATGGCGACTCCTAAACCAAATACAGTAGAGGATCCTAGACTATCAGCCATGTCGTATGCAAACAGACTTCCGGATTTCTGGCGTTCTGAACCCAAACTGTTCTTCGCGCAATTCGAAGCTGTTATTGCTCCACAAAAGGCGACTGACGAAGTTAAGTATCAGCTCATCATTGCGAAACTTCAACTCGATGATCTCCGCCAGGTCAGCGACATAATTACAAATCCTCCCACTGACGAAAAATATGAAACGATTAAAAATCGACTCATTAGCGTTTATGAAGATTCTGAGCTACGCTCATTTCAGAAACTACTGAGCGATATGCAGCTAGGTGACCAAAAACCATCGCAGCTTCTTAGAAGAATGAAAGACTTGGCCGGAGCCAAGGTCAATGATGAAGCCTTACGGATCATGTGGGCTGGCCACCTACCCAAGCATGTGCGTTCCATTCTCGCAGTTTCGGACCAGAGCAATCTTCCGGAACTGGCCAAACTGGCCGACACAATTTTGGAGAATACCACTGGAACGGACGAGATTCATGAAGTTGCCGCTTCATCATCGCATAACAACCGCTCCTCTTCCAAACAACGCTCAATGGAACACACCATCGCAGAGCTAACAAAAAAAATCGACGAACTAACCACGTCGATGAAGTCGTACGAACGAGGCAGACCTAGATATTCCCAAAAGGAAATCACTCCCGTTCGCGCTCCCGATCGCACTCTCGGTCAAACCATCAAAACGCAGAGGATAAACCAAAAACAAATAAGGGCATTTGTTTCTTTCACAAACGTTTTGGCAACGACGCACGAAAATGCCAAGAGCCTTGCACCTTTGGCAAGAAGGAAAACTAGAATCAGTGCAGCAAACTGAGGCAAACGCTGTCACTGGTTCTCAATCATACCGCCTCAACATAACTGACAAAACTAGTGGCATTAAATATCTAATAGATACCGGAGCTGGCGTATCGGTCATCCCCCGTGGAAAACATCCAGCACATCCAACGTCGATTAAGCTATACGCAGCTAACGGCACGGAGATTCGCACCTTCGGAGAACGCACCCTTCGATTGAATCTAGGCCTTCGACGTATTTACATGTTGAAATTTATAATCGCCGACGTTAAGATAGCTATTATAGGAGCCGACTTTCTAGCGCGATACAACATTCTAGTAGATTTAGGGCACCATCGACTGATAGACAATCTCACGAACGTCTCAGCAATCGCATCACTTGACAATTCAAGCTCTCCGTGCATTAAATTAATTAATGGAGAAGACCCTTTTGCAAAAATCCTAGAATCGTTTCCAAACATCACACGACCGAACATACTGCCAAACAGTGAGGTTAAGCACAATGTCAAGCATTTCATTGAGAGAACTGGACCTCCTGTTTACGCCAGAGCACGACCTCTTCCTCCAGACAGATATGCACTAGTCAAAAAAGAGATTCAAGAGCTCATCGACTTAAATATCTGCAGACCGTCCTCAAGCCCGTGGGCGAGTCCTCTGCATTGTGTAAAAAAGAAAAATGGCGACCTCCGCTTGTGCGGTGATTACCGTCGTTTGAATTCCGTCACTGTCGCTGATCGATTTCCAATTAGCAGACTTCAGGATTTCACGTATATCCTACACGGAAAAACAGTTTTTACAAAAATCGACTTGGTTCGGACATTTAACCAAATTCCGATTAATGATGATGACATTCCAAAAACTGCAATAATTACGCCTTTCGGCCTATTTGAGTACCTCAAATGTTCATTCGGCCTACGCAACTCTGCTCAGACATTCTCCAGGTTCATGACTGCAGTTCTACAGGGCCTAGAATTCGTATTTTGCTATATCGACGACATCCTCATCGCGTCAGCAAACGAGCAAGAGCATATTAAACACGTTAAAATGGTTTTACATCGTTTGGACGAAAATGGCATCACAATCAACATTCAAAAATGCCAGTTTAATAAAACAGAAGTAGAATATTTAGGGTATCATGTGAACGAAAAAGGAATTACGCCAATCGCAGACCGACAGCAGGTCATATCTGATTTTCAGAGACCCGATACCGTTCAGCAGTTGCGCCGATTCCTCGGCATGATAAATTTCTACAGAGAAAGCACTCCACACGCTGCTAAACATAAAGCAGAATTAAATAAATATTTAATTGGAGCAAAGAAAAATGACAAAACTCGTATCATATGGAACGACATCTCTTCCCAAGCGTTTCAAGAATGTAAGGATGCAATAAAGAATGCCTTCACACTCGCTCACCCAGCACCTGAAGCACAGCTAATTCTAGCTACAGACGCATCAGACACCGGTGTTGGAGCGGCCTTACAACAAAAGATAAATGGAATTATTCAACCCTTAGGTTTTTTCTCCAAAAATCTGAACGTAACTCAACGGAATTACTCGACTTACGATCGTGAACTTCTAGCGATTTACCTAGGAATCAAGCATTTCCGTCGACTCATTGAAGGTCAAGACGTCACTATCCATACAGATCACAGACCGATTATCTACGCATTCACCAAGAACGCGTCTGCAAAAAACGAGATTCCTCGTAGGGTTCGTCAACTAGACTATATCCAGCAATTTTGCAACAAAATCGAACACATTCTAGGAGATCAAAATACCGTCGCAGACTGGTTATCTCGCATAGAAGCAATCGATTGCCCCACCGAGATTAACTACGAAGAATTAGCACTCTCACAGCAGAATAACGACGAAGCAAATAATTTCCTCCGCTTCAACTCGCAAGTGAAGAAAATTACACTCCCAGGAATCAGCAAACCTATCATCTGTGATACAGGAAAAGACCAAATCCGACCATTTCTCACTGAAAAATTCCGTCGCACAGCATTCAATATCATCCATAATATCGCGCATCCAGGCATACGTGGCACCCGGAAATTAATCACGCAACGATTCATCTGGCCTCGTATGCACACGCAAATTAAGGAGTGGACCCAAGCATGCATCCCTTGTCAGAAGTCGAAAACATTTCGACACAACAAACCGCAGCTTGAAAAATTCGATTCAGCTGATCGTTTCAATCACATACATATCGATTTTGTCGGGCCGTTACAAGTTTCTCAAGGCTGTCGCTTCCTACTAACGATTATCGATAGAGCGACACACTGGTTCGAGGCGATTCCGCTTCCCGACCAAACCGCAGAAACAACAGCAAAAGCTCTGTACAATAATTGGATCACGCGATACGGATGCCCCGAAAAAATAACTACAGACCAAGGTACAAATTTCGAAAGCAATCTATTTCGAAATTTAACAAACGTTCTTGGTATTAAGAAACTATGAACAACAAGCTTTCACCCGATAGCAAATGGAAAGATAGAACGCGCTCATCGCACAATGAAAGCCGCACTTATGGCTAGGCAAAACACAACAAACTGGTTCGACGAAATACCAACAGTCTTACTAGGTATGCGTGCAGCCATTCGACAGGACACAGGAACCTCCTCAGCAGAATTAACATTCGGCAAACAATTACGTTTACCTGGAGAGTTCATTCAGCCAACCAAACACAAGCAGTTGGACTCTACGTTCGTCGAAAGACTTCAACAACACCTATCAGACCTATCAGCTAAACCAACGAGAGAATGCACCCGAGGCAACGTTTTCGTGCATCCAGATCTCAAGGATTGCACTCACGTTTTCCTGCGAGACGATATGGTCAGGAAGCCATTACAACAACCATATTCTGGACCTTTTCGAGTGATAAAACGAAACAATAAAACATTCGAATTATCCATAAAAGGAAAACCAAAAGTAATGTCGGCTGATCGCGTCAAACCCGCGTATTTCATTTCACAGGGCAGCGATCTGAAAATGCAAAATGAAACAACACAAACAGTTTCAAGCGACAAAATAATGACTCAAACGAATCGTCAGACCACCCAGCAAAATTCCGTTCCCACGCGCGAAAAATGCGATAAGGCAAAAGAGCATTATCGCACGCGCAGCGGACGGATCGTCAAGAAAGTCCGATTCTTAGACGAATGAGATCATTGCTACGTGACTTTTTCAAAATACCATTTTATATCGTCACAACAAGAGACAAAGGAAATCAGTCATCACTGAGATCGAGCGAGTAGTAACCGCCTTTTTACCTTACTATCCTAACACCAATCCTATTTCGCTCCAGGGCTAACCAACTTGGAACCAGCCGCCAAAGATCCTTTTCTCCTTCACAAGTATCATTATTCCAATTTCTTGCAACTACAAGGCGAAATGGGATCTCAACAAAGCAAAGACGAAGTCATTATCGCTGGAACTAAAATGGAAAACACGAACCGACTATCAGACTCACTCATAATCATCGCAGTCATCTTGATAGCCATCATTTTCGTCGCCCTTTGCCATCAACGATGTCGGCAAGGTATCCGGAAGTGGGTCCGAATGGAAATCGCCCGCCCTCACCTTCTGCCGCCACCAGGGACAACCAGCTCCAGCACCGCAGCAGCCACTCCAGGTCAACACGCCATGGTTTAGTGCAGTGCTAGTGAAAATAAATGCGCGCTCAAGGCTGCATTCTGTGAAAATGACTTAACAAATGTTTTTTTTCTACAAGGCTCTTTTACAGCCTCTAATTATATAAAAAATATATGTGTTTTAATTTTGTACGCAATTCAACAATTTATTTACAAAATTGTTCAATATTTTTACAGCATTTCACAATTGTTTACATACTAACAACATGCGTTTTTCAATGTATACTAACATAGCATGTAGCACAATTTAAATACGTGGTAACTACCACAAGCAATGTATCGAGATTAACTTTAATATTCTAAGCAAATCTCTAGGGGGGAGCAGTGTTACGTACCCCGTCTTAAATTGTTTAGTAACAGCACTGTTAATGTTAATTAATCTAAATGTTAATTAATCTAAATGTTAATACTTAGTGCGCCACTGCCATAAGCATTGGCGCTGCTTTCAATATAACAGCCGTCGCCACCGCGACGGCATGCATTCGCACGCCAGCCTTCGGCGCAGGCGTAATAAATCCGAATCAACAGCTACTGTTTCATTTCTGCCGAGCCACCGTCGTTCAAATAGTGATTAGATCGTTGCGGCCTCACTGCCGATCCGACAATCTAACAGGCGCAACGGTTCGCGATAAATTGGAACTGAATTACCGTTAACAATAGGTAGAAACCGCGCAAGCGACTTCGAATACGTGCCCAGACTGGAGGATGGAGAAATCCGAGAAAATGTGGTAGAAAGGGAGCGACATTTAAAAATATTGTGAAAATACATAGCATCGTACCTACCATTTAATTTATTGTATTTTTTTCCAATTGTTTTTTTGTAACTTGTTATGTTATAGTGTTTGTTTTTGTACATTTGAAGTAATTTACTGTATATCATTTCTTGGCTAAATTGAGTAACTATTTCAAGAATAATATAATGTCGTTCCTACACAATTGTAATATTTCTATTGAAAATAAATATTTTTTATCTTTATCTTTATCTTTACGGGCTTGTCAGAGTAGTTAGACAGTGGAATGTTTTAGTTTGCTAAATCTTTTACGTTCACTCCATGGGACACAGAACAACCTGATGCTGTTATAACTCCCTGGGGTTCGCCCGTTTTGTTTGACACCCCCAGTATGCCCCTTTGCTAAGCCACCTATTTTATTTTGTTATTTTATTTTGTCATAATTGGACAAAATTAGCCTATAGAGATATCCTTAAATACCATACGAAATTTGGAAAGAAATTAAGAGGTATAAATATTTATTTACAAATTTGGCGATATTTGTCTGCTCCTAGTCGAACACAAAGCAATTATGAACTGGTGTAATCAAAGCAAAAGTCTTAATTTAGATAATACAGTTGAAACAATTCAATTAAAACAGCAGTTTTAGGGTATTTTGGTATGTTACGTCTCTATTTTTTTTTTTTTTTTTTTTTTAAATAAGCCAGTTTTTTAAAAAATAAAAATAATAAATTTGCACCTGATTTTAACTGCCAAAATGATTTTACACAATTTACCTTATATGGTATACTAGTAAAATGTATATGTGTACTATTTTTTTTAATTATAATACCCTTAATAAATAAATAAAAACAAAAAATAATTTTAAAATCTTTTAAAATTTAATTAAATATACAGATACTTAACATAATAGAAAAGAATAATCAGTTATAGAATAGTCAAATTACAAATATTAGAAATATAAAATTACAACAAAAAAAAAGGCGCAATAGAAGTAATATGTAATAAGAAAATATATAATAATCCACCTCCGATGATTATTATTATGATTGGATTTAATATAATAAATAGTCAATAATTGAAAAAAAATGTAATAAAAAAAACATAAAATATTAATTATGAAATTGTATCAATATCCTTAATAAAATAAATTGGGTTCTGAATAAGGATATCCTGGATATCTTTCATAAATTTTCTTACGTTAGTAATAATAAGGTAATTATTCGCAAATCCACTGTGCTCCGGTGTTAAGATTTGGCCAAAATTGTTTAAAAATACCACAGATCGATGGTATCAAAGTTATAAATTATTATAACTTTAATATTAACGGTGAAAGATTTCTTCATTTTGGTATCCTTGAGAAGCGCTGTTAATATGCACTGAAAGATTGTTCCGAAGATATAACCATTGATTTGAGAATTTCAAATATCCTCTGATGTCGACTGTCTGCCGCACAATATACTACGTATACTATGTCAGCGTATACTACAGAGGAACCTCTGGTTTAAGGAATTTGAAATATCCAAAAACCGCAAATATTAAAAACGTATTTGCATTTCACGGAGCAGCAGTCGCGCCAAAAAAACTTTTCCCGACCGGACACCAGGCAAGATATGTGACCATTCATTCGAACATTACCGTCTGCGGCGTAGCGGTGCGGGCATGGTGGTGGTGGCTCCCAGAATGCTGGAAAACTGCCCACCGCGAATGGATATTTTCGCTTAAACAAAGAATCTAACCACGCCGCGTACAACTGAATATTTATATAAAGGGAAAAAGCGCAAAAAGTGTGGGGACAACTCTGTCGCTACTGGAAATCAAACGGAGATGAGACTTTGAAAAATAAAAACGATATGCTTCCAGAAGTATCTGTATGACAAAACCGAGCAAAAAAAATCGTTCGTAAACTTAAGTCGCTGGGAATTTATTTATTTATTTATTTATTTATTTTAGTAACATATTTATTTTAGTAACATATTTATTTTAGTAAACAATTAATGTCATATTTGTAAGTAAGATGTTAGCAAGAAATTGATGCGAAATTATTTTTAATGTTTGACACAGTCGACTAACTAGGCCTAGGCCTGTTCTAAGGCAGACTTTTAATGATTAGATATTAAGTGTGCACTGTCAACTTAAACTATATGTTAGTAACTATTTTAAATCGACAAATATGAAACTATAAATATTTACGCATATACAAATATAGATACTCATATACATCTATAGATAAAATATATGCATATATGCACACATACACATACATATATGTATACGAAAATAATAATAAAACCAAAATAAATAAAAATATAAACTAAAATAATATACGTATATAAATCAATTACATATTGATATAACGTTTACATACCTATAATAATCATTTAAATTTATCATGGTAAAAACTAAATTCGTGGGGATCTTTTAATTTGGTTTTCTTATGTTTACAATCGGTCCAAACAGTTGTCGTTAGCGGTCATTCGGTCTGATATCATTACTATCTCCATCATGGGCCTGATGACCTATTAGTTACCTTCGGTCTGTTTGGTCGGATCACCTCTCGGCTTAGCTCCCATCCGGTAGCCGAAGATGGGCTAACCTGGAAAGGACTTTGTGAAACCTGCCTGCGGCTGTACTCCCAGTCGTAGAGAGCTGTGTTTGGATGCCCCATGCTGCGTTAGCCAATCAACTGTGAACTCTGGAGAATAGCCGAGGGAGTCTAGACACATACGTTTCCTAAGCATCGGGATTGTTGTTGGCCTAGTCAGCCACCATTGAAACAATCCGTTGGCCACCTGCGATAAATCCTAACTGAATAACCGCTAACATCAGAAAGAGGCCGCTTAAGCGACTTCAAATCTGAGACAAGACTGGAGAATGGGGAAATCCGTGCAAATCTGGTAGTGAAGGAGCGAGGTCAGCCCGCTTGTTCCTCTTCTCAGTGCCTGCCGGTAAGACGTTGGACTCTAATGGACCCGTCAGTGTATTTAGACAGTGAATTGTTTTTTGTCCGCTAAGTCTTTTACGTTCGCTCCATTGGCGACAAAACGGCCGTAAGCCGTTATAACTCTTTAAAGTGACGTGTTTTCCAGTTGTGTTTGACACCCCCACTAGCTCCATTACTATTAAACTAAGTTCGCTGCTCCTCAACGCGCATACACTTGACATCGGTGATTTTTTTCGAAATTCCGAGTATACAAGTACCATTTAAAGGGCCTTTAGAGCATTTCGTAGGCCTTAAATCAAACCTTGTGAACATACGTTAGCCTCGCTCACATATTTCTTCATTAAGGTTAACTGAATCGTCAGATTTTTATCTGAAAACGTGTCGGAAAGGAGATACTACATAATAGGCTATACACTTGTCACATATTTTACCTATACCTCCAATTCCCTAAGATAAAAAAAAATAAATAAAAGTCTGCATTTAATTTTGATTGTATCATCCACCCTAAATATATAGTTACAAAATGCGAACAATCCGCCATATAGACCCAAGTAGTCCCGAAAACGCATAGCGTGAGTTTTATATTAGTAATATCCTTGTAGTACGTGATAATCAGTACGTGCAAATAAACAACACTTAATAAACATTTTTTTTTTAATTTTTTAACGGTGCAGCGCGTTTTACGCTTTTAATAGATTTTTTTCAAAGAATAAAAAAAACATTTTTTTTTGTTTTTGTTTTTGTCATTTTTTTATTAAAAGTTGTTCGCCTTCTCGCAATGGTTCCCACGATGGCGCATCGCGCTCAGCGTTTTTATAGCTTTATAAAAAAAGGATTTTCAAAAAAATATATATTTTTAAATTTTTTTTCTTCAAAAAAAATATCTAAAGTTATTTATTTGCTCGTACACCCACTACAAGGATGTGTTTTAAAATCCCACCTTACATACATACATACCTACCTGGGTGGGAGGGCTATTAGTCGCTCATATATAAGTTACATTAGTTGTACTACGTCTCCAGTGATTCATTCCTTAAAGAAAAATTCTTTATCATGTTTGGAATCGGCTAAAAACTCAAATCAATATCTAGTTCCATTCATAGCAATCAGCTCTCTCTATGAACGGATATATTTTTGATCACCCTATAAAACTAAACATTTCATTTTTATATGTAAACGAGCAAGATGTTTTGATCGACACACCCCCAAATGCACGACAAGTCGGGCCAGTAGAGTCCAGTGCACCCAGTATCAAACAAATGGCTCACAATTAAATTTGCATCGCGCTTTTTTCAGCGTTTATCGCCATTGTTTGAAACTTTGAGGCGAAACATTTTCATTTTTCAATTTTGGCCTGAACGAAACTCGCTCACCAGAATAAATTAAATCAGGTGTGAATCCTAAACAAAAAAGGAACTGTTTTGTTGTTTGTTTAGTTACGGTTTTTACAATATGGTTCAGTTTTCATCAAAAACATAAACCGGTGGTTCATCTAAACATTTACATCAATACTTGATACGAAATTATTTTTTCTATTTATTCTTTAAATGATGCACAAAGAAAAGAACTAGACATGCAAATTTGGCACATATAACTATTTTTCATAGAGAAAGTTTTTATGATATCCGCTTTGTTGTAACTTACCACTAGATGACGCTGTAGCACATCAAATTCTATACCGCTCAACCGATTGTCATGAAAATTAATATACATAGACATTTGAGCACGAATACTATTTACGCGATATCATATTTATTGTAGCTTGCCACCAGATGGCTCTGCAGCACATCAACACCTGTGCCGCTCAACCGATCGCCATGAAAATGAGTAAACATAGACATTTGAGAACGTATAATGTTTTCGAGCAATTAATTGTATTGTACCTCACCACCAGATGACGCTGCAGCACATTAACCACTATACCGTTCAACCGATTACTATGAAAATTGGTATACATAGGTATTTGAGGCGGATATAACACGGCCAACGCTGGGTAATACCACTAGTGTACATATATAAAAATGGTTGTTGGTATATCTGTAGGTATATCTGTCCGAGCTTCATAGACTCCGAAACCGTTTGACTGATCACCATGAAAGTTGGCACATATATGTATTTTTTCATGGAGAAGGTCTTTATGTTATCGGCTTTTTTGTAACTTACCACTAGATGGCACTGCAGCACATCAACTTCGAAACCGCTCAACCGAACGCCATAAAAATTGTTATACATGGACTATTGAGTGCGCATAATATTTTCGCGCTATTCACTTTGTTGTAACTGGCCACTAGGTGGCGCTGCAGCACATCAATTTATATAACGTTTAACTGATCGCCATGAAAATTGGTATACATAGGTATTTGAGAACGGATATAACACGGGCAACGCCGGGTTATACCTCTAGTATGATATATATTACATAAAGATATATACAGGTATATACATATATTTTTGGACAATAAAGCAATGACAAGATATTCCAAAGTCAATTTGAGTATAAAAGTATCGAAGAGTCGTGACGTTATAAAACCGTCATTTCTCGCCCACCGGAAGGAGGAGAAAAAAGCCAGACTCAGCGATTCCCCTCCGTTTTGGGCGGGCAATTGTTGCGATTGTTGGCCGTGTGATTTATGTCGGGCCACTTCCGGCCCCGAGAGCGTGCGGGGCGACCGCCGCGGGTCGGCAAGCCGCTGCGGGGACAGGGGGTTAATCGTCATACCGACATTACCATACGTCCTCGGGAGGATGCCGCAATGTTACGCTACGTCGCAACGAAGGAGACGGCGAGCGCTTTTGACGTAACGGCAGCGAGCCGCTCTGCTTTCCGGCCGTTTACCCCACATGTTTGTTTACGACTTTACGCACTCATGCTGAATCTTCGTCAGTAGTCCTGATGCATGACGGTTTATTACCATAAATAATAATATTATTATTTTGCGTCTAATAACGTTAGCATTCCATGACGATAACACGTCAAAATTAGTGTGGAATCCGTGCGGCTGTTGTACGAATTATTTATTTATTTATTTATAACGTACAAGAAAAAAATACAAGGACATGCATACTGTTTTACATGAGGAATAATTAAGAACAAACATTATAATAGCGAAAAACATAGCTCTATGCATATAAATATGCTAGCATATCCGAATGACGGGAAATCGCACAACCAACTAGAGCTAGAAGGTCTGTCTCTGGCTGTGCTTTGTTATACCAACTGTATTTTTGTGACTCGCGAACTGACGAAGGTGATAAATTTTCAAATATTTCTCAGTCTAACAAATGTGTTGTTTACACAAATTAAAGTAAAATTTAAAGTAGAAAAAAAATATGTATGCAATTAAGGACTAAAATAAATTAAACTTTACATTATATTCAATAAATTTAAGTGGAAAATAAGTAATATATACAAATATATGATAAACACTACATTCTAATATATATATATATATATATATATATATATATATATATATATATATATATATATATATATATATATATATATATATATATATATATATATATATATATATATATATATATATATATATATATATATATATATATATATATATATATATATATATATATATATATATATATATATATATATATATATATATATATATATATATATATATATATGTATAAAAAAATGATATGTAATATTGTACAATTTTACAAATACATATTTTTTTAATATTCACCCTACAGTATAATTATGAGCTATAACGAAGTATGAAAGTTTGTTTGTTCGTTTCTACTCAGTGGTGTATCGTGCCTTGGCGGGGCCCCGTATAAAAATTTGTTTGGGGATCCTTAGGAAGGGTAAAGATTTCTCACAAAAGAAAAAAAATGTTTGCATAAAATTAAAAGAAATATTTATTCATCATAATTATCTATCTGTCACTTTTTCCAAAATTTTTACAATGCGTGTCGTCGATGCGACCGCTCCGCGGACGAAAAAAATAGTCCAGGGGCATAACTCACAGCGATCGCGTATTTTTGGGGGCGCGGGTTATCCGCTGGCAGGAAATGAAAAACAATATCGCGCTACCCGCCCGAAAGGAAGGCCTTTCAGCGGCTGCACTTTATCTGCATCGCATAATAGCATTGTGTGGAAACTGGCGCGGTGCGAGCTGTCTTTCTATTTTATATTTATGGTCCTCACGACCATAGATCGAAGGGTCGGCAACGAGCAGAGCGATGATTGAGATTGAGTGGGAAAGAATAACGTGCTATAAATTATATCGTGATTGGAAACATGACCGCTGTTCCTTGACCGGAGGCCAACCACTAAACACTGCAGCGGGCAAAACTAGAAAGAAAAAGAAAGTTTTTTTTTTTATAAATTATTAGATTGTTGATATGTTTTCCTGTTATTAGATTGTTGACGGCTTCGCTTCTGTTGTGCAGTTTGCACTGGCCTCGGCATGGAAGTTATCAGGTTCCTACACAAAACATAATGTCAACTGCAATCGTTTATTAAACACAGAGGTCTTAACTACACGTACAATATAATTAATAAAACATAGACCACGATTTGAAATCGTTTCGCCCTGAGAAAGCTCGGCCGCATTCGACACACGTAAACTTCTTTAATTGCCGATGAATATTACTGTTTAAATGGTTATTCAAATCTCCTTGTCGCGTGAAAGCACGAAAACATTAGCACATACAAAACTCTTTAACATCACATGCACTTTAGAAACGTGTCGATTTAAATTACTCTCACGACAAAACTCAGCTTCACACTCCGAACAAGCAAAGGAGTTCGAGCTTTTTTCTGCGGATACACTATTTGCAAATGTGTCGCTTCCTGATCGTCCACTTTCGATACAGCTCGATTCTTAAGGTTCTGGCTTTATGAATATTGTCTCACTGTCGGCGAATTCGACGTTTTATCAGACATCAAATCGCTCAGACTTCCGTTTTAATGCCGACATTTCCTTCAATCTTGACAATCACGGCACTGTACCTAATCGTCAACTATTTGCTCACTCATATTATCTTTTGTAAGTTAAACGGTGGTACAACCCGTTAAATACGGTTAAAAAGAAGTCAATCGAATATGACCAATCGCAGCTCGATATTAATTAGATTTGACAGCTATAGGCTGTCAGTCATTTTACAAAATTGCCATTTTCCAATAAAAATTTGTTGCCAGTGACAGAAAATATTAAAAAGATGACTTTTTCCAATCATTTTGCAAAATTTTTGGGTGGGCATTTTTAGGTAAGGCATAAATCACTGGATTTTCGAGTATTCACACTTGTCGAGGTAACTGGAGCTATTTATGTGTTCTATCGTTTGTACTGTATTCAAATGTGATCGTTTTAGTCTGGGAGGGAATCTATTCCGTGGTGCCATTAGTCGTTTTTTAGGGTTCTATGCATTAGTAAATGCCTAATTTGAAATAACATTATATGTTATTATCAAAGATAATACACCTCTAAATCTTATGACCCATGCTAAATATTATTTTTCACCTTAATTTTGGATTCTACTTTCTAAAGCTTGTAAATTTGGAGATGTTAAATTGGGTCTATCCATGGTCGCATTTTTTGGTAAACTGCTTTTATTATATTTATGTGCGTCATAAAAAGAAATCTAGGTAGGTAATTTTCGTTGATAACTTTTAACCAACAATCAACTAATCGCGAAAATTTATTTTGCCAATGTTAATGACTTTTACATCATAGGTTTCATTTTTTTTGAACTTACATTTTTTAACTCAATCTACACATTTAGTAGAAATAAGAATTAGTTAGAATTACATAAATAAACGATTACAATTACATACATAATTTAATAATATCATTTGCTTCCTTCCGCATACCGCTACTAATTGGTGAGACCAACTTTATGCATAATAGCCTACGTTCGAAACATTTTATAAAAAATTTTTTAATGTATGGAGATCATGTGTAGCAAAACCGGCACCATGCACTAAGAACACCAGCCACCCCAAGGGAAATATTTTTAACTGTTCTTACTGAAATGATACTTTACTTAGCAGTAAATTTTAAGCTATGACAAATTTCTATCAGTGATTTCCTTATAACAGGGCTGAAAAATAGGGCAACACATTCCAAAAGTGGTATGGCGGATGCTCCAATAGATATTATATACAAAAAAATAAAAATACTGCTCATTTTTCGCACTAATCCATTTTCGACAAAAAAAAATAGAAATTGAAAAAAAAAACAAAAAAAAATGTTTCGCTTGACAGTGCATATGACCGTCCCGGGTCTCACAGATAATCGCTAGGATCAGACACGTATCCACGAGGGGGGAGGCAATGGGTACATTGCCCCCCCTCCCCCCCCCCCCCCCCCCCCTCAACCATCGACCGCATTTTCTAACATTATACTAGTTAAAACCAAATAAGCTGTAAGGGCTGGAAACTTTTTAAAAATGCTAAAGAAACCTTTCTAAAAGAAGATCCACGACGCTTCAGATAACATCTTGGTGTTGATCGGGATGTGGCTGCTTTCCTCTTTTTAGACGAGGCTTCGTTGTATACATGATAAAAAGCACATTTGGCAACTTCAGCTATTATTTACTAAAATATTGCTTTATAATATATGTATTGACCAGATGTGATAAGGACACATTTTCGACAATACATCAATTGCTACAGATCCTCGCAACGCTTTCTGCGGCAAAAGCATCTTCCGAGAGGCCCTTCTTATCATGGCGGCTTCTTAAAACCTACCTTAGATTAACGATGCTGGAGAGTCGCCTATTTGGTCTTGCTCTTAGGCACATCCACAGGGTTATAACAATTGAAGTCGAAAAGGTAATTACGCGTTTTTTTAAAAGATCGTAATTTGATATTTTATTTATAGAAATAATATACAATTACCTTTATAATCATCTATAATCTCGCTCTACCAAATGTCGCACAAATACGAGGTATGATCTATTACAAAAAGCACAAAACAATATGGTCGATATGTTAGAAGTTGAGTATGGGGTAATCCGCACATCCAAATGCCATATTTTCCCTTCTCCTGAGCGAAGCCTGGCCAGACTTATGGGGATCATATTTTATAAAAAATACCGTCTCTGTGCAACCCTCAGATCAATAAATTTTAAATTATGCTTCAATACTATGCTTTCTTTAAAATATGATGACTACCTTGAAAATAAATTGTTTTAATATGTTTAAACAGGCAAAGCAATTGCCCACAACAATCAAAGAAATAATGTGGAATTTGCAGAGTCAAGTTCAAAACAACAAGTTAGCTAGCTATAACTGCTATAACCCAATTCCTTATATTGTTTAACATACAATAAAGAAACAATTACAATTTCGAGATTTCTACGATGCTATCATTTATTTACTAAACAAAATTATTTTTAATGTGTATTTTTAACATATTTTTATTTTAAATACAGCGTACAGGATCATAAAGGTAGGTCACTGCAGAATTAGTTTTGTTGCGAATATAACACAATTTTCTCCAGTTGGGTTTGTTATAACTAACTGCCTGAGAAGAATTACACTTTTAAATAAAAATGAACCTTTCTGTTGGGTAGAGAAGCTAAAATTAACGCCAATGTTGATTACCAAAAACCTCGTTAATATTAGTGATGTCATTGCCAGCGGACATTGCGATTAAATACAGGGCCCGATTGCGTTTCTTCGTAAACTAAAATAGGAACTTGGTACAACCGAACGAGACAGAGCAATACGTTAGAACGGATATGAAATGAACTATTGTCGATTTTTCCCGCACCAAAACTAGCTGTCCAACGTATAGACGCCTGAATAAGTTTGAACACATTTTGTGCGGTGTTAGATTTAGCTGCTTTATCGTCAGTGAGTAATTTTAATGCGGGAAAGTGACAACTGTTCATTTCGCATTCCGCTCTGACGCACAGCGCTGTCTCATTCACATGAACTAATTTCCAATTTTAGTTCAGGAGAAACGCAATCGAGCCCAATGAGACACACTATATGAAACGCATTGACATGCTAAAATAGCGAAAACATTTCAACCTTTGGCGACGCCTCTCAATGACAATTCTAATTTCTGCCACCAGGAGGCACTGGCGTCGAAATAGGAGATAATCGTGCACGGTACCCATCAATATGTCGTCTAATTTCAAGCTCCGTCAGATTCACATAGGTCTATATTACAGTAGGTTCATGCTTTTGTTAATGAAAGATACATAATAAATAATAATGTCATAATTTTATTAAATATTTGATAAGTAAGATTACTAGTTCATACATGAACAATATATTAGATTAGTCAGTAAAATATCCATATTATTGTATCGGAAAATCGGTTATAGCTGGTATTCAAATTTGTACCTCGCGGATTTTGATAACAAATACTAGGATCTGACTGCTTTGTTACTGACTTCAGGCTAGGACGTTAGCAAAAAACACAGTTTGTAATTAATCGACATGACAGTTTGTCAAAGATTCCTTTGCTCTGATTGGTCAGCACGGATATGGCGGCGTTTGTCATGGAAGTAACGAAGATTGAAATTTAATGCTGTTTTTTCTAAATAATATCCAGGAATCTTGCGTAGTTTGAAACTAAATTAGGTTATGGAAACATATAACCCAAGTGTGACAAGACTATACAGTAAGAATGTTTATTTTTTTAAAATTGGTTCGAAATTGTACGATACAAATATGAACGTGTATCATACGAAATATTGAATCTCCTCGAACTCGTATTATAAGGATGAATTTTGTACCCTGGCTAGACCATACTAAGAGCAATATTCGTAGACATATTTTGACAATGTGAACCCATACAAATGAGCTAGGCGACGTACGTTGACAATGGGCGGGAAACGAACTCCGGCTCGCGTCGCTGAAATCCGGTTCCGGCACGCACGGGGCGTATGTTGTGCCATAAACTACCGCCGCCCAGCGTTTCTGGAAGTTTCACTCTTAACAGCCGAACAACGCGAAAAGCCATAGGGATTATTCGAGATACTTACATAAGTACCTGCATTGATTTTATATGGTATTAGATTGATTAACTCCATAGTACATTTTGGTAACCCATATGAGCTGGCGAAATGCAGGTGGCGTTGATAGCATTGCGGGTAAAACTAGTAGCAATTTATTTGGTGATCTATAATAACATTGAATATGAAAGTGTTTTTGTAAAGGACTGATTGTATTTAAAAACCCAATAGTTTAGCCCAATAGTGTAACAATAATAACATTCAATAATTTGTGCCATCTATTGTATTTATTATTATATTATATTGAATGCATTACAGAAATAATACGGAGAGATAGAATGCCATATATTAATATATCTGAACATTAATGTGCGTAATTATTACGTACTGCATAGCAAATTGAAATTGACTTCTTTTAAAGTGCGCCGAGAAAATACTGTTATACCACGTACGCCGCCATATTAAACATAAGAGAATACCAATTAATTTTTGGAACTATCAGTGCCATCTACATGTTACATTTCGTAGTAAAATACAAGCTGCCAAACCGTGGTTAGGCATTGAGCAATCTAATACGCTATATAATCAATGGTACTTACATTTTTTAAAACAACATACGCTTGGGAACAATGAATCCGGGTCACTAACATAAACCCTAATATCTCGGAAACTAAGCATGCTAGCTAATTCAAATAAAAAATATTTTACAGAGTATTTAATACTACTAAATATTAAGTTCATAAAACTGCTTTGTTTTGGGCAAGCAAAACCGTCAAAAAGGCTCACAACGAAATCACTGCATTTGTTTTTGCTTATGTTTTTGTTCTTCGACAAAAATATATAAGAAACGTTCCTGATATTCAATATTCATTATTAATCTAGTAATTATATCACTTACAGATATTCTTAGTTTCCGATTATAAAATATATATAAATTGCTTGCCCTGGAACGGGTATATCCCAGTTGGGCAGCACTAGCCAGTGAATGAAAGAGTAAAGTTTTTGCCATTTGTTTTAATATTATACTTATTGTAAATGGTTAATTTGATAATTCCAATAAAATAAATAAATATTATGGTTTATGCTGGTTACCCGGATGTATTGCACCAGAGTGTAGAAGTTGTGCAGGTATTCCGTTTTTCGCAGGTGGCAAACGTGAGGTTTAAAAACGCTCTAAAACGACGATTAATTTTGAACTGACGTGTTGGTAATCCCTTTCATGGGTCCTATTTTTATTTATTTTTATTTGTTGAGTGGGGCTTTTCTAAGGTCTTTATGAGCCTTGTAACACTGCGACCATTGCTGATCTATTGTGTTCCCCACCTACTATAGTTCTGCGCTAAGCCTCGTGTCATTTAAGAACCGCAGCAGGCTTTTGGCGCCAGATTGTTTTACCTCCTCAGGTTGGAGGTAATGACCACCCAGGTGGGTGTATCTTTTACGCATCAGCGGGCCACATTCGCACATGAGGTGCTGGTGAGTTTTTGTCTTCCCCTTGGCAGAACCTGCACATTTTTGTGTCTCGGAGCTTGAGGTTGAGCATGTGTTTGTTCAGGTCACAATACCCCGAGAGCGCCCTCACCAGTATGCGTAGATTGTTCCTATTTAGCGATAAGACCTCACGGACCGTCTTACGGTCGTGAGCCTTAATTAGCGCTTTGGAATGATTCAACCCTGGCGTGTCGTTCTAGTGGTTGACGGATTGTTCTAAACATATTTGTTTGGGCATTAGGTTTGCAAGGCTTATTGGTACGCCACAGCAAGGTTCAGGGCCGTATAACGTTCCCTTTGCTCCCGTGCAAGTTTATTCAGTATTCAGTATTCAGTATTTCAGTATTCACTTTATTTATTCAGAATATACAATAACAGCATGAATTAGGAATTAAAGCTAATTATCGCATATTAGAATTCGTCAGTTTATATGTAGATATAAAACTATTTAAGCATAAATATTAATTCAACAATAGCATTGACTAAAGTCGGCTTTACACGACAGACAAATATTTAAAAAAAAAAAAAAATAATAGAGCTGAATCTATGTACATGAGTATACATATAAAATAGATTATTATTATAAGAATATTAATAGTCATCAAGCACTTTATACAAAAAATAATCACACAATTGGAAGTATCGAAACAAAATTGGAAAAAAACAACGTATGTATATGATCAGGTATGTTACATTACACATTGTAATCTACATATTAAATATTAAATTCATAATATTATAATTAAATAATAAAAACTAAAATGAGGTACCTGAAAGTTACATATTAATGTTATTCCCATTTCAAAGAATTGGCATGCTCAAAAAAATCACCCAGCTTATAGAAAGCATGTGTGGATTGCAGCTTTTGTTTTATAAATCTTTTAAACGCCTTTGTTTCCATCTTCCTTGTGGAGAGTGGTAGCTGGTTAAAGAGCTTATAGCTCAAATATCCAAAGGACTTTTGTGTCTGCGTAAGGCGTACTTTAGGCAGGATAACGTCATCACGTCTGCGTGTATTGTGGGAGTGCATATTCCCGTTTACCTCTTGTTCGTTAATATTTGATTTAGCATATAGTAGACATTGTAAAATATATTCAGACGTAAAAGTCAGTATTTTGTACTTAAGAAAATATGGTTCGCAGTGCGTGTCACGGGATACTTCTGCAATTGCTCTCAATGCACTTTTCTGTAAAATGAAAACCCTAGAACTGTCTGTGGCATTCCCCCATATCAGTATACCATAAGTCATTTTAGAATGGAAACAGGCATGATACGCAGTTATTGCAGCGATTTCACCAGCTAAGAATTTAATCTTTTTTATTGCATATATTGCCGAAGAAAGCGCACTACATAGTTCATTAATATGGATGTTCCAGCTAAGATGATGATCGATCATGATACCTAGGAACTTTGTCGATTTGCTTAATTCTAGAGTACTGTTGTTTAGAGTTATATTGAATGGTATAGCAGACGATTTATGGATCCTAACTGGAGCGTGCTTATGTAGAGTCAATGAGGTGCTTAAATTGACGTTATGCATCTTCTAGGCACTTTTTCGAATTCAGTTTTTACAAGTGTCATGGCGGATGGGTCTCGTTCGGGATCTAACTAAGAACGGACTAAATCGAGCACTCTGCGTCTGACAGTCGTGAATTTCTTTTTTCTCTCGCGATTTCAAAGATGTTTGCTCAGCATTGGCTTCTAAATCGAAGAAGGGACGAGGAGCGTCGGTTATCGTAAGTAATCCTTAATTTATATCTATATTTTGCTCTGAAAATACTGTGTCAATATTTTTTTGTACATTATGATAAATAGTATTGTAAACTGTATTTAGCCTTGTATCTGTCAAAATTAAGACCCCGCTTTGGAACGATTTAAGAAAATATTAAGATTAAGACCAGTTCTTAAATTTGATGGAAAGGAATACCAACAAAATAACAAATGTGCTTAATTTCCTAATTTCTGTAAATTTAGTTGAAGCCTCGCAGGAACATAATACGAGCCACTGTGGTGCTGGGCGCGGACAGTATGGTATTCCGCAAGGCAGCACATGCGGCGCGAACACTCGCAGGCGTTCGTCTCGGCCGGCCCATTGTGTGTCGGCGGACGCCGCTTTGCAGTTTGCGAGCGCCCCTTTTTGTTGTTTTTCCTTGCGCTTCCGTGGCCGCCTGAACGCTGCACACGAATGCACAGTGATTTATGCATCGCCCCCGTCCCGACTAAAAACCCAGCCGAACGCACCGCATGTTACATGCAATCTCGCACTCGACTCGCCACCGGAAAATGCCCCTTTCAATTAAGAGCATCCGTTCGAGAGCGATCGGTGCATCTAATAGACCGCATTCATTGAACCACTCAAGTACAGTGCCGGATCACCCAATAGGCCAAGTAGGCACCGGCCTATGGGCCCCACGCTGTTCAGAAGACCTGGCAACAAGGCATCATTACAAATCATATATTTAAAAATTGTTCCTAATAGAGAGACAAAATAATAATACTTACATTTGAGAGGTAATGGGCCTGTTGCAGTTTGGCTACTAAGACCCAGTTGTATTGGATCAGTCAAACGCACGGATCAACACCCATCCGGCGACCTCCAGCAGAAGAGAGAGCCAGGGTAGGACGCTGGCTTGCGGGCCAGAATGTCTAATAACAATTACCTTACAGGCAGATGGCTGATATATATATATATATATATATATATATATATATATATATATATATATATATATATATATATATATATATATATATATATATATATATATATATATATATATATATATATATATATATATATATATATATATATATATATATATATATATATATATATATATATATATATATATATATATATATATATATATATATATATATATATATATATATATATATATATATAAATATATATATATATATATATATACATATACATATATATATATAACACCAGATGTATTTTGTTATTAAATAAAAGTTTAGTCGCACGAAACTCTACACATGTCGTACCAAACTCTACTACATCCAACTATTAGTATAACATCTGTAGTTTAAACATTTGGATTTATATATTTTATTTTAATTATGCGATGTGATGTTTAGATACCACTTAACAGGTTCACGATTGGTTCGCATATACAAGAAGATCTGGTCTGCTATTCTCGCAAATTCTGCTAGTTTCATCCACAGAAAATCCCATATTAATAAAATGGTGGTTGACTGTCTTTTTGTCTTTAAATATGTAAAATATTCAAATTGGTATCATGCAAGAAGCCTGTAATAACTACTTATTTATTACAATAGTTTTTAGTTTTAATGTTACTCCAATAAGTATGTATATTGTGACACGTCCAAGATATAAGTGAGAAGTAGGAGATACGAACGTAATACAAAGGTTATATTTTTAACCCAGACATCGTCGCCGATCAGCATCTTTGGACCGCTCAAAAATATCTAAAGGGAAGCCATCATTACTTGCTTTCATAGTAACAACGATAACTACTCGTAGCAAAGACTCTCCGCTAAGCAAGGCTAGTGAGCATACCGAACAAGTCGATATCTTTGACATTAAAGTGCAAACAAAAAAACGTTTGGTGTTTAGACCACAAGACCTTCATTGGTAAAAATAATCGTAAAATATTTAAGTTAAATACGTTTACTCTGTAATGACTTATGATGATGAACCACGTAGCATTTAAATCAACAAACATTTTTAATTCCAAGAGAAGATTGCCGTAATTAAACAGTCAAACATGTCGACTTGCCTGATGACAAATAGTATTCAAAGAAATAATAATTTAAATTTTAGACGAGTATTTCATGCGATGAAGTTTTATCATTGTATAGGAAACAGCGTCTTTCACGATCATCAGTTTTTATTCACATGAAATTTACCTAACCTGCAGCAATTCTACTGATATATAAGCAAGTACAATTGGCATATTTATACACTGTCAACGTTATCACTGGTAAGCCATCTCTCATATTAACTTCTCTTTGGGATAATTAAATGGTCTAAATATTAAACACTGTGTTTATCTACAGCATGTACTCGACGAGGAAACCGTCACGTCACAAAGTTGGAACTCTGATCATCGATAACTCATGATACCAGTGAAAATCTAATAACTCAGTAACATGATGAAATATGAAAATGATAATTAATAATATTCAATCATAATAATATTTATTCGCAGGAATAGGTGAGCTTAATGCCTACAGGTAATATTCCCGATACTGTACTATACTTCTAGAACCTTTACTGATTTGTGAGCATTGTAAGCGGATGGTAACTAACTTAACAAGAATACAAAAAAAAAAACAAAAATATTTGTAACACCAAAATATACTAAAGGCTTTAGGATTAATACAGTAAAAATGAAAATGATGGGAAGAGAAAACAAACGGGAATTTATAAAGCAGATTTCAAATGTTCTCTGAGTATGTTTTTAAATATGTTATGTATTTAAATAATATAGGAATCGGGCATAACATGTTTTAAAATATGTTATTCCGGTTCCCACATTATTGGGCAAAGCATTCCCAAGACGGGTTCCATGCACGATAAAAGAGAATGACAAGAAGTCACTGCTGTTACCAGGGATAGAGAGTAGCAGGTTATCTACAAATCTCAGAATGCGTCAATGTGCCGATAGTGCAGTCTATCTGCCGGTGGGATAATCGAGAGCGACGCGCTCCAAGATCCTAAAAAGTAGATAAGCGTAATGTGATGACATTATTTATAACAATTTTTAATGATTATAATAACAGTTGAACAATATTATAATCATTGTTTGTGGGTAATGCATTTAAGGGACTCTGTAATGATAACATGCAAGAAATAAAAAATACATATTAAAAAAACATTGATTATATAGTTTAACATGTCAGCAGTCAATTGACGTATTAGGTATTCATCTTTGCTAAAGATATCAATGTGAAACAGAGCCGGAAAATATCCAGAGAATAATAGCAATAATTTTGACATATAATAGAATATTCCTTTTGCAAAACAGAGCACAGCGCATCATGTATCAGGTAACGCCTAGGACGTCATGCAGAGAATAATTCAGTAAGGCAAAGATAATGACCATATATTCGGCGTTAATATACCAGTGCTTCATGTATGCAGACAGCACCTAACAGAAAATGCAATTAGAGCGGACATTCACTCTCACCATACATACGGTAACTCCCTTTGATGCGTGCCCCGAACAAGACTGGCAATAGTACAGAAGAGCTACTTACACCTTAATATTAAATTCTACAATCTACTCCCTACCACTATCAAACAGCTGGAGGATATAAAATTCAAAAATATATATTAAAGAGATGCTGACAGGCCACCCTTTCTATATTCTGACCGAATTGGAGGACCGTGCAAATATTGTACCAATTTGAATATTAATTATATTTGTACTTTTAGTTTTTAAATGTAATATTTAGCCTTAGTTTCATTATTTAACACTTCACTTACTACTTTGTATGTTACTATGTACAGTTTTTAGTATACGTATACATTCGAATTATTGACTATCTCAATTGTTAGGCTTCTGATTTGATTATTCGATTAGATATTGTGTTGAGTGGCTCTTAGTAGGAAGCCATTATAATCAATTAATAAGCCTTTTAATTGTTTTGTGATAAGATTTTTCGATTAAATACTTTTAGTAGATTTTAAAGTTTCTTGGATAGGTACTTGATATTTTTTTTGTTCAATCTAATAGCTAAATTCTTGACAACATATGTATGTTAACTAAAGATTAAAGTAGCAATCAGACTTACTAACTTATTTTGACACGTCCAAGAACAGTTTTTAGCCGCTAATTGGACACGACGTAAATGTAATGTAATGTAAGGTAATAAACATTTCTTCCCTGTCTATTCCAAGCGTCCATCCCTGACAGGCGTCTTATTTTTGAAACGGCATTATTTTACTTACTCTCTGCCTCTTAGTTTAATGTATTTATTCATTTTAGAGGTTAACATCATCCGCGCCGGGATTCATGTCAGATAAGAGTGTTATTTTACGCTTGTGTTGTCTCATCTTAAGGCGCGAAGTAAAATTGAGATTGTCTAAGGAAGCACAAAGGAGGCGCAAGTGTGTTCCGAAATTAACATTACAAGCATATCCACTTGAAGTAATCCAAGCATCCCTTGCGATGTAGAAGGGGTTGAAAATAGGAGGAGGGTCAGGTGGGAGAGGGAGGGGGGGTATTAAAGTGTCAGTCTGTAGCTCAGATTACGAGGGATCTGAAACGGCAGGCGCTGCGCTGTCGGGCTTTTCCTCGAGGCTTCCATTTTTGAAGAGCATCCGGAGGCTTGAGAGGGGCTTTGCGGAAGGTGAGATCTCGCGATGTGTTTAAAGAATTAACGCCCTCTTCGCCTCTGTAATGAGATTGAACAAAGTTTTAGCGAAAATGAAATCTGTTCCAATTTTATGTTATATTTACATTTATTTTCTTCCATATTGTATTCAAAGAGCTTCACGATGTTGCATGTTAGTTACCTAGTCTATTTTTACTATAAAAAAATATATTTAAAAAACACTAAAAACACACTATTATAAGTACTGCACTGAAAAGCAAAAAAAAATATTACCCACTCTGTTGTCACTGTTTAGAGTTCCAGTACCAACTTTCCGGATCCATCATCAGAGCCTGGAAATCTTAAATATCCAAAGTACAGCTCAAGACAATTCCGATAAGCCCAAATACGGCTCGGACACTTGGTTCTGTTATGCAGTTCCTGTGACTACCTTCAGCCTCCATCATCATATTATTGTATTGTCATCAGTACTACTTACAATTGCCAAGTTTCATATTTAAACGACCATCAGAAGTGGTTGAAATTGGGTTCCTTAGATTCCATTACAGGTTACATACATACATACATACATGCATAGCAGTGGATCTAATAAAAGTGTGTTAATAGATTAACAGTTTTAAAAAAAACACTAAAAACACGCTTTTGGGCTATGA
The DNA here is from genome assembly GCA_944548615.1 of Micropterix aruncella. NCBI lineage: Eukaryota > Metazoa > Arthropoda > Insecta > Lepidoptera > Micropterigidae > Micropterix > Micropterix aruncella. Next base: position 30,505,329 of record OX155950.1, read on the forward strand.
TACGATATTCACATACACACGGCTATGATACGATATTCCATCATGGAATGCCAGTGCCTATCTTCCGGCTTCAGCATCAGACCTTGAAACATAATCGTGGTGTAAGTTCATTCCAAGACTTTTCTAACAAGTCCAAACACAGCTATGATACGATGTTCCATCATGAAGTTCCAGTTCATATCTTCCGACTCCATAATCAGATCAGTTCGACAGTACCATATTATTGTATTGTCATCAGAACTATATACAGCTACCAATTTTCATGACGCTACGATCCTTGGAAGATGGTTAAATTAGTTACCTTAGATTCTATTACATAGTTACATACAGGTCGACCTAATAAAAGCGTGTTAAAAATAGTATGTACCTAAACAACTGTTAGAAAATGAGCCCCACACTTTTATACTCAATTAATATAGTTAATTAAAAACACGGCTTACACCAAATCCCTTACGTATATCTCACACACCCCCTTTCTCTTGGGGGCCCCAAAAAAATTGGCCGAGTGAGAAATTGTCATATATACTTAAATATTGTAGAGAGTTGATTTTTACTATATCTCTATCTTTAAAATTGTAAGCTATACTTTTGATCCACTTACTTCACTACCATATCAGCGATAGTGATAATATTACTTTCCAGTGGGATAGGCTTCCAATACCTTGCCTAATAATTTCCCTCTTTGTATTTACTTCCTCAATGAAACAAATCTTCTCCAATTAATAATCCATATATTAAACCAAAATGCATATATTAAACAATTCAAATTATAATTTCATCTATTTTAAATCTACTATTATTGTGAATTATATTTGTAATAATGAGCGCCTAATTCACCACAAAATATTTACAATTTGTTCTTTGAGTTATTTTCGATCGATTATTTGTCGATGACAACAATGGCTGCGTTCAGTCGATTGTTAATAAAAAATAATATTAATAATGATAATGCATGAGTTTAAATCTCCGCCGTGAAATTCGACAATTAGATTCTAATCCCTTATTTATTTAAATATGTTCAATGTCAAATTATATTGAAACATGAATCGTAATGTTTACATACAACACTAAAAATACATATAACCTAACATACTGTCAAACTAGTCGATGGCGTTCCAGTGATATAAATGAATTTAAATGACCGCAGTCGCTAATGCCCGATAAAAACTACGACCTGGCTATCATCCAGTCCACTGGACGTCCATATGGTTTTCGTTCTATTATTTCTATTATTACTATTCCCTTCCCGTTTATCTGTGAAACCCCATCGATCAGTCGTAAAAAATCTTAGTACAATCTACAATTTTCCTTATCTTTAAATTTAACCTAACATTCTGTATTATTCGAATGTTTCCTTAACTAGTTTCCAAATTATAAGCACATTTATACAATGGCTGATGTCTAAATCAATGGAGTAGCTAAGCTATCTCTCTTCCAAATTAATGAGTCCTACGAGATGTCAATCTCGTTACAATATCTACGACTCTTGAACCAACAAGCGATGTTACGTGCTGTCGTTTTTAGTTAACGTGCAAAATCGTATAAATCACGTTTTTACATTACAACTACTTAACATTTCTAACCATTTCTAAACAAACCACAAAAAACTCGAATATTTTAACCCCAAAAAATATACAACAATGATAATATTGGGTGCTAGATTCAGCCTAAATACTTAACTAAATAACGCCAGCCTCGGCAAAAATAAACTTACATATTTTTAGTACATCTTTGCCAACAATGATTCTCGGCTATACTTGCCGTGTTTACAGCTGCCTTTGCACAATTATGCACTTATAACTAAACGTCAATCTTCGATGTGTTGTCGCTTTCTTAGAAATCTGCCATCACCACGACGAATGTCTTTTTAGAAACCCCAGCCGCTTCACTATCGTACTGCAATTCCAAGCCGTCACTGCATTCTCGTCAAATTTTGATTGTATTATAGATCCTGTGATCACCGCTCTACTGAACTGCTACCATGAGACCATCACAGCAACCTTGTTAAATGTTTTTCCATTATTTTGCCGCTATGTGTACACCTCGCACGACGTTCGCAAAGTTGTGAATTGTGAAGTCTAATCTGACGTCTTCATTTTGATTCATCCGCTCCGATATTTTTCGTATTGCAATACGACAAAATCTCGTACTTCAAATTTATTTTGAAAAGTTGGATTTTTTATATGCCAACTCGCATAGCTCTCTCGATTTCACTTGTTTTAGCACTGGTTTTTTTTAATATTTGTTCGTTTTTTAGTACTTTTTGTAAAATCGCCTCAATGACGAGTGTGATGAAGCGTTTCTGTTATACACGATCTGAGCACTTATATTACGAATTTAATTTAACTGGGCATCGAAATGATTCATAGCATTCCGATGCCCTCGTTCTCAACTGTTTTTCTCACGTCTGAGCACCAGATTTCTACATTTTCTTCCGTAAACTTTCGTAGGTTTGATACGTCGGACTGAAAATTTTTAATGGATTGCGGAAGCTACTCGTCCATCCCTTATATAACACCCCTATCGATGTGACTTTTTTTTACTGATTTAACCCATAACTATTGACTAATCAGTCATTAAACGATCTGATTTATCTATTTTTTCGTCAAATAACGCTCTGACACATTGCCAACAAGCGAATTTCTTAATGATAATTCGTGCTTCTAATTCTACATATGATTTTAAGTATTTATTTTACGTATTGTGAGAAAATTGATGTTTCATATTCGGCGGGAAATGTCGTATTTTGACTTGATTTTGCCGCCTTTTCTACGCGTCGTTTCCGCTTTCGAAGCGTCGTCTGCCTACTCGAATATTCTCGTAGGTTCTAGAAACTTTTTATAAGCTTTTCCGTTTCCGTTTCCGTTTTCGAAAGCGAAATAATACAACTATTTTATTTCAATTTTATTTATTGATAGTATTTTTATCTAGTAATTCCTCTATTTTAATTAAGTGTTTCTAAATTTCCTCATTTTAACAATTAAATTTTATTTTGACTGGCAATTATTTGGTGATAAATTCTTTTGACTTCATTGATTCTGCTCCATGCATCGATATCGATTATGTTTTCCAATTTCTCTTAATAATAAATTAAATGTTCTTCAAATGACGTTATCAATATTGCTATCAAATTCTCCCATAATTCCTACTATTTAATGAACCCCTTTTATATTTCTTTGAAAAACCAATCGGTCGACTTTTTCAAGACCATAACCATGCTTCTATTGTCTATTAGTCAATTGTTGATTTTTTACGTCGATTTTTCGTAAAAATCTCAAAATATGCTAATTTCTTGCCAAATACTCCTGATTGTCTATTTTTATGCCCCTAATGATGTCCTTAACTCTCAATAACTACTCAAAACCCTTTATTTATGTAACGATGGCACTGCGCTCTATAGTTTAGAAACTGTCATTTTTTCATCTGTCAGTTTTAGTTCCTAATTAAATCGCTAGATGTCACTATGATCTTTTTAAGTACAATTTAATTTTAAAAATTCGATTAATCTATTTTGCGTTTTGCTTAGCGCTGCTAAACGCTCATGTGATGATTTTCAAATCATTACAATATATATGTATTTTTTTTTTGTTGAACGTGAGATTTCTAAACCGAAAAACGGCGCGTGACCTTGACTCGCCGTTGCTACTACAATTATATGTTTTTTACATGATAACACCTTTCCATTGTTATTTTTATACCAGTCAGAAACAACCTGGAACCTTAACGTCTGTCTGGATTTTTTTTTGTCCTTAATTTTCCAAAATTAAATTAGATTGTACCTGTATTTAAAGATATTATTCTGGTTTTTTTAAAGATACTTTGTACCAAATAACCTTGAAACCTGATCGTGTTCAAAGTCCATTAAGTGACCTTTCTGACAAGTGCAAACACGACTATGATACGATATTCCATCATGAATGCCAGTTCCTGTCTTCCGGCTTCATCATCAGACCTTAAAACTTAATCGTGGTCAAAGTTCATTACAAGACCTTTCTAACAAGTCAAAAACACGGCTTTGATACGATATTCTATCATGGAATGCCAGTGCCTATCTTCCGGCTTCATCATCAGACCTTGAAACCTAATCGTGGTCAAAGTTCATTCCAAGAATTTTGTAACAAGTCCAAACACAGCTATGATACGATGTTCCATCATGAAGTTTCAGTTCATATCTTCCGACTCCATCAGTTCGACAGTACCATATTATTGTATTGTCATCAGAACTACATACATCTGCCAATTTTCATGAGGCTACGATCCATGGAAGATGGTTAAATTAGTTACCTTAGATTCCATTACATAGTTAGTTACATACAGGTCGACCTAATAAAAGCGTGTTAAAAATACACGTAATTTTGAGTAGGGGGGTGGGTTAGTCTTAAACATCACCACATAGGTATCACCAGGATGGAGCGGGGTTAAAAAGTTGCCAAAAAACACGCGATTAATGGATGACCCCTTAGGGAATTATCAAGTATAAATCCGGCACTGGGTGACGGATTCCTCGTTGTAGTTGACACCCCCAAGTGTACATGGGTATAAATATGTATAAAGTAAATAATTATCAAAAAGTAATAACAGTCAACTGATATTGTTGCGATGGTATTTAACACAGTGATGTGCAAACTATGCTTATCGGCAATAACAATCAACATAACCGAACCGTCATTATCCCAACCGGCTATGTTTTGTAGACGAGAGCACAAGCCTCAGAATATTGTGTCTAATTACGTTTGGCACGCGGCGATCTACGTGTAAGTGTTTCGCAAACTACGGTCCCTGCAATAATTACACACATAAGTTTCATAGAGGAGGCCCTTTGCCCTTTAGCACGTAATTTCCTATGCAGGTCTGGATACATATTTTATGGAGTCGAGACGGCGAGTGACGGCTTAGTGCTAAACCTTACTTACAAATTAAGTACCAGCGGGGTGCGAGAGGGGCATAACTACGTGGAATACTGGCTTCCAAGTTAATTTTCAACTTTAACTTTATTTAAGTAGAGTAGACTGGGTACGGTTGTGATATTTTTTATTTGATTGCGCATAATTTTGATAGTGTCTCAGTTAACTGGAGGAAAGGTGTTTCCCTTCGTATAAATACTATTATGTTGACCTAAGTGCAAGGATTAACTTATAGGAGCAAATCAGAAAAAAGGAAAAAATGTCACAACCGACTACACCGCACGCGCAGGGGCGAGTGTGACAGTGATATGTTCAAAGATACGTGAAAATAGTCTAAAATTGCTCTTATTGCAAAATCTAACATAATTTCCATAATATTTTTTTCTCTTTTTTTTTAATTTACTTAACAAAAGAAATAAAATTTGGGAACATTTTAATCGCTTATAACTAAGAAGGCACTGTATCATCTCTAATTATTAAAACAGTCTTCAAATTACAATCGTATCGCTTATAATTAAATAGGAACTTAAGCGTCTATAATTATTATAACAGTCTTAATACCTACAATCAGTCAAAAAAGTTAATTAAACATTTATAATTATGGATTAAGCTAACTGTGTCAAAAAAACAAAACAAATAATAATAAACGTTTTATTAAAATCAATAAAACAAAAATCTGATAATATCTTCAAGAAAAAAAATACATTTTTGTAAGTGTAAAACAGGAAAAAATATAAAGTTGATTGTTAGTTCTAAAAACTGAATAGTAAGATTCTGATATCTAGTCAGACTCATCGCAGTTATGACAAATATAATGGTGACTACCACTTGCGCACTCTAAGTGGTACCAATGCTCATAATTTCCTTGACGTTTGATCCATTTTTCGCCAGCGTAGATTTTAGGCCTGATTTTACTTACACACACAACTATACCCAGAAAATATATCACAACTGTACCCAAAGCACTCCTTCGCAAAAAAACAATCGTCATGACAATAAAAATTATCTACGTACAAAGTAATTACTGCCATTTAACTAATATCTTTATCTTATAACGACGAAAAACCTTCATTACTCTGACTGTACACATATAACAATAAATATTCAAATAAATCGATTAAACATACTTACCTGAGTGTTAAAAAAATAATGTAAGCCTCTGCTAGCGTTAATGTAACTACCTAATCAATTACAACCATCAGTAACACACAGTATGTCAGCATTATGCTAATCAATTCCAAAACACAAAATGCACACAAACATGAACAAAACTTTAAGGAAAACTGAAGCCATGTAAACCTCTATTATTAAATATTTATTTCACATGGTTTATTATAATCGCAGCACATAATAATCGCGGCACTCGTTTATACAACAAAGCAATATTTTGAGAATCGTTGCGCTAAATTATCGTAAGCTTGCTGGATTCAGCTCTCTCGGTAACTCCCTGGAATTAAGTCGCCTCTAACGCGCCAGTTAACTTCAGAGTTTAAGCTCGCCAGAGTGGCTGCTTAAACCAGAGAGCTAAGATAGTAGACAGTGGTCGGTCGGAATCACTGGCAAACGTACGAGTATATTATACTTTATTACAAAGTTTGTAATACATATCAAGTAGCTAATACATTACCAACTCATTACAAGTTTTTACTTTCCCGGTACTAAGGAAAGTATTGTGAAAGCGCTAAAAAAAATGAGATGAAGACGGAAATATCCATTTTGACACCCCCTGAGACGATAAGGACCATTACCGGTCTAGAAGTCTGTCTGTGAGCACAGTATACCAACCAGCTTTACTCTCGAGCTACAAGGCAATGCGGGAAGAGGGTGCGAGGAATGTGGGCAGATGGGTCCGTACCGACGAACGCGAACATTTAACATTACGGCCAGGTTAAGGATGGCGACTTTTTCAAGCATTCGGACGTCTGCATAGGCCGAGTAGAAGAACATCAGGCGAACAAATGCGAGCCCTTATGACTTCGTTTTGATTTCAATTTTGTTCTAAGAGAAGCTACTATCTGGGGTAGACTGTGCTGTGAGTCTGTATGTCGGTGTGTTTGTGTCTGTGTCTGTGGGTGTGTATTCGCTCTACGATAGCGCCTAAACGCTTCATCCGATTGAGTTGAAATTTTTCATGCAGGCATCATTCGGTCATGGCAAGAGTTCAAAAGTGTGTAGTTAAAATCGATCCACCAGAGGGCGCGCTAGTCATACTTGAATCTCGAGAAATAGTTCAAGGCAATTATATTTCAATATTGGATTTTTTGACTTAAAATTCCGTACACAGATGCTTTGTTGGACCAAAATCACGTTGTGAAATATTGATTGGAATATCTCCTATACAAGCGACGCAAAATAAAATGAAATACCGCCGTATTTAATAAAATACTACATTATTTTTTGAAAAATACCATTGGAAATACTACAAAATACTAAAATATGATACTTTAGCTAACTTAGTCACTTGACACAATTACTATTGGTTGAGGAAGGGGGAGTTTGGCGGAATTTGAGAGGTGGAAGGGATGGGTCAGGGGTGTTGAGAGGTTTTGGCGCACGAAGAGAGTGGGGGTGTTTGCTTGCATTGAAAATCTTGGGGTGGTACAACCGATCTTTTTCCTTATGTTACTTTTCGACATAATACTATTTTATAACATTATCTACCATTGCGTTGATAACATCGATTCTCTTTAAATAAAGCTTAATATTACAATAACTTTCAAATAAACGTTATTTTACAGAATTAGGTTAAAGAGCATTTTAAAAGTTCCGCCGTTGTCTATATTAGACTCAAGTGCTGTCAATCGTCATCCAAAGTTTTTCTGCGAGTCATTACTACGTAGGGCGGTGGGCGGCTGGGACGGCACGCGATAAACCGCTGTGTACACAACACTCAACGTATCTTGTGTTGCGTCCTTGCACTCGGCGATGTGAGGGTGCGTTGAGAATATTTTAAGAAGAGGGGTTTAAGTAGATGATAGTATGAAACTGTCGTCTCTGTTGATGTTAAGTGCTCTCCTTATTTCAAGGGATAGTAAGATTGTTCTTTGCATGGCACAATAGGATTTTGAAACTACACTTAGAACTTAGTTCCGCTATTGAATGTGGGCTCCCAGATCGCCGATTTTCTTAAAAACCATTTTTAACATCCTTCATGTGTTTCGGTAATAATACCTCGGAAGCTTTGTATCGTCTATCCGACATATTTTATCTACTACTTATCGTTTTCGAATTTCTCAAATTGTCTGAAAGTGTTTCTAAACATAAAATGAATATTTTCTCTGTATTTAAGGGTAGAACAATCATGTTACTACCAAAGTAATCGACAAATCATCAGTTATGGAATTATGTAATGGAATCTAAGGTAACTAATTTAACCATCTTCCAAGGATCGTAGCGTCATGAAAATTGGCAGCTGTATGTAGTTCTGATGACAATACAATAATATGGTACTGTCGATCTGATGATGGAGTCCGAAGATATGAACTGGAACTTCATGATGAAACATCGTATCATAGCTGTGTTTGGACTTGCTAGAAAAGTCTTGGAATGAACTTTGACCACGATTAGGTTTTAAGGTCTGATGATGAAGACGGAAGATAGGCACTGGCATTCCATGATGGAATATCGTATCATAGCCGTGTGTATGTGAATATCGTATCATAGCCCAAAAGCGTGTTTTTAGTGTTTTTTTTAAACTATTAATTTATTTATATAAGCTGATAATATCACAAAAATAATAAGTAGAAATAGAATACCATCCATTAGTTTATCTGAACTATTAAAAGCATAATTATTACTTATTGAAATCTCTATATGAAATTAAAAATTGTCATCTTTATGTAAATAATAATAGAACAATTATGATTAAAAATTCGTTTATTATTATATTACTATTTCATTTCGAGATAGGATACCTTATATAAGGTTCCCATCTATAGTGCGTCACCATACTGCGATACCACTAACGCCGCCATTTTAAACAAAAGATAAGATTAATCAATGATTTGAACAATGAGTGCCATCTACACGTTACGCTTCGTAATAAGATCTCTTAGCTGCCAAAACGTAGTGTGGCTTTGAGCAATCTAATAAACTATATAGTCATAGGTATTATGATTCCAGAACGACATTCTGGAATTCTCCGCCACGCGCCGATAGCACGCGAGTCAAATATCATCACACCACAGAATCTTCCGTGCTTCGATACGTGCATGAATAATACGTGTAAAACGCGTTCGGGAATGTTTCGTAAAGAAGTTACGTAACTGTAGCGGATTTTGAGGGCGCTGCGCCGACCGGAATACTTAAGCAGGTGGCGAAACTTGGCGTGGTGCGCTTCTGAAAATTTTATAAATGTACCCCGTGAAGTGGTAGCTTGAACATGTCGACGTTAATGTATTCAGGAATTCAGACTGAGAGGAAGCCGCGCCGCGCCGACGCGGCTCTCACACGTCGCAAATTAACGAACGAACGTTAACGAAAGTTAAGATGCTGAAAATTTAATCGTGTTCGTTCTGATTGCGTTACTGTCTTCCCGGCGGTGCTGAATAAATATGGCTGAAGGCATTTCCGCCGTTTTAGATCAAATAAAGGAGGGAACTTTACGGAATATAATAAATATAAATATCAACAGACTATCCGGGTTCTCTATACGCTTGTTCGTTATCAATATCATCATCATCATCACTAACTGCTTGCATTTTGTTTTTGAAAAAATCAACGCAGATTATGAAATCAGAGACTATCGCGGTTGGTTGGCATTATAAAAAAGATGGAAAACGAATTTACCGCTTGAAATTTGTAACCCCCGACGTTTCGGCGACGTTGCAGCCGCCGTTGTCTAGGGTAGACTGAAAGATCTGTCAATTATAACGGCTGGGTAGATTATAACGGTGGTGGGAGGAGCGGGATCCGCACGCGCACAAAATTCGGAAATCCGTCGTGCATAAAACACTCCCTGTATCCTGACTTACGCCCTTGCGTTCGGCGTTCGGCGGTGGGAACATTTCAGGAAGAGGATTCCACGTAAACTTAAGACAGGATACAGTAAGTGTTGTATGCACGACGGATTTTCGAAATTCTCGCTGGCCAAACCCGCCGCCCCACCACCGTTATAATTTACGCAGTGGCGGCAGCGGTATGCGGCCTACCCGCGGAACAACGGAATGACAGCTCTTTCAGTCTACCCTAGACAACGGCGGCTGCGACGTCACCGAAACGTCGGGTGTTACAAACTTCACGCGGTAAATTCGTTTTTAATCTTATCAACGCAGAGTGTTCCTCCATCACGACAACCAATTTTTACTAACCCGGCAGAGGAGAAGTGACAAACGATAAATAACTGGCATAATTCTACGAACCATTTTGCATTTTGTGAAGGGGTTAGATAGTGGTCAGTCAAGGTGCGAGCGAGCACAAAAAAATGTACAGGAAAGAGCGTGATGCAACACGACCGATAAGGTAGCAATGAGCTATCGGCACTCAGGTGCTGGCCTTGACTTAACGGATCCAAGGGCTACTCTACCCCTTTATTGGACGCTTTCAGATCTTCTTATAATTCACAGATTGAAATTTATTTGGTGTTATGTTATTTCGAGCCGTAAAGTTTCACTGTAATATGATTTAATTTGATGGAGGATCCGTTCGGATGAAGCTTAGTGCGTCTAAAGTTATATGCACTTAACGTTGGATACTTTGGCCTTCAAATGATGGTCATTTCGTCTCAGGCTCAGAACTTCCGATTTGACCGCAGTGGGCTTTGGGGGCTCGGAAACGACCCCAGTAATAGGTTTTTTATATTTTTATTTTAATTTACCTGTAAGTTCGGTAAAGTTCTGTGGCGTTATTAGAGAAATATATCTGTATTTAACTGTACTTACATATATAATGCCTGTACATACCTGTACTTACATATATAATGCCTATTATGTTATGTACCTATTATCTTAATATTTCCGTAAAAAATAATTTGTGTTTAAAATCTCGCAGCACTAGATCTCTTGATTTTTTTTCACAGACCGCTCACATATTTTAAATGTCATACTGCTAATTTTGTAGTTTATTTTGAATATGTTTTTAGCCATTTCTGTTTGTAATATATTATTATGTATGTTGTATGGTTTATTTCCTGTGTGTAATAAAGAGAATTCATTCTTATTTTAGAAAGTGCATCTTAACGACTTGTTATTACTATAATATCTATATATTTTTAATATGGTATTGTATAAATAAATAAAAATAACTAAATAACTAAACCAAAAAAAGTAATGAATAAAAAATATATCATAAAATAGGAAAATCAGGTTACTCTTCTCAATAAAAATACGCTAAGGCACAACGAAATAATTAGGATTCCAATACTTAAATTTCCGATGCCTTTTAAAGTCGTGGACATGAACAATTTGTATGTCTTGTATATGCAGTTGAATTTGCAGTTTTGTTGTTGTTATTACATGGAAAGGGTATATTTGCATGTATTATGTTTTTTCGGAAATATTAGAAAGTTTGATATCCATTGCTATATACATATTATAAGTAGATATATGTATAAATGTATATAAAAAATGGAATAATAATATATAAATAGAATAGTAATTTTCGGAATTAGAACAGAATCTACCCTAGTACGGGCATTACCCTAGTTGCGTTGTTTTTGGGAATATACCTTTTCTGCTGTTTTTTATTCAAATAAAATATTATAATTACTCTTATTATTATGTAATATGGTATATTCACATCTAGGCAATAAATCGCAGAGTTGCCAACTGTTGGTAAAACGGGGCTTTCGCCGCCGGGCTGCTGCTGCTGTCTGGACGCTGGATTGAATATCTGTTGCCTCGCCGTTACAATAGGATGCTTGAAGTTGTTCGCTAAGTTATTGTTCGATAAACTGGCGGCGCCTCGTCAAAATTTACCTTCACGTACGGCTCCCATTGTCGAGTGTAGGAAGGGGGGAGGGGGGAGGGCGGCATGGGCAGGTACCCCACTCAGCCCTGAAGTGGCATGCTAATGATAGCCTAAAGTTGCCTCTAAACTGAAACCTCCCGAGAGGGACGTACAAACGCGTCCATCTTGAAGCTAATTGAGCGGGAATATTCCAATTTCAAAGCCTCCTTTATAATGTTGCACAAAGTGATTTGAATTGCAAGGAGAGCTCGATGGAATGTTTAATTAGCGATGATATTTTAGACTACATCATCCAGATTGAACATATTGATACCTCAATTCCAAATGGTTACGAGTATGGAATTGGCAGTTTTGAGTTAAATGTAATAATGTCAGTTGCAAAAATATACACATTTTGAGCTGTTTTTCCGAATTTTAGTTCAGATAAACCATTATTTTAGTCACTTGGATAGGTTTTTTTTAGTAACACGCGTAAGTTTCACACACGTAAGTTTTTTTCAGTAACAAACAGCAACAATGCAACATATTGCCATTTGGGACTTGCATATCATAGTTTCAAAATCATAGTTTAGCAGATTTTACTACGGTAAAGTATTTACTCATTTATTTATATAAATATTTAATTAACGTATTTGCAAAGTATATGTATCTTACTAATATCATATCATATGAATTTATATTTATTGCCTACATTTATTCATATTTAAAAAAAAAAAAACACCGACGTAAGCATTACCATATGTGTTCCAAAATTTGTTCCAGGGCATCAAAGTCTTTAATTTTGTATGTACAAGTTAAAAAAACATGTATAAAAATGTATACTCTTACAGTAAGTAAGTACCTTATAATAACTAAAATAATGTTTACTAATACTAAATAATAGTACCCAAAATTAGATAATAAGAAACAATCATAAAAAGAGTCAAGAATAATATTTAATATTAGAAACTGCTTGGATATATGAATTCGTGGATATTTTGCTGGGTGTCATGTTTCAATCAGGAATAAATTTTTGCTTTGAAAGAATACATAGGCAAATACAATTTTAGTTCTTCATCTAGCATATTGAATATACTAGGGCGAATGTACACAAAATGCTACCCATAAGTGGTCTGCATTCAGGGGACGTCGAAATGAATAGCTTCAGGTTGCCGCTTGCAGATTATTTGCTTGATCTAAAAGACATATTCAAAATATTCAAGATAATAGAGATTTATCTTTTACATCCTTGATTGATCAAGCTGTGAAATAATTTTATTAAAAATTAAGGTGGACAAGGTGAACAGCTTTTACCACAAAATTTTCAAAAGTCCTTTTACTTTTTTTTATTTAAAATTCATCTTTGTAATGCCATTATCGATGTTAGTTTTTAATATTTTGTTTACTTTAAAAAAAATACAATAAAGGTGTCCATTCTAAAGTTTATTAGAGAAATTGAGACAACGTATCTAAATTATCAGAAAGACGCCAGTACCAAAAGGCAACAACTCAAAAATCCTATGGAAATCAAGGTTATGTTGGTATAGTCAAAAAGTAATAACGATTTCCTTCTATTTTCTGTTTCATTATAATGCGATATAAAATTAATTTATGGCTGATGTTTAAAATTGTGTTTTTCAATATCTGAAAACACCGATAAGATTTAACCCTATAGATCTGACGTATCGAAATGCATTTAATATACGCCCCCATCCTCAGTCCATAAAACAAATGAAAAACTGTTTTAATCCGTCCAACTTCCTGAAATTGTTGATTATTCTAAATCAAACATAATTAAAGTCGACTCAATCATTTATTATATCAACATCACAATTGGTTTTCCAGTTACATACCAGACAAAAACGTATTTTACCGCACAAATTTTGAGGCACCCGACGTTTCGGCGATGTTATAACAGCCGTTGTCCAGGGCAGACTGGAGTACTGGTGTTCCGCTGTTACCCCGATTCAAAAGCTGCTGCTGTTCTGCGGACATGCGACATAAAGTTTGTTGTTACCACACCGATTATAGCGGTGGGGGAAAAAGCACGCGAGTTTCAAAACTCTGCTATGCTCGCAATACTGCTATGCTCGCAATCATTTTCGCATTTTGCATCAAAAATCGGCTGGTGTCACCCCAGGCCTTTCCCGGCAAGTAGCAAAGGAATATATCATCTGAATATTGTTTCATAAATAAAATCGATGAGCGTCTGCTCTTGGCTGGCGGATGAACCCCGATTGGGTTTAGTTACATAACCGCCTCGGGCGATCGGCATTAATATTTGATTAAATGTATGACAGAACTTAAATATTATTACAGTAGCTTGTATATGAGATATTACAACCAAAATTACACAATGTGACTTCGGCCAAACAAGGCCAGATGCCTTGTTGGGCCGAACTACAGGCCTTGTACTAGATTTAAAGTCCAATATTTCGATATTGAAATATGACTAATGTGCCGATTTCAACTAGAACCTATCCAACTCTTACCATTACGAATTAATGCCTGCATACCTAATTCCAGCCCGATCAGATGAAGCGTTTAGGCGATATCATGGAGAATAACACACTCAGATAGACACACATCTTGAGGTGTCGATTACAACGGGCGAGCCCGTCACCACAGGAAGTTTTAACGATTAGTCGTTCTATCGACCTGCAGTGAGCGTAGAAGACTTTGGACAAAACAATCCTACGTCTAGCTACGCCACAGCCCGTAAGAGTCCAACGCCTTACCGCGAGTTAGCCAGGTATACTACCCGGCGGCTCGAGACACTCGCGCCCTCACTTCCAATTGTGACCAGATTTCTCCGGTCTCTCGATTGGTTCCGAGTTCGAGGTCGCTTGCGCGGTCCTCTCCCTTACGAAGCGGTGAAACGGAGTGCACCGAATCTATCGCGGACCAAGGCGTCCTTTGCCCGACTCTGAACCGGGATCGGAAGGCCAATGGTCATTTCAAGAGCAGTCGCCGTAAGGTAGACAACTACCCCCGCTCTATAGGAAACAATACAGTTTCCAGACTCCCCCGACTGTTAGTCGGAGAGCACAATCGATTGGCTTGCGTCGCTCGGTGCGCAGACCGTCCAGGAGCGCCAGAGGTTTGATTCCCAGGGGAAACTGGTTCGCTGGAGTCCTACCCAGGTTCGCACCCCGTACGTGGAGGCCGTCGGATGGGTGTTGACCCGTGAGTGTGACCGACCCTGAACACATGAGTCATCTTGGCCAACTCATCATGGGCCCGTTAGCACCCTAGGGTGCTAACCCCCTAGATAGACATACAGTTAGGCAGACACACAGAGAGACTTTAATCTGGAAATGGCCACTGAGACGCAGGGGGGCTCAAAACGGCTGTTTCCGAATTCACCCCGAAAAAAATGTTCAGCGCGATCGCAATACTTTCGGATTGACCTAAAAAATTCGCATGCAATTTTCATTATTTATAAGTCATCATATACAGCCTTTTAACAAATAACGTTTAAATCTGTTTTTAAAAAAACTGGTAAATTATAACCAGAAGCGTGCGGTTATAACCGCGAGAGTCAGTAACATACATCATTGGGATTGCCAACGATTTGATCAAATTCAGCATTAAATTTTAAAGACATCACCGGTGGCACGCGGCTCACTAATCTTCGAAGCCATTATTCAAACACCTCTTGCCTGGGTCGAAATCCCCGGCAATAACTCTCGGTGGTCCATTCCCGGCGTCATGTAAGCGACCCCTAAGAAACAGGCTTAACATCTTACTATCTGAGGGCTCATTAATAATTCGCGGCTGCCCGCCCGCCGGCGATCCGGGGCCTGGCAATCGTCTGCAGTCAACCCGCAGCCACGGATCACAGAGGGGTTAAGCGGGCCCACCTCCGACCAGATATCATAGCCGAAGGTATCCCCAATTAATGCCCGGGTAATTACCAAAGCGCGGCCCTCGTGAATTTTACAAGGACATAAATAATTGGTGAGCGACGTTCGCGGTCTTATGTAAATCATATGGTAATGCGTGTGTAAATATTAGGACATATTTATTGCTATGTAAAGACATACACATGGTAGCGATATTCGCGCTATTTATGCGCGAATACCTCGATTATCGCCGCTTTTCGCAGCAACCCCGGTAGACACGTTGGACTGTATAATTTCAATAGTTTTTTATTTCTTACCGGGGTTCATTTCCATAGGTGAGAACACCGAAACCGCTGCTCGACTGCCGACGAATCCAAGGCTTTTGCACTATTTGTCCGGTTGGTTTGAAAGTGAAGGTCGATTTCAGTATAACGACGTTTATTTCCTTAAAATTGCAACCGCTTACACTATTAGGTTACTTTAACGATTCTTTTACACTATAATTACGCTACTTAAAACGACTCTTTTACACTATAATACGAGTCTTTGTAAACTATAACCCGCCGAACATAAACACTATAGAACGGGGGAATCCTTGCCGCCAAGGAAGCGACCGGTGCATGTGAAACACTTTAAACCACTGTCAGATATTTACAAATAATATTTTAAAAGGGTCAGCATTTCAACGCTCAGCCAACCATAAAATACAAAAAAACCCTCAACCGAATTTAGCCTCCCACGGTCAGAGGCGATGGCGATTTATGACGAGCGTTCTAGAAAGTCTATTATTATGGACAAATAAACGGACAAGTGTTCGCGACTTTCTAGTGAATTCTTGTCCCCTAAACTTACGCCTAAAAGTGTAATTTATAGCTGTAACAGAATGTAATTTATAGCTTTCAGACACGAGTCGTTTTCAAAGGAGAACCAATTCTATGAACCCTTCAACGAGACCTTCAACGTCGCTTATGTATAATATTATCCATACACATACATTTAAAATATTATTTGCATGCTTTCAGATATATACAGAAAAAAAAATATTTAACATGCCATGCACAAGCTATTAAAAAAAACAAAGTCGTTCGAAGCAACGTCAAGTTGACTATTTTCTTTGAATCTCAGGGTGCTAGCAGCGATACAAATCAGAGGTATAGGAACCTCTATTCAAAACACTACGCATTCTCACAGTTTTGGCACATATGTTAATATATTTATTTATTTCCATAATTGAAGTTACAATTTACAAAAAGAAAATCCTTATTCTAACACAAAAACATTTTATAATAAGTGTACATATTATACGTAGAGTAGAAAGGAAATTCATCTTTTGACATATCGGTTTACCACCTCACTAGGTATGAACCTGTGTTGAGGTGTTACTAACACCGGTAAATTGTTTTGAGACGACAGGGCAAGTCTTATCTAATACTTGAATTCAATTTAAAATTAAAGTTAAAATTAGAAACATCAATAAAATTATACAAACTAAATTAAAATTTATGACAATCTACTAAGTTACATAAAATAATATTTAGTTTTTATATATTAGATACAAACACATATAAATATGATATATACCATATCATATTTATACGTGTTTGTATCTAATATGTATATATAAATTACATAAAAGCAAAAATATTTAAGTATCGTACTCTAACATTCATAGCCATGATACGAGGATTTTAATCCCTATACTTCCAGGCATCTTATCTATTAACTGCAGAGTTCCAGCGTACTACTCACTACATAAGCCTCAATGTTTATAATGAATGGCCAGAAAACTTAAAAAATATTCAAAATTCTGACAAATTCTGGAAAGAAACTAAGAAACATTTAATGAGAAATAAGAATAAGAATAAGAATAAGAATAAATTTATTTTTGTAAGTAATTTTCCAAAAACATTATTCACAAAGTCTGCCTAACTAGGCCGAAGCCCGTACCAAGGTAGACTCGACTAGGTCACTTGTACATTTTATATTGTGCGCACACTTATTAAAGTACTATTACTGAGAAAAACAAAAATTAAAAAATAAATGAAATATAGTAAATCTAATAACTCTAATAAATACTTAGCATAAATTTCAAGAGTTATTCTAATAATAACTAATACCTAAATTATAATCATGTTGAAAAATAAAAAAGTAATAATGAAATCAAAATATATCCAGTAAAAAAATTGTTAAAATAATAATAATAATAAAATACAATAAAATTATAATTGCAGTGATAATCAGTAAGTAGAGAAAAATAACAGGGTAATAATTAGAAAAAAATGACCTTAACAATTTTTAATATATTCAATAGATTATATTTTCTGAAAGAGTTTGAAAATCTATCGATATTAGTGTCATTTGTGATTCCATAATTGATTTTCAGACTCTCATTCCATTACTTTAATTTTGATTATTTTTACTTATTTTGATTATTTATACATGAATAATTTTTTTTTTGAGTTTTAAATTTGACATTTTTATCATTTCTGATTTTTATAATTTGATATTTTTCTCAGTTGTTTTTTAATGTTAGTTTTATCCTTAATAAATGTGGTTTCTTAGAGCCGTTCCACACGATGCAATACGGCGCCGCACCACAATGATTTCGCCGTATGGACGTACACACGTACAGTGCACGGTGCGGCGCCGCAACGTTACTACGACGCCGCAGTGGGCGAATAGTGTTGTAGTTAATTGTACGTAGAACTAGTGAAATGAGGTAGTCAATGCCAATATCCTATTCATTGGTACACCGCATAAATTTTCAAGCACCCGACGTTCCGGCGATGTTACAACAGCCGTTGTCCAGGGCAGACTGGAGTACTGGTGTTCCGCTGTTACCCCGATTCAAAATTCGGAAAAAGCACGCGAATTTCAAAACTCTGCTATGCTCGCAATACTGCCATGCTCGCAATCATTTTCGCATTTTCGAATAAAAAATAACAAAAATAAGTGAAAACAAATGAAACAGGCAAACGTGTACACTCCTTCGACTGCACAACAACTGAGCGGTGCCGCTCCGGCGCATATCCCCAGTTTGCGTGCGGAGCGACGCCAGAACGCACCGTGTGATATACCATAGATATTTGTATGTAGGACGCCGCAGCAGCACCGCTCAGGCCACGCGCCGCAGCCGCACCGCATCGTGTGGCCCAGACCTTACTCTAGAACGCTCTTTGGATGCTATCTATTTTTCTATTTTTTTTGTTTTTTTTTAAATATTTTGTTACTGAATTACTGATTTTTTATGTATTTCTATTAATTCTATTTTTCAAGTTTTTCATATTTTTGTTACTGAACTTCTAATTTTTTGTTTTTCATTAATAAGATTTTTTAATAGATTTTTTTATAATTTTAATGCTATATTGGAAATGTCATTTTATTTGTAATAATATTATTGGAAATGACTAGCAAACCTGAATATTTTATTTATTACGTCTTATTACTGGCTGGTTTAATCATTTCATCTAGGCTATTTTTCTCTGTTTACTGAGTTCATTGCAATTTTAATATTTTTATTATTCTAATTATTATTTTATAAATATTTTTACCGGTTATATTTTAATTTCTTTACTATTTTTGCCAAAATGATTATGATGTGTTAGATATCATTAAAATGAGTCTTGATATACATGCTATATTTATTAGAGCTATTAAATTAAGTTTATTTCATTTTTTCCTTTTCTTAGTTATAATACTTTAATAAGTGTGCGCACAATTCAAAACTAACAAGTAACCTGGTCGAGTCTACCTTGGTACGGGATAAGGCCTAGTTCAGTGGACTTTGTATATTAGCATTATAAACAACACTTTCGGAAGAATAATTATTCTTATTCTTAATGGACCAGTAAAACTGGGAACCCAACCCACTGTATTATTGGCCTTTGACACGCTCGGTTTCGTCTTTCCCGAAATTTGAAATACGACGTAGAACAACTATCGCTTGGCAGAAAGATTAATGTCTCATCTATAAACTATCCAGCTCATGCGAATCAACTACCTACCGAAATCATACTTTTTAGCTTAATCTGTCAATCCTCAGGACAAAAGCGCCATTTGAATCGAGCATTTTTTCATCCGAAACGGTGAAACCTCCTTTGTGGGTACCGTTCATTCGTCGGTGGAAATCCTCACGTGTCATCCCCCGGCTGAAGCGTCATCGCCGGTCCGGGGGCGATAACGCTCATCCCGCGGCTCCTAATGAATAATGAACGGTGACGTCATTAATTTCCCGCGTCGCAAATGGCGGCGGCGGGTAAAAGCGGCTCCGCAGGCATATTTTTATCGGTGGACTTTGAAAAAGCGCCGCAAAAAGTGACCAAAAAGGCGAGGCGGCGAGGGAGGCTGGAAGAATCGCAAGCGAAGCATAAAGAGAGCCCCCGGCGCGTGAAATGGCCGCTTCGCGATGTCACAACAGCATTCAGCGCCGCGACGCTCAAATACTTGGATTTTCAGTTCGTTTCATCGATATCTAGGAAGGAATCGACATGCGCCTCTTGTAACGTGCAATATTGACGCGTACATAAAATGTTGAAAAAGTACATTGAATTTAAATTTGACGATATTAGCATAAGTTATCGCTACGCGAATATTTAGATTTGGCCGATGAGTGCATTCAATTTCATATTTAAATTTATTTATTAAATCTATAGAGTTATAAATATTTTAGTTACAAAGCCATCCTAACTAGGCCTCGCCTGTACTAAGGTAGGCTGTAGAATAATGTAGAGTGGTTTACGTAACATGCGGTATTTTTACTATATAGCATGTAATAAATAAATTTAGTATATTAAATTCAAGAAGATATTTATTTATTTATTTATTTATTTATCCTATTTTTTATAGTTACATAAAAAAAGATTGCGTTCATTTTTTTAACACATTTTAAAAGAATACATATGATGAAAATCGCGAAAGGGCATTAACTTGTCAGGATTACATCACTCCACTAGGTATACGCCTGTGTTGGGGTGATGGATACAAAGTTCTGTGGTATTATTTGCTGAGCCTGTACGCCTTGCCTGCTGTCCTTCTTCCGTCTCATAAAAAAATAATACGTAATATAATTTAGCATAATATAATATAGATAATATAATATAACATATTACAATATAATATAATATCATATAACATATAAAATAATGTATCATATTTATATATAATATAGTATAACATAATAAAATATAACATATTATAATCTGTATATCCATAGTTCACATCTATATATCCTATAATTTGTGGTTAGAAATAAAATATTTTAATATATCGTACTTTCGCATTCATCTCTAGTATAATTTGAGAGCCAATGAGACACCCGTCTCTTGAACTGGTTGTCGGTTATGTTTAAAATCTGTGCTGTGTACGAGTTAATTATATTATAGAGTTTAGGCCCGAGATATGCGTAGTGTCGTTGTCCGTATACAGACCTCATTTTTGGTTGAATCTGTTTGTCTTTGTGTCTAGTGTTGTGTTTGTGCTCTGGTTTGTCTTTATCCGTGTTCCTCATGAGGTCCCTCCGATAGCGCACTATTATATGTATACATATAATAGTAGGAAGAATACATATAATAGTAGTAGAATATAGTCCTTTAGGCGATAGTATGGGGATATATATGAATACCCATATGATATTTTATAATGTAACTAGTGGTATTACCCGGCGTTTCCCGTATTATATCCATTCTCAAATACCTATTTTCCATCCAATTTTCATGGCGATGGGTTCAACGTTATATAAATTGATGTACTGCAGCGTCATCTGATAGCGAGTTACAATAGTCAATAGCGCTAAAATATTATGCGAGCTCAAATGTCTATGTATACCAATTTTCATAGCGAACGCTTGAGCGGTATAGAAGTTGATGTGCTGTAGCACTATCTAGGGTAAGTATCTTTGGTGTATTAAGATATATACATTTATTCACATCGTCCATTAATAGGACAGTTTCTTGATCCCAATGTTTTTTTTACTATTTTAACCTAACACTTTTTTAACACAGATAATACGCATTCTAAATTTCTTTAATATTTCATTCTTTGACATTTCAATATTTTGAGCCTTTTGGTTACAGGGTAAGAAAGGTGAGAAAAAAATCAATCAGAACTAATAGTAGAACTCGACTAGTACCCATAGTAATCAGAATCAATAGAACTCGACTAGTACCCATAGTAATAGATATACTTGAGGTTGGTCCACGGGAGAAGGGGGAGGGGGGAGGTTATGTAGGTCTGCCGAGAATTTTGCTTTTAAATCTATTTAGAAAACAAACATTTTTTTCAAAGTATGCCCTGATTATTATGGCTTACAGATGACAAGAACTCAGAGATCTGGTATATTCTTTTCTTAGTACTTCGGGAGCTTGGTAGAATTTAAGATACATATGAATTGAAAAGGCTTGCAGCTTTCAAACCGGTTACTTCCGCTGTAGTATGTTGCTTTATAAAGCTAAATGATAATATCTGCTGTAACCGACGTGGTTTTTGGCTGAAATTGTTTAAGATAACCTCGATACATATTATGACCCGTTGAGCAGGAAGCATGACAAGTTGTACTAGACGATCTTTGCTGGTACTATTGCTCAAATATGTTTTTATTCGCCATTAGATGTCATTGAAAGTTTTCCATTTTTTATCTAAAGCGAGCATTATCCTTTTTCCGGTATCCTTGAATTTAAATATTGCTACAAAATGTTATAATTTCGAACCCCGCTCACCCCCTCCCCTTCGCCACTGCGTACGGCGTTGACTGAACCTGACTCATTTTACTGGGAGTTATTAATACGCTATTAGTATTTAAGGTACATTCAATTCAAAAAGTCTAACCCTTTCAACCCATTTGATACTCTCATTCAAATGCATAAATAAAAATATTTGAAATGTTTCGAGGGCTAACGCAAAGTTAAAGTTGAGGATTTTGCGCGCACAGTTTCACCTGCAACCGCAGCGATGGAAATAGTTCAAGAACAAAGCTCCCTCGCTTTTTTATTCTGTGTAGCGAAAATTCTGGAATGGATTCTATTTAATTGTGCTCTGCTTTGTAAAATCGCTTTCAGGTTTGTGCAAGTACTCTGGTAGCTAATATTCAATTGATGCAGCAAAAGTGTTTTCATATATATGACAGACTGGGTAAGGTTCATTTGTTTTATTTATTTCTATTGCACATTAAAATAATCTTAAAACTGTATAAAACTGTATAACATGACTGTGAGTTTGCAAACGCTGCAAATGAAATGTCATTATTATCAGCAGACCTGATTTGCACGACAAACCAATAAATTTCTGGACCTTTATTATTAGCGTTAGTATTTGCTCATATTTAATTTTGTCACACGAAAGAAGAAGATGTTACGCGCCTACGCTCGCCAATTTCTCAGCGCTCGCCGCGGTAAAGCACTTACTAAAGGTGCCTAGTAATCAAACATATATTTAGATCATTGCTTTTTGTATACATGTATCATTAATATGATCCTTGTCGTACTCACGCCTAGAGGCCCTATGCGCTGATCAAAAGGCTTTGCTTATGCAGTGATAGCGAGTGAATGAGGGTTTATATCTACACTGCGTCACTGCTATGTCTCCTAAAAGTAAAACGATATAAGGAACAACCATTTTTTTCGGTCGTTTCTCCGTTCCTTCATAAGGGGGTTTCTAAAAGGGGCGTTTAAATATATTTTAGTCCCTATTAATGCAGTCAATCTTGCTTGAAATGAAAAACATGTTACGTCGACTTTTATTAAAATTATGTATATTTTTATTAAAAATACGCCGCTATCTTTAAAAATACATGTTAACAACAATGACCTCCCACTGCTTAATTTATAATTATAATTATTATCTATTGCGAATGCTCGAACGGTCACCATACGATTTAATTCTGCCTTTTTATATCTCTCTTATAAAATCATCACCAATTCAGAAAACATGAATATGTTTTTGTTTCTCTTTTGGATATACTTTTTAAAACCCCAAATTTATTATATTAAGGACATTGACAGTATTTAATTTTCTAATCCTTAATAGTTATTGACTAAATCTAATCATTTTATTCATCGAAAATGTATTATTATATTAAAATTTGTGTTGACTATTTCTTACTATTGTAATTTTATATTTCGAATATCACTATTTTATAGCTGAATATTCATTTTTTTATCTTGAATATCTGTATATTTCATTTACCTATACATACTTAACTACTTTCAAAAGATTTTATATTTTTGTTATAAATTTAATTATTTATTATTTTTACAACTTTAAAATATAGTCAATCTGTGCAAAAACGAATTTTACACTGAATCATTAAATGATGAGCCATAAATATAAAAAAATAAAATTTAAAATGAATCATGTAAATCTAATTTGATTATACCAAGATTATAGATTCTTACCCACTGGATCATCTTTTAAAAGAAAATATATAAATTAAAAAACATATCAATAAATTCAAAAGTTGTAATAATCAAAAATTCTAATCAAAAACAAACCCATCTGCGTTGCTTATGGGTCTCAAATTTACCACGACTTATGTGAATACCTATTTAAATGCCAAGGTAGATGCATACCTTACTACAAACTCAATATACGCTACTGCTCGTACCTATGTCTTTAGCGACCTTACCTTGGAACTGTTTGCTCATTGTAACTGGTGAACGCGCCCCAAAATACCCTGATTCCCACGAAGACTAATTCGGTTAATTATTTCACACATTCTAACATCCCTATATAATTTCTCATTGCCCGCGAGGATGATGTTTCTTTCATCCTCCATAAATTTCCTCACTATCGCTCACCGGCATAAGCGCGGGCCGCGGATTATTCGAGTAACTAAAACTAACATTAAATCTAAAGCAGAAGCCAGGCGTGACCGCGTGCGAGTGTGTGCGTATGGGTAGTGTGTGGTGTGTTCGTGTTATGTGTGTGGGGATGAGAACGGTCAACTGAAACGGCGGGCCCTAATCTCAGCTAATCGTTATCAATTTGCGGCCAGGCGGGCTGCGGGCCGCCGCTGGCCTCAACGTTTAATCATTTTCCTATTCGTGGGAGCGCAGGTGACGCGCCTCGCCTTTTAAAGGGTTAACTAGAGAGAAAACTCGTGAGATGGTGTGAGTGTAAAGGTCTGTTCACAATGACGCTTCAAGATAGTTAAAAAATCACATTTCATAGCAAATATCTTGCAAATACTAATTGAGGTGTTCTTTGTGACTCGATTCAATGTAATAATAGGCTCTACTGAGATGTTGATAGTAATGGCAGAGCATTGTGAGTTCTGCGCCGCTTTCGTTCGTCACCATTTTATAAAGATCGGTGGCTCAAGATGGCAATATACGAGATCCGGTTGATGACGTCACAGTCTTGTCAGATTGAGACGTTTATAAATGGTAGCCTGAATACTACAACTAGATAAAAAACTAAAAAAATAAACAAATTGAGTTTACGTAATCAGCCCTTTTAAATAATATTAAGACTCAACTGGCTAGGATTTTTTTTGAGCCCCTTAGACACTTCTTAATACAATATTTTGTTAAAAAATATAATAATAAATACTGTTGACCCTAACAGTAGGTGTCGGATAACAAGTTCTATGATATACATGTCGAAAGCATCAAAACTGACCGATATAATCGACTATGATATTAATGCATAAAGAGAGACAACGGAGTATCGCCAGAATGGTTACATTTGTACTCTTTAATCAGAACCGACACATAATACTCGTTTTACAATCACAATACAAATGAAATGAAAACACACAGAAGGCGTAGATTGTGAAATTGGGCATGCGGGTAGTAGTTAGTTGCTAATATTACAATAGTCGGCACGGGAAAGTGCGGTTCTTGCAGGCAGGAAACGGAAGAGAGGGAGGGTTGCCTCTGCTGAAACCACGTGACAGCCTGCGCGTTGCAAAACTTTCTTGAATAAGGCTTCTTCGTAAATGGAACATCTAACGCATGGAATATTAGTTTATTAACTATTATATTAGACTGGCGTATACACAGAACTCTGTGTCCAAGTTTAATTAAGTTTAATCATTCACGAAGGTAGTCCAGACAATATAGTCTTACTTCGAGCCGTAACGATAATGATTAAGCGGTGCTACGTAGTTCTCATTCATCTATTAAAAAAACGGCTGTGTCACCCCAAGACTTTCCTGGTAAGTAGCTAAGGACTGTTTCATCTGAATATTATTACACCCCCTCCCCCATCCTTCTATGAAAGCAAATGTGTTTTTGCCCGAAACTGTATGTCTCCATAGTACTCGGTAAACTATTTAAGCACTCTAGATAAAGCAACATAAGAATCCACGGATTAAGTAAAATATCGGAAAAAGAAGAATATTTTCGTCCGAAACTTCATACATCCTGAGTACTTAAGTATCTATTAAACCACTATAGATAAGGTGGGATAAGAACCCACGGAACAAAAAGAATATCAGAAGCAAGAAATATTATAGTCCCCTAAACTTGTGAAGTAAAAACTCAGCCGTACCTTTTTCATCCCGGAAGGGACGTTACACATTCTAGGGATTAACTTTATGCATCCTGAATACTTGGTCTACTTTTATAGAAGTTAAAGCCCTGTATATAAGGCGGTATAGTAACCCATGGACGAAGCAGAAGATCTGGAGAAGATGAATATTATCGTATGATACTGTATACATCCTAAGTACCTGGTTATCTTTTAAAACACTCTAGATAAGGCAGGAGAGGAACCCACGAAAGAAGAAAATATCGAAAGAAGGAGGATATTTTATTTCGAAACTTTATGCCTCCTGAGTACTTGGTATATCTTCTTCATAGCTAAAACACTAGATAAGGCGGGATAGGAACCCTCGAAAGAAAAAGAATATAGGAAGAAGATTTTAGTCCAAGCTTTATACATCCTGAGTACTTGAGTATCTATTAAAGCACTCTATATAAGCCGGGATAGGAGCCCACGGAAAAGAAGAATTTCCGAAGAAGAAGAATATTGTTGGCCGAAACTATCTTCTTCGATTTTAAAGCACTCTAGATAAGGCGGAATAGGAACCCACGAAAAAAGTAAAATTTTGGAAGAAGTTAGTATTTTCGTCCGAAACGAAAAAGGAATTGCGCAATACCTACAGAAATATACCTACCATTCAAATATACTTAACATTGGAGGGTCGCATGTTTTTGCAGTATTTCCGTGGTAATAGTATAGATTTTTTTCTAAAATTATATAGTATTTTTTTAATACGTCTGTATTTAACTTGTTTTGCCTCGCTCGTATATGAGATTTTCTAACTAAAATTTCAGAACGTGATTTTGGTCCAACAAGGCTTTTGTTTGTTTGTTTATACTCTTTATTTTGAAAATGTCACAATGGGCGGGTTTATTGTCATATGACAATCTCTTGCAACCAACCCTACTATGACGTGTTATATGTATGTGTGCGTGTAACATGTGTGTAAGTGTGTGTCTTCTTATTGCATTTGATCGACAGAATTGAAAATGCAATTCCGTTAATTTGATCCCAACGGAAAATGGTGACCCAGCCGGGAATCGTACCCGGCACCTTACAATGTAGGCGACCTAACTACTATGCCACCGGGCCGGGTATACAAGGCATATGCATACAAAATATCAATTCTCTAACTGCAATGCTACGAGATTGAAGTATGACTAGACCGCCTTCCGGTGAACCGATTTCAACTACAATCTTTTCAACTCTTGTCGTGACCGAATGATGCTTGCATGCCAAATTTCAGTTCAATCGAATGAAGCTTTTGGACGCTATCATGGAGGTTAAAAAACACATTCACATACACACACACACACACACACACAGGCACACTAATACACAGACACAGACACACTGGCTCACAGAAGTGCGCCCACAATACTTTCCTTTCCAGGAAAGTAAAAATAAACAGCATAGGAATCGGCGCCTACTGCAATGAGCTGATGTAGAAGACAGGAAAGGGAGAAGCGAAGAAGATCACTCTGAGGAGCATGGCCACCGTGGCGAGTCTGGAATCCTGGCAGCATATGCAAGCAGAGCAGAATATAGGGAGACGGCCTGCTCCAGATTTCGCTAACTTTGAATTTGAAATAAGGAGACTTAAAAGCATCATATGTTTTTGAATCTATGTTAGCGGAAACGATGTTTTTTTGTTTTTTTTGTTGTTGTAATAATTAAGTGATTAATACTTCGTTATTTACGAAACTTATGGATATAGACATATGTTTAGAAGCCGATGCGTTGGATTCACCTTAAAAGCCGTCATCAATAGCTTTCTCCCTCCCTATACAAAACAAGAAAAAAAAAATTATCCCCGAATGAAATGACGACATTGAATGAAAATTTGAATGAAAATTTGCTTCTATATCGATGCAGGTTTTGTGAACAACAATAATGAAGATATTGCGTTTAGGTCCCTTTCTAATGTGGCGAAGTTTTAGGATTAGTGAAGACTAATATAATAATGCTCAGAGTTTATGAGACAGTGAAGGCAGACGTGCTTAACCCCTGGGAGGCCAAAAACGTCAATCTATGGTTGCGGTGGTTAACAGATACTTACGTAGCCATTTCGGCTGGCCTCCATATATATTATATACATATATAATATATACATATATAATATACACCTATAACAAGGTTAATTATTGGGTAACTGGACATAATTCATGTAAAAATGTTATTGTTAGTATTTATTGTACATAGGAAATCGCCCAAAAAGGTGCGGCACTGTTTTTGAGTGCTAGGGTTAGCTTCCAAAAGGTTAATGCGTGGTTATAATCGTTTTTTTGAAGGTTGAAGTTAAAGGGGGGTGGGAGGGTGGCCATAAACATCACTTTACGTAATCAAATTGAAAGATACAAAATAAACGTTACACAAATAGGTAGATAAAGCCTAAAACTTCATGTGACATTCCAATTTTTTAGTTATATTTATTTTAATTTAATAACTTTATGAAATACGCAGATAAATATCCAGATAAATATGCAGATAAATATAAAACAAAAACACAAAATGACTATAATCATTTTAAAATTTATCCTGTTTATATTTAAAGTAGAATCTTTGTATTACGTGAATTACTCTTGTTAACATAGTGCCTTTTAGGCGCATAATATTGTATTTTTACTTTTTAGTTTCCTAACTCCAATGAGTTGGATGGAGAGAGAAGCCAATCCCCCCAACACCCGGGCAGTTATACCGACTAAGGTCGTCTTTTCCCTACGATATAATAATCAGAGGCTAGTCAAAAGGATCAGAGGCTTCTATCCCCATCCAGTTCTCCAAAGAGTCATTTATTATTTCATTTTGTGTATACAACATATCTTTACATTTCTACATTTTACCATTACATTACAATTCATATTTACATGTCATATTACATTTACAATTTAATATCTTTTTGGCCGATGGTAGTACATAGGTTATAAATGAAGCAGCATTCGCAAACAGCAGCAAGAAGGGAGTGAAGACAGAGCAGCCTGGTGCGGTGGCACGGACACACCTGTTACAGACAGAACAATACAAACAAAGTTTAATTTGAAGCTGCACCGGCGTTTAAAACCGGCATAGCGCAGCGGACAGCATGCATTTCATATTTGTAAGAATGTTAATATTACCCTCACAGGAAATGCTTTCGCTTGTTTCTGGGCCTGAAAGAATAAAATATCCAATTTCTGCTTATGGCAAGTTAAACTAACTGCACATGCAATTCTTCCCTTTTGCATGTTCAACGGCCTAAATTTGAAGTGTGCGAGCCAAGCGTCCAGTCGACAAATTTGCTAAAATCGTCGCGTTAACGAGTTTACGTGTGGTGGTAATTTAAGAGATACGTTGCGGTCAGCAGTCACCTGGGCGTGGACCGGCCAGGCGACGAGATAATTTTGTTAACACGTCGCCCTGGACGTCCGTTTATCATATTACCCGATTATAACAACATATACGATATCGAAGTAAACACATCCCACGTGATGTAAAACAAAACATAATAGGTAATTATTTTTATTTTCCGGCCCACCAACCAACGAGGAGGGAAAGTATTGGGAACGCGCTAAATATATTTTAGAGATGGAGACGGAAATAGCTATTTGAGACGATTAGGGCAATATCTATATTATAGTCTGACTATGTATCTGTGTGCATTCCTTCACGATTTATTGCAAAATTTCACAATGGCAAGGTTATTATTATACCACAATCTCTTAAAACCAACCCTACTATATTCATATTTATGTGTGCGTTAGGGTGGATCGCGCTTGTATTGAGAAAAAAATATGTTTTTTACCGAAACCTACCTTTGTGGAACAGATAGAGGTTATAAAAAAAATAATGAAAAAAAAATACTGCTGAATTGTTGAATTGTTGATCTGTTGAATTGTCGGAAAAAGTGGAAAAATCTTAATCTTCGTTAGATGAATTTAGACTCAACATATTGATTTTTCTGCAATATAAATAATAAATAACAACTAAATATAGTGATTACTTAATAGAGAGTAGCAAATTATACAAATTATGTACATTGCAGCTCCCCCTACCCGCCCCGTCGAGTCAGTCCACACAGTCCACACAATTAAGACGCAATTCCAGTGTTTTCGTCCCGTTTTATCCTGTTACCCCTCCTAAAGACGGAGCGGTATATCTGAAGCCTTCCTCACGTGATACGACCTGACAACGTAGAAAACCCCGATCACCCGGCGGCAATTTTACCTACTATCAAGAGGTTTCTCTGCTACACTAATCTATAGAACGAATGTTCAATATAGCCACAGAACGATCACATATCGTTATACCAGTCTGGGGTGACGGATTCATCCGTTATAGTCGACACCGCCCAACTGTCGCCCAAAAGTTTGCAGATTTATCAATAGTTCTATGTCGTTGTTCTATAATATATAATTATGAATTATATAATGAATTATAGAACATGCATATATGAAATATATATTCCTCATTAATAATATTTATGTTATTTAATAGACCACCATCGACCATTCTTGCATTGGGAAACTCTTATCAATTGTTGGATCTAATCTATATGTGGATATTACAGGTATTATTTTATTATACAAGTGGCTTTGGCGAGGTTAATGCATATGTCGTTTTAATAATCTAGAACCCGCATATTATAACTACTGTGAAATATTTAGAAAAGGTGTACGTCTACAACCCCTCGATAGTTACTGCACAATACAACATCGTTAATAGTTAAGTAGGTTAATCCCGTATCCTCTATTAATTTAAGCCTGAGCACATATTGCTGGAAGTGGGCTAGTTAGCATGGTGGATAGATAACTCAGCATGGTCAGCCAAGTTTATCGCCCGGGCGAAGAGGTGGAAGGGGGTGGGGAAGAGTGTTGGGAGGGTGGACTGGGTGGAGGGTTACTCTTCAGTACACAGACCACCGCGGCCATCGGACAGGTAAGTAATGACCGCTACCCGCCACTGACCACAGAGTTTCAGGGCTGCCAGCTTTAATAGTTGAATAGGCAGCGACAAAAAGTGCAAGAGTTTTGAAAAACCTAATACTTTCATATCAGACAGTATTTTATTTTATTTTGTTTTATTTTCTTAAGGATAACTTACAGCCAATAATTTTGTAGTGAATAAAAATAGGAAGTTTAGAGCCATTTACAAGTTATTACTGATAATGACAATAATAATAACGTGAATTTAGAACTGATATTAAGCATAACGAATATATTAAACAAGAAGATACTGAATTGTACAGGAAAAAACATGTTGACATAAACAAGACTGTAATAAAAGAAGAAAATACTAAGCCTGGTCATCACAAAATCGCCCTACAACCTGCTTCCTTATAGTATCTATATTCGTGAAAAAGGGGTCAATATCAATGTCAGCATTCAGGGTGTTGAAAGTTTCGCATACCCTTATAAAATAAGAATTACGCCTATAATTGGTTTTAAAGCCAGGTACAAGAAGGAGTGCCCTATTTTTAAGTGCCCGACTAGGAGTGCGGAGAGATATGTTAGATAGTAGTCCAGGACAATCAATCGAGCCATTTTGGAGATACAATGCCGGGGTACATACAGTCAGCAGGCCAGATTCCGCGACAACTTGCGCTGGCGTACTAGGAAAGGTGTCATTTTAATTAGTACCCACAAAGTGTTTAATTAGAACCAAAAAAGGTGAAAATTCAGTAGTGGACAGAGGATGCAATAAACAACTCGCCACTGCACTGCACAAAGTGCCCGACTGCACAAACAGGAAGTCCCTGCAAATACGCCGGTACGTATTTGTCGGTTACTGTTACGCATCGGTCTAATGTGCCGCGCAATATGTTGGACATCATTTTTGTGACATGTATGGAGTAATGCTGACGCACGTATTCTATTGTTAAGCAGTCTGACCATTTATTTTGAGTTCTGTATAGCATCCCCACATTCTACTGATGAATTTTCAGCTTTTCCAAAACACCTTGGGGGTACTAATTAAAATTAAACCTTTCCTACTACGCCAGCGCCAGGTGTCCCGGTGTCTGGCCTGCTGACTACCCCAGCAGTCTATGGCGAAAATGCTGTCTGATCAGAAAGTATCAGCTTTTACATAATTCTTGCACATTTTTGTCTCTGTTTCTTGACTAAAAATACTAAACTGTTGTTTTTAAATAAAATGCAGGTTACGGGCTATCAAAGAACGACGATTTAAAAATTAGTTACTATTTAAAATCTATCTTTATTTTTGTAATCAATTGGTTAATACCACTTTAATGGCCAATAAAGGCGTGTGAGATTGGTTTTGATTACATTTTTTTTTTTTGCTTTTCTGAATTGATTGTTACATTTTTTTCATATTAGATTACATTCTTATTATTACTTACTTTACATACAGTAACCGTATTCTAAATACAGTAATTTTAATATGATTTTCTCTAGAATAATATATTTATCACTTTTAGTCACGATTGGTTTAATGGACTCGACTGCGAAAAACAGTTCACGCAAACGAGGCAAAGCAGTGCGTTGAATCGGAATATAATATGAACGATTCTATCTTTTCCCGCATAACCTAACAGTAGTTTGAAAACATTTCGTTCGGTCTTAGATTGTTCCACTTTATGATCGTTTGGTTGTTCTATGTTGGAAAAGTGACAATCATTAATTTTATATTCCGCTCTAATGTATTGGCCTGTCACGCTGGCATGAACTAATTCCGATTTTAATTCACGAAGAATGGCAAACGGTCCTATTATTGTTTATTATTTGTATTTTTATATAAATTTGTAATTTAGTTTAGATGAAATCAATAGATTGTATACCGTTTTAAATGTTGCATTATCCTGAATAATAGTAAACAATATTCACATGACGTAAGCTATAATCGGCATAAGGACATGTTTTTTGAAGAATTCTGTATGTAATTATTATTTCATGCTGTTACTTCACCTAAATAAATCAAATTGTATATTAAGAGGCAAATCATATCGAAATATTTATTTATAAGTAGGTATCAATAGTGACTATTCTATTCTTCTATTTATAAATAGTGACTATTATATTCTTTTCGTATACGTAATAAATATACACATATAATAGATTTTTTGTATTACTTAACAATAAATCTTAATCGATAATTTTGAATTGGCGTAACTTTCAATCGCTCTATTGAAAGATCGAATACGATTTTATTCAGATTACAAACGATAGCAAGCAGGTAACCATCCCAAAATTCTTCAACCCTATTCCCCTCCGCGTCCACCTCTTACCCTATCATCCCTCGGGGGAGGCCAGTTATACCGATAAACTTTGGCCAAAACAAGGTTTGTGAGAATGGACCCTGCGTTGACCACGTCGCGCAACATATTTTCCTGATCGCTTTAGGGTTAACCCTAAAACTCCAGAGACTTATAGGGGCTGTAAACTTGTAAGATAATAAAATTAGAGGGTTTGGCTACTGTGATACGGGTTGCAGCATCGGTTACAGAACCTTCTTTAGTAATAATATTATTTTGAATTCAGTGATGGATCGTTTACGATCTTGGACATAAGTTGGATAGAATGTACACGCGCACGTAGCGTCTCGCCATTTTTACACGACTGCCCAACAAAAACGGAGTGTAATGTGTTCAGTGTTCATCTATGTATGGTTTCCGTTTCTTTATCCTACCATTACTTTTAAACGCTTGAACCGATTTAGAAGTGTTTCGTATTGTAAGAATCGCTATATCATCCCGAGAATCATAGGCTACGTTCGAAGACCCCTTTTTTGGTCTCATATGAGTAGAAAGCAGCGTCTTCAAAATAAATCCCGGGTTTACGTGTTGGTTGTGTTATGACCGTCATCATTTGACAGTTTTTTTTCGTTTTTCTTCCTCGCGGCCGCCAGGTATAAAGCAGGTAGTAACAGTAACAAATTGGATTTTTTGACATACTAATTTAAAAGAAAAAAAATATACAAAACATTTTATTATTACACTCTACAAATTATCATTTATAGTGACCATATTTGGTCCTTAAGAATTTATTTCATTCTGATATTTTGGAAAATTATAAAATTACGTAATTGTACTCGAAATAAAACAGTATGTGTGAATGCTAAAAATAATGTTTTTTCTGAAGAATAAATCATTTATTACACACTGCCCAACAAAAAGGATTGCAATGTGGACAGGGTTCATGTATGTTTCCGTTTCTTTATTCCACCATAAATTCTAAACGCTTGAACTGATTTAAAAGTGTGGCATCGTTACCATCATTATATCATTTCAGTTGTGATATGTCCAAATTAAGCTGTCTAAATATCAAATAAATAATTATCCATATGTCCAAATGTCATTATTAAATAAAAGGTGTGATTGATTAGATTATGGACATTATGATTTTCATACAATGCGCAATCGTCTTTAAGCACAGGATATTTACAGAGGTAGCAAGCGTGTCGAAGTATCGGTAAATTGAATGTTGTTTTAAATAATATCGTTTCAATGAGGAATTATATTCCCTAAAAACATGCTTTTCTGTGCGAAAAAAAATTGTTTGTAACAATTATAAATACAAAAAGAATATCCGACACCCCAATATACATTAGAAGGAATCTGAATCTGAATATATCGTGATCTAAGGAGATATTAATAATATGCACTATGTATCCCAGTTTCGAAAATAAAGTGACCAAATAATATAAGAATGGAAATTATCTCTCGCTATAACATGACGACTTACTCTTAAATAATTGGCCATGGAAACTACATTCGTTAGTTATTGATTAATCAGACTATGACGATCGTACTACGACATTTAAAGACGA
Source organism: Micropterix aruncella (assembly GCA_944548615.1). Classification (NCBI taxonomy): domain Eukaryota; kingdom Metazoa; phylum Arthropoda; class Insecta; order Lepidoptera; family Micropterigidae; genus Micropterix; species Micropterix aruncella. The sequence continues at coordinate 30,540,205 of OX155950.1, forward strand.
ATGTAAATTTATAAATCGGAAAATAGATGAGAAGCTGCCGAAACTGATATATGTAAAAATCAGAGACTCATCGTAGACAATTGACATAAAAAAGAACAAAAGACATGCGATAAAATCAAGTGCTATCGTAAAGAAGAATAAAAACAGCCATAAACACAAAAAAATATATTTTTAAACTTGTAAACAAAAAATTACGACCCTTAAATAATCCTAAGGAAAAAAGAAAGAAGCACAATAATATACACACAAAAAAACCACCACAAATGTGAAAATTTCGGATCAATCAGAAGTAAAAGCAAAAGCAGTTAGTTTGCCAATTCTGCCTAGATTTATTGACTGCGTGATGGTACAAATTCCCGCCTAGGAGATAATGTCACTGACTACACGATCCTTCAAAAGGATCAGCAAATAGGTTCCAAAAAAACCTGGTGGGTAGAAAAAAAGACAACTTACACTTGTATACCGCTGTTATTATGATCACCTCAGTTTATCTTTAAATCTCAGCGCAGTATTGGATTCAGAATTTAGATTTAGGATAGTTTTGGGCGGCTCTCAAAATAAAATCAAACATATGACCGAGTCCTCTTTTTTGTTGTCATTTTCAATGAATGCATAAGAATATATAACCTTTGCGTAACCATTATTACCGTTTATAAGTTTTACTATTATGGGATATTAGTATGACCATAACATTCTAATTTTGAAATTGTGTTTGAAAGTGTAATGTAATCTCACAAATTACTCGTAAAGAATATTAATATTTGATCCTATTATTGTATATATCTAATGGTAAGGGCCTGCACTAACAGGTGATGAGTTAAAGTCAGCACCGGGAATGGGATTAAAAAAACAGTGGAGGAAATACGAAATATTGTTACGAACTTCGTTTAACATTTGTCTCTGTGTATCAAAGGCTGAGGAGGATATTTTGAGGACTATGCAAACCTCATTACACGACTGCCCAACAAAAAAGAGTGTTATGTGTTCAGGGTTAATCTATGTTAATCTATGTTAAACCTCCCTATATTAATTATTAAATAATTTATATAATTATTATAAGATTACATGACCTATGAATGAACTGTATACCTAATCCTATGTACCTAAATAAATAAATAAATAATAAATGTATGTTTTCCGTTTCTTTATTTTACCATATGGGGGGGGGGGTATATGCAGCGTTCTCTTTCTATTCCTCTATCAATTTCTCAGGTCCCGTGGTCTATTATGGAATGCTTGTAAAAACTTTACTTCAAATCTAATAATATAAATATATTAATAATATAAAAAATACCTAATAATAATAAAAAAGAAGTTACGTTCAAACTAATAACAATTTAAAAACTTAGTCTTTGATATGTCAATGCGTCTTTCAGATTGCGAATACAATAAATAAATACAAACGGAGCTGCCATGGAATTCACCGACCGGAGTCGGGCCCATCATAATACTATTTTTTTTACACTTCTGGGGGGTGAGCAGTGGATTCCGGACTTACGAACCGGCTGTGGTAGGTTTAGGACAGCTGTCTTGCCACATGTGAGCGTTCACCTTGCCACCCATTCACTCCCCCTTCGAAGCCATAGAATTTGAGATGCGCAAATAGCAGTTTTAGATAATTTTTCTAAGAAAGAGTTGATTATTTTTCTGGAAAGGCCAAGATCTTTAAAGAGGTGAAATAGAGATTTAGCTGGCAGGCCACGAGCGCCAACTTCCACCGCGTGAAGGTGAACAGTGAAGCCGTTCCGGGTTACGGCATTTGCAAGATCATGGTATTTATTTAATTTGTACTCGTGGTCTTTTGGGATATTTGATTCCCATGGAACAGTTAATTCTACAATAAGAGCCACCTTCCGAGATAGAGAGTAAAGAGTTATATCTGGACGGAGGGCTGTGCATCCGAGACTTTCAGGGAATTTATACTGCTTAGAGACCGAATCAACCTCCAGAATCCAATCTGTAGCTTTCTCGATTATTGAGAAAGGTTTTGTAGTTAAATGTTTTTTGCCTTTAGAGCCATCCCGCACAAACTGAATTGGGGGTTTGGAGGATACTGTCAAACCCTTGTTGGCACGAGCCACTGAGAGACTAATTACCTCGCGAATAACAGCGAGAACTTTGTCATGGCGGTAAGTGTACCGTCCTTGATCTAAGGCCACCGAAATATTATCCGAAATATCCGAAAATTTTAAAAACATAATCAATTAAATAGTTAATATCTCTCTTATATTCTATTTATGTGTATAATTAACGCACTGTACTTGAGATGCCGAGTCTAGGATGCATCACTTGGGCCATTTTATTTGATTAAATATTGGGTCCCCCTTGTGTCCGCGCTATGACACCGAAATTGTCCGAGATAAGGGGGCAGAAAAGCTCGTCGCGGCTGCTACCGACGACTCCGGTGGCGTTCGCCATTGCCCGATCGTAAACAAGCCGGTCTCCGTGCTCATTAGCATATTTGTCGTTTTGGCATGCAAACGTGCGGAGGTGTCGCGAGCGCTAGCTGACCTCCGCCGCTGACGGACGGCGTGTCGCCGCGTCAGCGCTGACCGCCGCGCCGCGTTTTGTTGACCAACACGCGAGAGGACCTGTGTCCACTAATAACCGACCTCCGCTCCGCGCGCCGCGGTTATCCAGGGAAATGTGGCACGTATGTTTAAGAGCATATGCATTGCACAATTGGCTCCAATCTGTACGAGCTGTGACTATTAAATCTACGAGCTGTGACTATTGAATCTACGAGCTGTGACTATTAATCTTTGGGAGGTAATGGGCCCTTGCTGAGTTGACCACGAAGACCCATTCTGTTCCGGGTTGGTCACACTCACGGGTCAACACCCATCCAGCGGCCTCCAAGCATGAAGTGCGAGCCTTCCAGGAGCGCCCGAAGGTTGACTCCTAGGGGAGACTGGCCCGCAGGCCAGCGTCCTACCCTGGCTCTCCCTTCTGCGTGGAGGCCGACGGATGGGTGTTGACCCATAAGTATGACCGACCCTGAATGAATGGGTCTTCGTGGCCAACCTGCAACAGGGCCCACTAGCTCACGTTAGAGCACAACGTAAAATGAACGATCGTATATAGTCCCGCAAAAAAACTACCTGCCGAACATAAAACAATATAAATTAGTTCAAAACAATTCAGCCTGTATTAGATTATGCCGCTTTATGCTCGATTGATAGTTTTATTAGCAGTAATGAGCTCGAGATGGACACGAGAGAGAGCAATGGGTTAAATCGGAATGAGATAAAAATAAACACAATAAGCCATGGGAATTAGTTTAAAAACATTTCGTTCAGTCTTAGATTATACTGCTCTATACTCGATTTTTAGTTTTATGCTGGAAAAGAAACAACCGTTAATTATCCGCTCTAATGGTATGTCTCGATGAAGTACCAAGTTTTTCCATGGTAACATCAATTCGCTTAACTAGTTGTTCATGATTTTCATCGCTGAAAATTAGTGAGGTATCATCTGCGTACAGTACAATTTCATCGTTATCAGATAACACGCATTCTGGTATATCATTGATGTATACAAGAAAAAGAAAGGGTCCCAGAATGGAACCTTGAGGTACCCCTTTAGTAATTTTTTAGTGATCGCTCAAGCTGTTTTGGACTTTAATGACTTGCGTCCATCATTATAGGTAGGATTGTATTAGGCTTAGAACTGTATCTCTAATGCCGTAGTGCTCGAGCTTCTGAAGCAAAATAAGGTGATCGACGCAATCAAAGGCCTTGGATAGGTCACAAAAAATGCCACAAGTTTTATTCGACTTATCGATGCTAGATAATAGTTTTTCCATCATACCTGCAATCGCATCTATGGTGGATAGTGACTTGCGGAACCCAAATTGCTTTGTCGTAAGGATGTTGTGTTCGGCAAAAAAGGTACTTAGCCTCTGAAGAATTAATTTTTCAAATATCTTGCTAAAAGATGGCAAAAGTGATATTGGCCGGTAGTTGTTTATATCTTCCCGGAACCCTATGGTGAGGACCCCCTCACCATAGGGTATATACCCATATATACCCATATATGCGGAGGTGATCCACATATTGCACCAATGTATTTTTTTGTAAAAATGAAACACCGTGGCTATATTTAGCTCTAATTAGATCATGGTTCGATGAGCGTTGTTGCCCATGGAGAATTCTAGGGTGGTTGCGATGGGGATGCCGTTGGGGACGAGGTGAGAGAGTGCTGGGGGAAGGGGGTGTCATAGACGATGGCCATCGATCAAATGATTAAATTTGACGACCACCTCTGGTGTCACGAGCACGCGGCCGCTCTGCCACTCCGCGACACGTAATTTTGACATTGATATTCATTTAGCAATCGGTGTTCGCACACTAAACGGATCAATACGGTAGATGCGGACAAATTGGATGGATGTACCCTGATACACCTATCAATCTAGGTATAACGTGAGCTTAATATGTCCTATTATTGGAGTTAGGTTAGATGCAAATTTTTGTTCCTAATTTATTTACAACTTTATTGATATTCAAACAAAACATTATATTTTTTGTGCATGATTTATTAAGTTAAAATTATATAATGTTACTAATGCTTCAATAATTCGAATATACAGCTAGCGTAGAGTACCTACAATAGGTAGAGTACCTACATACGTCTTAATCATAATAATATTCGATCGAATAAGTTCTTGATATAGCTAAACTGTGTGAGGTTACCGGCCTACATAAGTTCACGTAGGGCTATGGTTTTTTTTCCTAAAAATATATTTCGTCCATTTCCCCTCCAGTTTCATAGACTTTGTCCCAATTTATATGCTGTTAACTGAAATATCCAAGGATCGCGTTTTGAAATTGTATTTCTGACTTTATACAAATTTCTTGAGATTTTGAATTAAAACATTGTAAAGTGTATGATTGGTGGTAACTAGATTGTACATATATTTAGAAGGTGCTTTTTCGAGTTCTTCAGCTACATAACGATACATAACATGGAAGCGTAGACCTGTCCTAGAAAAGAGAGCCCATGATTTTACCGGCGGACAAAATGACCTTGAATTACCTAGGAGTAGGAGAAGATGGTCGTTTCTAGGTCATGGACTGTGGTTTTGGTTTAGGGACGTAAGGATGAAACTATGTTTTGTCCATAATAATAAATCAAGCCAAAAAACGGCCAGGACTTTTTGAGTGTTTGCTGTGATGTGTGTGGTCTACGTTGTAGTACAGAAGCAGCGGCGTAGAGCGATTGTCTAGGCTCAGTTGTTCAATGGCAAGCTTTCCATCATTGACTTTATTTCTAGATAGTACACTTTAGCCTTCATACCAGACCGCAGTAAACTATAAAGGATAACACCGGCACAGGAACCTGTATAAGAATAAACCATTCATTTATAACTTTTAATGTTAGTTGTAAGAGATTGTCATATGATAATTTACCCGCCTATAGTGAAATATCACAATAAAGAGTAGAAACAAACAAACAAATGACTTTTTCATTTGATGCACACTAACTTACCTAAGCAATAATAAACGACAGAATGGCAAATAAATAACACATTATGAACCATAGATAACATGGCTTTAGGTTAATTTATTGGATGTAGAATTCCAAGCTAAATTTATCCAAGTTCACATTGTTTAATGTGAAAAAACAGCAGCTACAAAAGTATGGGCCTAAAATCTTTCCGTCATTCCACGAACAAAGTATCATTCTTCGTAAATCGTTCATTCATCCGTAATTCATTCAATCCGCTGTCATTATCTCAATCACACATCGATCACACATCAATCGGTGTTTTCACTTATTGCTACCTAGCTATTATTAATTTGGTTGCTGAACTTAATTGATCAGAAGAAAAGGGTTAAGGTTAAATGTATGTACCCGTCGTCAAGCCCGTGGACTGGTGTGTATGTGTCCGAGTGAGTGTGCTGGCATACAATGTACAATGATAACATTAGTGGTACATCAACACAGGTACAATGATAACATTAGTGGAAAACTTATACAGAATAGTGTATTTTTTGTTTCTATTTTTTTCTAATACTTGAAAAATAAAAGAGCTTGTATTATGTTATGACTATTACATCATAAAAATAAATCAAAATTTTGAAACTGATTTGCACGCAGTTGAACGAGAAAATTAGCTATAGAAAATTGTTATTAGGACTTTATCAAATTGTCAGTGACCGCCATAATTTAAGTACTAGTAAGAGATTTAAACTTTCAGTTCTCAAATTATGAATGGAAAAGGTCGGAATTCCTTTTATGCGATAATGTATACATCCTACAACTTAATTTCTCAGTAAATTTTAAGGTTCCGATAAAACCATTTTGGCATCATATTAAAGAACTATTTTGTAAAAAAAGCCGTTATGTAAGATTAACGATTACTTAAATGATAAAGATGCCTGGTGATAAACAACTTATAATTCAGATTTTTACCTTTACACATACATAAAATTGTATAAAAACAAAGCGATTGATTTTTGTTACCTTTCCAAAATTTTTATATTCCGTTTCTTACTCTAATATTTCTATTTCATGAGTTCAACGACCTTGAAAAATGAATTTTATCTTGACAATAATAGTACTAAAAAGTTGCTACCTGCTTTCCAATGGAGCTCATAAAATTCGTCAGCAAAATATAATCATATTCACTTACTATTGTTGATTTTTGATGTTCAGCATGTATTTATGCAATATGTTTACGTTGAATAATATCATAAGAATGTTTTTTTTCTTTTTTTTTTATACTATATTGGTACGATACAGGACAATAGAGCCCGCGTCTTAAACCATATTCTCCTAATACTTTGGTGATGAGATGTAAATATTTTTTTATTTTTTAAACATACAAAAATAAAAAAACAACATTTTATGCAATAATTAGCAATATGAGAAATATTGCGATTTTTTAAACCTAATATTTTAGAATGTTTGAATGGGTAAATGGGCCTCGAACTTGGTTCTCTTTCCATGACTTCACATAAGTAATGACTCTGATGTTATTAACTGCAAAGGAAATAATAAAACAAGGTGCCAATAAGCCGGAATAAGGTGCTAATAAACTTGCCAGTAAGCCGGAAGAACGTTTAAGGAATGATCATATTGAAGTATTCAGGAGAACCTGGTGACAAATCGAAAAGCCATATTCATACTGTATCCACCCCTGTGGTTATTTCCTTGCCAACAAGTCGCGGTCAATAGTCCGCCAGGAGGTCAGGAGATCTTAATGAAGGTTACAGGAGGTTTTGAAGTCCAAAATTTGCGGTTGTTTGTGCCGACAGTTTCTGTAAGGGAAAGGTCTAGAAATTGTTCTAAAGCCTGTTTATGGCCCATTCAGAATAAAATTTCTTTCCTGAGATATACGAGAACCTGAAACGTCGTGTAAATTACCTAATACGTGAAATACAAGAGATACATGCAAAGAATCTTCAAATTCGTCGTCAGAATACTTTCCCTTTCGTATGGAAAACTATAAAACTTAAAAAAGCACCACCGTTTTGGCAGTCGACCTCTGCCTACCCCGTCCCTGAAAACAATCGATCACGGATACCCCTTGGTTTTGGAAACCGGGTAAGTTATTGGAAAAGTTAAGTCAATTTGGTGTATGTTCTGACGATATTCGGGCCTCTGAAAAAACGTGATCGCATTATGCCGCCCTTATGTTGCCTAACATATTGAATTTTCCTTCTTAATATTGTTTTTACTGATATATGGCCATAGTGGGTGGTATAGAGTCGTGAATAACATTCCTATTTTGTTCATATATTATTTGAGTCCATTCTTACGATAATGATTATGACTAGCGGATCTAAGACAAGGACTCTAACAACCGATATCAAAAAACAGTATTAAGGCGGCTGTCTGCGACGGGTCGATGTTATTATGTGTCATCGATATTCAATTCTAGCTAGACAGCTAACTAGCTAGCTAGATCTATCTAACTATCACTGCTACTGACGTAAAGACGACATACTTCTGTGTTTTCTAAGACCAACTCTGGGACATTCAACAAGTGTAATTATTGTTGTAATTGTTTTCGTTACACTTAAATATTTTAAAAAGAAAAAAAATAAAGCATAATCATTTCCATGTTAAAATATTAATTCACCAACAAATTTAGATTTATCGAAATGAAAACCAACAATCAATTCATAACATATTAGGACGATTTTTATTAAATTTCAATACTTTTTCACCAAGGAACTGTCAATGCCAGTTATTTGAAATTGGTTTTGAGCACCAAAAGCATGCTTGATACCTGCTGACCGTATGCTTGACATCCATAAAACAATTCAATACAATACAATCAACTTTTTATTATTATAAACATAACTATCTTGATAGTTGTCATGGCTGTAATATTATCTTCAATATTACCTACCTACAAATAATCAAAATATACTAATGTGATTTAAAAGTCAGCGAGTAATATATTAAAATAGAAATGCAAATTCTATGTAGAATAATCAAAAAAAATATATTTTATTGTCAATCCAGCAATATGCCTTCGTATTTTTTTTTAAAAATGAGTAGATGTATAATAAATTATTGTATATGAAAATTAGAATGTCAGCTATCATAATACCATTATGTTTAAAACTTTACGCATTTATTAATCATCAACATGGAAAATAAACTCAGAATTTTCAAACTCTCTTATACCATAAATTGGGTTTCTTACCAAATTATTTATAATTAACTTTTTAAATTGGTCCTCTCCAAGGCTTTTTATTTGCTCTGGAATCTTATAATAGGTCCTACGTCGTTTCTGCTTGAAACACATTCTTCAACGTTCCATTTTTTTAAATTCCTGGATTATCCACTTCTATAGCCATTCCTAAGATACGACCATTAAGACTATAGCTCATGTGGAAGTTGTGGTATTGTATACATAGGCCACACTGAAAGTTTCCGGAGATGTCCACTTGGTAAACCATTCTTTTAAAATAATTACATCATTTAAAATTAGAAGTCTTTTCTGTAGAATAAAGTAATTTTTATTTGTCATTTGTTTTCCATTGTGGCGTGTATATACAAATTGCGTGTCTGTACTTGTCAACACTTTTGCTGTATGTTAACAAGTTTCGCTGTACGATATTCTACGATTTTAAGTGTAATTTGACATCTCAGCAGAGCCTCGCTCGGCTTCAAACGATGCTTTTGGCGATGAACAACCAAGCAAGGCGATAATTTATAGCTCTTTTACAGAATTCAAGCCTGCCCACCTCAGTGACGAATTTCGTGAAGGTCGCACCACCGCTATGCGCCGTATGATCGAACCAGACCGTGACCTACCATGAGATTCGGGCCCCCTGAGATATAGGCATGTGACAAGTATAATCAATTCTACACAAAACATTTCGCTTCTGGCGATTGAATGCAATTATAGTAAGTCTGGACGTGGTCGTAGATGATTGACTGTAGATGAGGAGTCCTTATCTCACTACCTCAGAGTTCTATTATGTTTTCCTTGCACCTCGACCTACACAGAGAGTAGAGAAACACAATATCGATATTTGGACAGTTTTAACAAACGTCAATGAGAGAGACAGATGTTTTATCAGCAGAGACGATATGACAGAAGTGATCGAAGTGAATTAATTAATTACATTGAGGTCTATTTATACTCGTAAATCGTGTGAACTAATCCAGATAGTGGGGATAAAATACGTCAATAAAATACTGCTAAATATGAAAGACGCGAATTGAATGATTTCTTGAAATATATTAGTCATTACTGTGTGAACACAAGATTGTATTTTATACTGAGATTATACATTGTCATTTAATATTCTTTGCATCGTTTCTAAGTCCCTACAAAATGATAAGACACACATATACACATATTACACTATCATACATACATATAAATACTTCATAGTAGGGTACACTCATATTCCAGTATATTTCAGAGCAATCGTAGAAGTGCGAGCAGCGCGTCGGCTTTCGTACGCTTAAATCACTCCAAAAAGCATCAAACACGCGTTAACCTCCAAGGATTTCTTCGCATATCTACATGTTATTAAACGTAGGCGTGGGTCTCTCCGTCGTTTCCATCCCGCCGATGAAATTTCACTAAAAATTGCGGGCACGTTTCTAATATAGTGAAAACAATATCAAGTGACCCCAAAACGACTCAAGATGGGGCGCACTGAATTAGTTTTTTTCTCATTCCGCCCTGAAAAGATTTGATGCTTTACGAGGAGGGAGAAGGGAAAGGGGAAAAAGGAAAAGAGGGAGTGAAATAGCAACTGCGTTACATGTGGGGCTGTAACCACATGTCCATATTTGAGATTTTTCATAAAATATGCTTTTTTGTCGTATTTAGGAAGTGCAATTTAGATATAAATCTATGCTTAGAATAGTATATACTTATTTTCACCTTTTGCAAGGGCTTAAACACTTGTGACTTTATTGGGTTTATATTATTAAATAAAGCACTGATTGAGTTGATGACTGATTAATATATTCTTTCTTTGTACCTTGTACTTTCCCGGCCCGCCAGCCAACGAGGAAGAAAAATATTGTTAACTCACAAAATTTCGTTTTCGATACGAAGACGGAAATATCCATTTTCAGCTCCCCCCTCTCCGAGCATGCATGCAAACATGCAATCCAGTTTATCTGAAATTTGGCATGCAGTCAACATTTGGTCATGGTAAAAAAATTAAAAATCGGTTGTGTCACCCCAAGACTTTCCCGGCAAACAGACAACCTCCCCCCCCCCCCCCCCCCCGCCCGTAAAACACCTAACCCCCCGTTCAACCACCTCCTCCCAATGCAACCACTCTCTCCCCCAACCCTTCCCCACATAAGTCACTCATTTCAAGGCCTTGTATCATGTATCATTTTCCATTGAATATATTGTGCCTATTCTATTGAATAGTCGAGGAGCTACGTACGGAACTCGATGCTTTAAGTTTGCTTTTCTTCGAATTGTCAGTCTAATGGCTATTTTTGTGTTAAAATTATTTTTTAATTCGATTAAATTCAAAATTATCTTTTAAATTTTAACATGCTCATTGTACGTATAATGTTATTCTATGTCTACATGTATCAATTTGATTATTTAACTATTAATTTCAATGTTATTTTTCTGCCCATAATTATTATTCAACTTCTTCTTTTTAAAATAATATATTTTATAAAAATTTCTATTTATTTTATTATGTTTTTTTATGATGGATATTTTTAAATATTATTCGTAGACTGACTTAGACTGAAAAACGCATTGACATATCAATGACTTACATTTTAGATAGATGATTAATTTGTATCTCCTTATATTGTAATATCTAATAATATTAAAACATAACTAATAATAAACATTATTATTAGTTACGTTTTATTATTATTAGATTTGAAGGGAAATGGATTAAATTGTCATCAATGAACATTCATTTTATGATCATTTTGCAGTTCTCTTCCGTTTAGTTTAAATATCCAACTTCCTTTTTAAATTATGTTTTTTGAAATATGAACTTTTTAAATTGGTATACTTGCCTTAGTACGGGCCTAGGCCTAGTTAGTGAGCGTTGCTTTGAAGTAATATAATTTGCAGACTGACAGACTGACAGACGCATTGACATATCAATGACCTAGTTTTTAGAGTAATGATTAATTTCTACATACATTGTTTATTGCCTTATGGTAAGTCCTAATATTATTAGAATTTCTCTTTTTTTATTTTTTTCTTACTTTTGACCTATGTAGTTTTGAAGTATGCACAAGTCACTATTTTCTTGGTACGCTTGCCTTAGTATGGGCCTAGGCCTAGTTAGACAGCGTTGATCTAAAGAAGGACTGGGCTGCGGTACTCTCTTTTTTGCTACTATTTACAACGGAGCCTCTAATGATAATATGTAATGTACTGTATTTTTTAAAAATGCGCATTTCTTTAAATAAATTTAAAAAAAATATTCTACTGCGGTGATCTTTATTTTGCTACTGTTTACAATGAAGCCTCTAACAGGCCTAATGCAATATTGTACTGCTCTAAATTATTTTTCTTAAATAAATGGCTGAATAAATGAATAACACTGGTCTCGGTGGTTTAGATGTAGTGCAGCAGAATTACTTTCTCATATAATTGCCGAATGTCTAACACTTCAAACTCCTGGATCAATTTATATTAAGAGTACCGAAAGTGTTTTTTATTATATTTTTTTTCTTAATGGCTATTTTGTATCATACTCCAAAGATATTCCTTTTGCTGAAATTCCCCCGCCACGGTATTTTTCCGCATAGCGAAAAGCATCAATTATTCAATTCTCTTTTCCTCCGCAAAAGCGGCTGATAATTCATCGATGCGGTCGGTTTTGTTTGCAGGTCGGCGGCTATTATACGCTTCGTGCGGCTCACAGAGGGGTCTACCCATAAAATATCGCTTTATGCATTAAACCGAATAAACTCAGTTTGTGTATCGAGTTTACCCCATTACTGCGCAAATGCATAAATGCAACTATAAATTTGGGAAAACCAATTTTCAACTAGATAAATGCACACCATACTTCATCTCGCGTAAGAGGCTTCGCAATAGCTTGCGAGTCAACGCCGCGCGTGCGTTCCTGCTCTGCCAATCGGTTCGCTCGCTAGGCGAATGATAAAACAGGTACGGAATTTATTGGCGAAAAATATATTTTGTCGTCCGATATTTTTTGAAAATTACGTTGTTTTTTGAATACACAATATTTTAAAAAAGCACGATATTTTTTAAAAGTACAATATTTTGTGAAAGATCGATATTTTCTCTTAGTAAGGCATTGTTTGTAATACGATATTCTTTGAAAAATTATTTGTAATACGATGTATTCTGAAAAGTAATAGTTTTTCTTAGAATTCTACGATTTTGTGAAAAGTAAGATAATTTACAATAAGTACGATATTTAAAAAAAAATACAAAATATTACATATGTACGATTTGTACAAATTACGATATTTTTTTTAAAATACAATATTTCTGAAAGTACGGCGATTTCTAAGTACCATGCTGGATAAAAGTATGATAGTATTCACAAAATACAATATTTTTGTAAGGCACCATTATTGAAGAAAGTAAGATATATGGAAATTTTAAATTAATTCAGAAATTGAGTTACTTATAGAAAACTAAAACATTTTACAATAATGATATATTTTAAGAAGTACGATATATTATGACAATACGATAATTCTGATATTATGATATTTTTGAAAAATGGTCTATTTTTGACAAATACAATATTTTATACAAAAGGAAATTATTTTAAAAGTAAAATAATTTCTGAAAGTACGATATTTTTTCAACTCCGCCCGGAATGTTCATTTTTTTTCTTTAATAAGTTTTTTTTTTAATAAAAGTATTTAATTTACTTAATTAAGGAATTTTATATTTATTACATAAATTCTCTCATATAAGAATTTAATTAAAAATAAAAGTAATGCATAAAATCTATGATCATGTTTCTGACTCCGCGAGCGTTCTTTAACCTGCCTTTATGCATTCAGGGGGGGGGATTCAAAAAGAAATGTTTAAAGAAACATTTTGCCTTACTTTCATAACGAAATAACCCTGTGTGCGACGGTCAAACGAGGGTGGCTACAGGTCGGGGTGGATCGCCATCCCCAGCCCAGCCTGAAGCGGAAGACACGGGCACCATCAAAGCCCTGTTCATCAATCATTGCCCGTGATAAAGTCGTACAGATTTCACCCGCACCATGCCGTCTGAATACAACACGCATGATATTATTCATTTAACAGTGGCTTTTGTGCGCAGACAGAGGGGCGTGATTATTCATCTCAGACTATCGTATCTGCGATCGTTACATTTCTGGTAGAGAAATGTACGATAAAGGAAGCCGAGTGAAAACCACCTAAAACGGTCATTCAACATACATATTGGGCCCGATTGCGTTTCTTTGTTAACTAAAACTGAAATTAGATCAAGCGAACGAGATAGAGCAATCGTCAGAGCGGAATATGAGCGAACGATCGTCGATTTTTCCCGCTTAAAAACTACCTGTCCAATTTATACTCGTCCGAATAAAGTTGAACACATTTCATGCGGTCTAAGATTCAGATGCTTTATCTTTGGTGGGTAGTTTTAATACGAAAAAGTGACAACTGTTCATTTCACATTCCGTTCTAGCGTATTGCCCTGTCTCGTTTACATGAACTAGTAGTTTCCGATTTTAGTTCACGAAGAAACGCAATTGAGCCCACTTTTAAATACACTAGGAAGCAATGAATCGGGGTCTCTACTAAAATAAACCTAAATATCTCGGAAACTAAGAATGCTAGTATTCAAAAAAAGTGTAAAACTCAAATAAAATTAGTAAAACTTCTTGTTTGCTCTAAAGTCATTATTTTTTTGTAAATCGAACTATCAACTTATAACATTTGGTATTGCTTTTGTTCTTGTTCTGTCACAAAAAAATATAAAAAGCGTTCCTGATATTCAAAATGATTATACATGTGGTATTTATTAAGTAAGCTAGCTTCCTTAGTTTACAATATATTTAGGTTTAAGTTAGTGACCAGGATTCATCGCTCCCAGGTGTAATTATCGGGATTTGGTCAATTTAAACAAATCTACTTAACCGCGGGTTATTACTCAAAAAGCAGTTAAATCCTTGGTTTTTTGTTCATTATTTCTCATTTCTATATAATAATACTTGTTTGATGATGATAACAATACTTGTTTGATTTCTCAACAACGATACTTGTTTAAAATGTACCAGAAAAATATATAGCGGTTTATGCAGTTTTTATATATCGGTTTTATATAAATTTGTGTTTATATAATTTCTATATATTTTTTTTAAAGCGATAACATAAAATAACGGACGTATCACGTACATTCGTATAGGTAGGGTGGTTAAAAGTTATGCATAAGAATTCTGTTACTTATCAGCAACGTATTTAATTCTAGCGGATTTTTTTGGCGCAATCTGTCTACCAGTTTGCTCGCAGCTGGTTATTAGGTTAGTCGATCTCTTGCGCTATGAGATTTTCTTCGAAATAGTCACCACAAACAGGTTGCTGAAAGCGTGAAAAAATCAGTTCTTAAGTTAAAATGTAACAATCAGTAACAAGAGTAGAACTTCAAATACAAAACAACTTTAAGAAAAACTAAAATTAAAAACAACTCATTTTTAAAAATCATTGTCTTAGTAAGAACGCAGTAGGAAAAATAATTATTACAGAAATTTTAAAGAAAATATTACGTATTACGGAAGGGCTAAATGTCGGTAAAATTTCAAACCGTCAAATGACGGAAATGAACGATGGCCACATTAAAGAGGGTTAAAGTAGCAGAAATCTGGCGATGAAATTGATTGCCTCAAATTTAAACTACCCGTGTTCTTAATTGCGTCGTTCATCTATCGCTAACCGGAGTTCGTCGGTTGCTTTACGGCAGATTAATGCCCCGCCGTTAAACGAGAGATTATCGTGTCGGTTTAATGAATGCCTCGTTTATTTAAACGCCAATTCCAGTTTAAGCTGAGATAACTGGAAAATTTGGATCCAAGAGCGGTATCATTCGTTATTTTAAATTATTATTATGGATGTATAACTTCTATTACTGATATGTATAGAATATTATTACTTTAAACTGTATATTATTACATATACCTAACTTTAAACTGCTACACATAGTGAATATTTCATTGATATATAAGACAGAATTTAATTTTGATTCTTTAAATGTATAATGACTGAGGCCTCCTACTGCCGTGATCGCAATTTTAAATTCGAATACATACGTATAGAATTACGATTTAAAAAATAAATTGAATTTATCAAGTGAATCGCTAATCTCTCAAATTCAATTTATTAATGGAATAATAATCTAAGAGTCTAGGTCATACTTACTTATCTCACTGAAATTTTACGAAACTAGCCACTTACATAAACTATTGTTCAAAAATAATAACAACAGAATTTAAAAACAGAACTGTTTGGTTGTAGAATAAAGTTTGGTACATCTGACCTTGTCCGTTTTGTCGATGAAATTAGTAGTCATAACGGTAATCCTAAAGAGTTTTGAAGTTATATACATTTATTTATTTTTCCAGAAAGTTACAGAGTTCTATATTTAATGTTTACCGTAAGAACTGAATTTTTTACGCTTTCAGCAACCTGTTTGCGGTGACTATTTCGAAGAAAATCTCAGAGCACAAGAGCTAAGAGCGTAAGAGCTACAAGCAAACTGGTAGACAGATTGCGCCAAAAATTTCCGGTAGAATTAAATACGTTGCTGTCAAGTAACAGTATTCTTATGCTCAATTTTTAGCCACCCAACCTATACGAACGTACGTTATACGTCCGCTAAATTATCACATAGAAAAAAATATATATAAAATATATATACGAGTATATATACAAATTTATATAAAACCGCTATATAAAAACCGCTGATATTAGCCGCTATATATTTTCTCTGATATATATAAAACGAGTATTTTTATTGATAAATCTAATGGTAAAAAGAAACCAGCATTTACCTACTTTTTGAATAATGACCCGAAGGTAGGGCGGTTTATATTAAGCGAAATTAATGCCAATTAAAAGTAAGACATATTTTTACAGCGCAAAAAAAGAAGATACAGTTTTACAAAATAGGGTAAATTTCAAGAAAGGGGAGAAGAAAGGCACATTATGCATTTAATAGATATATGTAACAATTTTCATGATACAAATTACTTAAATATTGATAAAATGATATAAATAAAAGGTAAGATAATAATTAAATTTATAATAATTAAATTTATAAAGTATATTTAATATAAATATGTGTATTAATCATAACAATATATTTATCATGTAATATACAAAATAATCATTTCAAGATTATAACAGATATTTGGGAAAAACTGGGAAAAGGGACATTTAAACGCCCCTCGCCCAGCCCCGGCTCACCCCCATCGTTGGGGATTTCAGTAGGTTTATTATGGCGTATTGATTAATAACTGTATCGATTTTCAAAACTACTTTAATTATTTGGGCTATTGTCCAGTTTTAGGATAATGTGCTTGAAATCTTACGGCCATAATAATGTGTTTTTACTTTCCGGCCCAATGGAAAGGATTAGGGTAAGAGTGGGATATTTGCCCCAGGAGGATAGACGCTCTATACTTCAAAATTAAGACTTGCAAACATGATACGGTCGCAGCTAATACTTATAAGCAAAGTACAACCCGCTTGCCCTCTAGCGTTTGAGCGGCAACCGCGAACATTGCATTTGTCGCCTGTGTAAAAATAAAGTTCAACGACGGCTCCTGGAGCAACTATTCCACTTTTACCCTATAACCGCGCTAAAAAATCCAGATGGAGATGGAAATATCCATTTTGATTCCTCCCCCTCCCCCTCCCCTTTCCCCTTCTTCCCCTTCCCCGCGCCCCTGAGGCCATTAGGACCATTTCCAGATGAAAGTCTGTCTGTGTGTCTGCGTGCGTCTCTTTAATAAAGCTCAATCCGAATAATCTGTATGGCATGCATTCGTATTTTTTTCTGTTTTATTGGAATTATCAAATTAACCATTTACAATAAGTATAATATTAAAACAAATGGCAAAAACTTTCCTCTTTCACTGGCTAGTGCTGCCCAACTGGGATATACCCGTTCCAGGGCAAGCAATTTATACTTTTCATTTAAAACGAGGGTATTATTATGTTTGGTTCATCGACCAACCAAACACAATAATAATAATAATAATTAAAAATATATATAATAATATTAGATATATATAATAATAAAAATTTAATAAAAATTACAATATTATATAGGAAATAGATATACTAAATACATTATAATACACATATACACACATACATACACATAAACACATACATATAAACACAATATAAGTCAACTTCAACTTATTCTACTACATCGATCATGACATGGATAGATAAACGCTCTTCTTGCAAGAGCCATTTATTTATTTTGCTTTTAAACAATTTGGTCATAGCAAGAGTTGAAGATTGTAGTTTAAATCGGTCCACCAGAGGGCGTGCTTGACATACTACAATCTAGAAATATTGGAGTTGAAGACTTAAAATTAGGTCCACATATGCGTTGTTGTACCGAAATCACGTTGTGAAATTTTGGTTGGAACATCTTTTATACAGGCGACGCATAAAATTGAAATAATATAATTTTTGGAAAAATACCATTTTAATATTACGGAAAATAATACAAATATACTACGAATTAGCGTATGGAGGGAGACTAGGTCGGCGCTCGGAAGGGGGGGGGGCTTATCTACTTGCCTGGAAAGTCTTGGGGTGGCACAACAGATTTTTGTTTTTTTTATATTAGACCCGTCAAAAATTATTCCGTTTTTAATTTCTCTTCCAAAATCTTTTTAAAAATGCACGCGGTTTTTCTGAAATTAGTGATTTAATGCACATGAGTGCCGACACAAACACTACTAATTTACAGTGTTAGTTAACATTACTACTGAATACTGCTAACACGACATCGACAGAATGGCCAGTAAAGCGGTCGCTGCTAATTTCCTATTTGAAGCGTGTTGAGCTAATGGGAGTCGTAGCGTTACGCCGCTGATGGCCGCTCGTGTGTCATTAGTAGCAGATGCCGTTCGGGCCATCCGCCTCGCCCACCCTCTACGCCCGCTACGCTACTACGGCTCTACGACTGCGACCGGTGGGTTACGACGTGCAATGATTTCAATGCGTAGAGTGCATTTCACTCTTCTCGTAGCGGTGCTACCTTGATAGTAAAATCATAGGAGGATATCGAAGGCCAAGGGCTCGCGAATTCAATGCAATATACGCACTCCTAATACACAAAAGATAATTATAGTTACATTTTATTTAAAAAATGTGTTCTTTTCAATACACTGAGAAAGAAAACAAAGCAAAAGCTACTATTCACGGTATTAAAATGTTTACACACAACTTACCAGATAACACCGTACACATATAGATACACACACCCACAAACACTCACACACACCCAGGAAGAATGGACGGCAGCATTAGCGGTTTTTAATCCAATTTCGTGGTGACAACGGACGTACGCTTCGGGCCAATATCGAGCGATTACTGACGGCTAACGACATTGTTAAAGCGAGTAAAAAGATCTTGCGTGATAGATATTGAAATAATGGTGAGATAATAAATAGGATAGAAAACGAATTTACCGCGTGAAATTTGTAGGACCCGACGTTTCGGTGACGTTGCAGCCGCCGTTGTCTAGGGTAGACTGAAGAGCTGTCCGACAGCTCTTCAGTCTACCCTAGACAACGGCGGCTGCAACGTCACCGAAACGTCGGACAGCTGAAGAGCTGTCGGACAGCTCTTCAGTCTACCCTAGACAACGGCGGCTGCAACGTCACCGAAACGTCGGGTCCTACAAATTTCACGCGGTAAATTCGTTTTCTATCCTATTTATAATGTCAAACAACCGCGATAGTCTTCGATTTTATAATGGTGAGATAATTGACTATTTAACACTTTAACAGACAACTCGTCGCCGGGGGAAAATGAAACGTTTGAGCAGAATCGAAGTTGATTTATTGAACATAAGCAACATTGACCTGCATACAGGATCGCAGTCCAGGAGTCGACACAGAATCGATCCGTGGATTTCAGCTGCAGACAGAGTTCACTAGAGCCTTTCAGGGTAGTTCCTTTCTGAGAAATCTTCCGGATGGGAACCGAACTATGAGATGGGTTGGCCATAAAGCTCAAGGTGCACAGATCTGTTGAACTCCTAATTATCTTACACGTGGGGTAGTTGTTGACCCAATCTCATGTACCTTTAAAATGGTCAGTTGGTCACTCTAATGTCTAATGGAATGAGTAATGCTCCAAAAACTGGTAAACAGTGAGCGAGAGAGCTACACCGGCTTGCTAGTGCCCTCGCTGGTTGAGGTATGTCTCTGCTGGACAGTGACGAAGCTAGATCTGTGTAGCATCACAAAGTCTTTAAGACTTAATTCAGGGTGAAAATATGACATTTTATAACAATCTTTATAACATGGTATTTCTGTTTACGATATTCAATTCTCATTTCAAATTATCTTTTTATTATTTAGACAATTTTATGGTTGACTTTGTACA
Source organism: Micropterix aruncella (assembly GCA_944548615.1). NCBI lineage: Eukaryota > Metazoa > Arthropoda > Insecta > Lepidoptera > Micropterigidae > Micropterix > Micropterix aruncella. The sequence continues at coordinate 30,560,258 of OX155950.1, forward strand.
GTTTATTGACATTTAGATTTTTATTGTGATTACTTTTATGTCGTATCATGGATTGGAATGTTGTGGATTTGATAATTCTAATTTGGATATTTCTATCCTCATTTTTTTAATATCCTTTTTTTTAATATTTAAACAATGTAATGTCTATTTTTTCACTTTCATAACATTTATTATCAACTAGCTGACCCGGCGAACTTCGTACCGCCTAAGAGTGAATGAATGTCTAACTTTTAGCTAAACTTAATTTAGGATTTTATTTACTTGAAAATCATGTGTTAGTGTTTTTAATGCGTTCATTGCAACGCTTGGTAATGAACGATATTTTTTTGTCTTTCTGTCAGGAGAGAAAACGAATAGCGCCGACGGTTTACCGACTCTCGAGCACGCCACGTACAACTGCCCATGTGAAAAACACTAACATTCAAGGTTTATTCCACACACTTTTAAAGATTGTCCTTGCGATTTATTAATCGTCATTGTAAATGCAAGGCGAACAGGAAACTGCAAACGCCTAAATTGAAACGGCAAGTCGGTTGGAATCAGTGGTATCCTTGTAATCAGAACATCCTTGCCTTTGAACTTTCCTATGATTATCGTTGCTTCAATTGCGTTGTTCATCAGCTTCTTAACAGCTAGTCTTGTTCCATTGCACAGTCTTGGTTGGTTCAAATTGCGTAACATGATTATCACCGAGCCGATCTTGAGTTGCAAATTGTGCGGAGGCATTCCCGGCAAATCCAATAAATTCAGGAGTTCCGTAGGGCAATTGACGACTTCATCTGGATCGGTAATGGAATCGATCGACTTATGTATGTGAATGCAATTGTCCATCTATTTCACTTTGAATTGATAGGTTCAAATTGTCTACGTCCTTATTTTTCGCTCCCAAAATGGCTCGTTCGCTCAACCAAACATGGTTTTTGTAATTTTTACCAATATTAGGGAACACTTTCGTGATCAATGCTTCTTTCGAACTTGTGAATTAACAAAAATCAGGTGGAAATGAAATAAGGCCAGTGGAAGCGTCAATTGGTATGTTTCCATTGCCAATGTCTAATAATTGTTTAGAAAACACTTTCGCCGATTCGTCATTTTGTAACGCGACGCGCATATTCGTTTTTAACTTGAGAATTTTCACGTATCTCCACAATTTCGATGACTTCAAGCATGCGTTAATTTCATCAGCAGCTGTTGATCGTGGAATGACTGGCAGCGTTTGGCGAAAATCGCCGGCCAGCAGAATCATCGTACCTCCAAAGAGGTACTGATTGTTTCGCAAATCTTTTAACGTTCGATCGAGTGCCTCCAATGCTCGTTTGTGAGCCATCGTACACTCATCCCAAATTATTATTTCGCAATTCTGTAGTACTTTTGCCATTGCTGATTTTTTGGAAATATTGCATGTCGGTTCATCTATAGTTTGCAAATTCAGTGGCAGTTTGAGCGCAGAATGAGCTGTTCGTCCGCCTTCTAACAATGTGGCAGCGATCCCAGATGATGCTACAGCAAGCGTTATTTGACTTTGTGCTCGAATCGTAGCTAAAATCAATGAAATTAGGAACGTTTTGCCAGTTCCGCCAGGTGCGTCTAAGAAAAGGATTCCTCCGTAGCCGTCGTTGACTGCTATCATTAATGTGTCGTACGCGGTTTTCAGCTGCTGATTCAAAAGTGGGACCATTGTTCGTACTGACTGACTTAGAGCATTACAATCGTATTGCCGTTCTCGTTCAAATTCTCGATTGAATGCATTGTGCATCGGGCGATTCATTGCTGGCATTTCTAATTCGTGCAACATCTTGCCGGACATTATCTTGCACAAATCTTTTATAGATATCAACGCTTCGTTATGTATCTCCGTGTTAAATTCAAGTTCAGGATTCGCTGTTATTGTACGCACTCGGTGCAAAATGTCTGCAGCCATATTGTCTTTGTATTTGATCCACAAATGAGGTGGGTTCGATGGAAAACACGTTGAAATGACGATTGCAAAAAGTGATCGAATTTGATGCGCAGAAGAGGAAATAACAGCATCATCGAGTGTGTGATCCCAATGAATGTCATCCTCGAGCAAATGTAAACATTGACAGGCTTCTCTATATGTTGGGCATAACTCGCCATTGACAGTTCATAGAAATTCAAATGAAGTCGGTCCACGAACATTAACCAATAAATAACGCAGGTAAAAACATTCGTCATTGTTGGGATGAATTGTGTAAATGCGCCCCAATGCATTGGTTGAATATATATTCACGTATCCAGGAACAGGGTTTCCTTGTTTCCGTTTTTGGATTTTTTTTGATGTTGCGTTCCATGTGAAATATCTCGGCATCTCCGAGTAAAGCAGTGTTCTTGCAAATGGATCACTTGCGCAAGTCGCAAAGAAGCTTGTCAGCGTTGTCGCTGGTGGTCGTTCAGCTCTCTGCGCTGCGTTTGCTGCCGTGAAGTAAACTCGTTGTCCATTTTCCAGGTGCACAGCTAAATGGACCACAGTGGGATGCCGTTCTTGTATGGAGAATGAAAAGATTCTCCAAACCGCCTCATTGCTGCTGACATATCTTCCCATCTGATATTGCGAAACTTCATCGTTTGCATCTGGAACTGAAATACCAAATAGAGCCATGTCGCTTCATTTCGTGACGTACTTGCAAACGTATTTGATTGATTTCACAGAATTGCAGTACTCAATATTGCAATGCGCTTTGAATGTTTTGGAAAGCAGTGGCGAAAACGGAACAATCCAGCTGTTGTCGACTACATAGTCTTTATTTTTGACTTTCAAAGTTATCGTTCTGCCGTTATGTAGTCGTTCTATTTTTGACTTTTTCATTTTCTTTTTTAATTTCCCCAATGATTTATTATGATTTTTTTAATCAGAACATATTCTATCTGTGCGCAAAATTCCTTTTTTTATTGAGATTTTCATACAAAAATACCATCCAAATTTCCGAAAATTTCCTATATTTCCGGTGGATTTTCTAAAAATTTTCTTCCGTACAAACCTTATCCTTGAAATTACCAACACCAAAAAAAATTAAACAGCCAAATCGGTCAAGCCGCTATGAAAACATGCGGAATTTCATTCATACAAAAACATCATCCAAATTTCCGAAAATTTCCGTTATTTCTGGTGGATTTTCCAAAACTTTTCTTCCATACAAACCTTGTCCTTGAAATTACCAACACAAAAAAAATAAAACAGTCAAATCGGTCCAGCCGTTCTGAAGTGATGCTCCGTCAAACATGCGCATTTCATTTTTATTTATATAGAAGAAGATGTAGTTTTGTCCTGACAATTTCAATTTTTTTTAAACAGAAGCTTTTTAAAAAGATTCATTTCTTTTTCTCTTCATCAGCTTGCTGAAATTCACAGTTTTTTGGTGCGATATTATAATTAGTACATAGGTAGCCAGATTAAGATATTGGATATAAGCATTTTTTAAAATGTATTACTTATAACGTATATACCTTTGCGGGGCTTTTAGAATTAAAATAAACTTTGAAATTCGTATTCATCCGCTGCCGTAATGGTAATTTAAATGAATAAAAAGTGTGTTCAACCATATACATAAATCGATTATTAATACTTATTGCTATTCTGTAACATAAAGCAGACGAATCGCTACGATTTTTGATGCTTTTCAGACCAGAGTACATCATATATCATGTCACGTCCGCGTCGCTCTTCGATTCTTACCGTTCGTTTTCTCCAAGATCTTGGTGACATTCCTGATCGTAGATCAAACAAGTAAGGCACTGCAAAGTAATCGAATTAATCGTCGAATTTAACGGGTTTCAGCTAGTTGTTTGTATATTTCAATATTTATTTGTTTGCATTTGTTCGGAAAAAAAACCATCGTTTATTTACCTCAAAGTTCTAATATCAAAGCAGCAAAGTGGTAAATGAGCAGCGGAGCCAGAAACAGATACCGTTTAAATGTCACCCCTGGAACGATTACGCGTAATTGCCCACGGCCTTACATTAATTAATTTCAGCTTTGGTCCGAGCGCGCGGAGCGGGGAGCGGCACAGGGTGGTGGGCTGTAGCATTTGTATTGGGCCGAGCGTGTCCGCCGGACCGCGCCGCTGACTGTCCGCGACAGATGGAGCCGCAGCCGCGTGCGGCTTTGGACCCATCCCACCCCACGGACCACCCGAATTCCCAAACTGGACACTGATATTATAATACCGGTTTAAGAGAAGCCCCCGCCAGCAGTGTCAACAATCTATTCTCGTATCTGGTCTAGTCGCAAATAGAAATTGAAAGAGTTGTAACCTTTTAAAATAATGTTATACATAATTATAAACACTTTGATATTTCAGGACTGACATAGATGGTTCTTTAAAAATGCATCATTCAGTGATTAATTAGTAAAAGAAGAAAGGAAACAATTCCTCATGACATTTCTAAAATAGCAACACATTTTTACACACATAATTTGTTAAATTTTGGTAATGTTCATTTTTTGCACACATAATCTACGCACCCTCACACCTCTGATAATATAAATTACCTATGTATGTATAAAAGAGTGAATTCAGGTCTCTATATCACGTAATATTTTGTATTTGGATTTATTAAAAAAGAAATCGAGTTATTATTTTGTTTATTCTCTATAAATAGATGAATATTTTATTTGCTTTTTTTATATTTTATTGTAAGAATTTCGTAATGATTTTGATCATGGCTCACAAACCAATGTATTAAAAAAAACATTAAATTGCAAATAAATTGCTATAACATTGTTATCTTCCTTGGAACAGGCGCTGTCTAATTAGGAGTGGCGCAAAATTATTGTGTTTAAATATTTCCTATATATTTTCTTGAATAAATTAAGAAATGAAATATAGATTAGCGTAAATTGAAAACGATTCGTTTTAATAGTATTATTTCCTAAAACAATAATATTGATAATTTATTTAATCATGAAATTACATTTATATAGAGTTTTTTTACAGAATCTGCCTAACTAGGCCATATCTCGTACTAAGATGCACTTCATTTATGGCGATGATTTGTTCATATATGCACACATATAAAAATCAGAGTAAAAGAGAAAATCAATTAAAAAATACAACAGTTAATTGAAATGTAATAAAAAAATTATTCCTATAAATATTTTTCAAAATATCTCAATAGCATGATCACAGAAATTAAAGTAAAATAAAAAAAGTCGAGATAAAAAAATATACAAAAAAGTAAACAAGTTTAGACATTATGTTGGAATAATAAATGGAAAACATACATATATGAACCCTAAACACATTACACTCCTTTTTAGTAGGGCAGTTGTGTAATAAGTCGCAGCTATCTCGGCAGCAGTAAATTATTTTACCTTAACTGTATCCCGATAGAGAGGCTAGTTTTTTTATAACACATGTCTTTTTAACACGCTGCACACGCTGTGCCGCTCAACGAAACTATACAGATTAAGAAAGATCAAGGGAATAATTGACTATGCTTTTTATATTTTTATATTATTTTTAAAACTGTTCTTTATTATTTTTGATCAGGTGCTGTTGTAAAATGTCACAATTAAACACACCACTAGAACACACAAAACAATATTATTAATTTGCACGGGAAGAAACAATCGCATAAACATATATTATTTAAAATAGATTAACTACACTATACAGTGATAGGTATAAGCTAGTCATAAAAACGAGAACAATACAAAAACCATTTAAAACATGCATAAATCTCAAAAACAGCAATTTCACCAAAGCGATAAATCCGAAAATGAAATGATATTTATCATCCCTTGGACTTAATTGCGATTCAGTGTGTAACTTACCCCCTTTATGGCTATGACTATCCCTCTCCCTCGTATGCAAATATAGCTATGGATAGAGCGAGACCGGACGATGTCATTAGTTACAGGTGGCGCCTGCTTCGATAAACTGTGGATCCTTTAATTAGCCTAATGTCATGTCCACTTGATGCGGCTACACGTAATAGGCATAATTAGCATCTGATGTAATTATGGCATAAAGTCATAATAAACTTGTTTTGTCAAGATATGATAACTGAATATCTTCGCCTGCCACATATTATGTAGCTCCTTTTTTTATACTAATGGGTAAGGAGGTTATTCCATTCTCCCATATGATTTGCTTCTTCTTCTTCTCGTGATATGTACACTACCAAACGTTTGCTATTATATTGCCTATCACATTTTTATCGAACGCTGCTCTAAATGAGGAGTGGTAGCTCTCAGAAACCATTCCCATAGATTACGAAGCCAAGGTGCTCTTCTTTCGCCTATTTCGCCTCGACTAATTAATGTAATATCTGTCGGGATGGCGCATTACGGGGGATGCGGATCTTTATTTTCCTAGATATTACTATGATGGGTGTTACACATTCAATCTGGCATCAGTTCAGTCCGTGACAACCTTGGATGCAGCAGCCATGTCATGGTGAAATTCAGAACGGGCTATCATAATTGAATGCGTATACAAAATTTAGTTACCGTGCTGTTGACCGTTGGAGAGTCCCCTCATCGGGAGCCAACCCTGGGTGCAGCAGCTATGTCATGGTGAATTTTATAACGGGGTATCAAAATTGAATGCGTATACAAAAAAACTGTACTGTTGACCGTTGAGGAGTCCCCTCGTTGGAAGCCAACCTTGGGTGCAGCAGCCCTGTCGCGGTGAAACTTAAAACGGGCTATCATAATTTAATGCGTATACAAAATTTCGTTTCTGTGCTATTAACCGTTGAAGAGCCCCTCGTCGGGATCCAACCTTGGGTGCAGCAGCCATGGCATGGTGAAATTTAAGTCGGGCTATTATAATTGAATGCGTATACAGAAGTGTGTGTCTGTGCTGTTGACCGTGGAAGAGTAACTTCATCGGGAGCCGATCCTGGTTGTAGAATCAGGTTATGCTCACCGTAAAAATGCATTGTCATCGGAACTGAACCAACGTGTAAAATTTCAACTTCATAGGATAAAAGGAAGTAGTTCTAATTCAGCTTACAAGATTTGACCTAAACAAAGATACATACTAATTTACGTTGCAAGGTAAATAAAAGCTTTTAAAAAATATACAGCTTTTGGAACTTATTTCAATGAGATTTAATGAAAAATAAAGTAATTTAGCTGAGATGAACTAAACTAAGCGCTCATAGAATCTGGTTGAGCAAAAGCAGTAAAAAAACGTCAATACTAAAGCAAATTTGATATTAATTATATGTATATTACGATGACAGAACGTCCAAAAAGTGAGCTTCGTCACACTTGACCACCCGTGTAATAAAATTTCTCGAGGTATTTTTTAAAATTTATTTATCCCTTATTTTACATGTATAATTTTCCTATAATGATGGGCCCGACTTTGGTCGGTGAATTCCATGGCAGCTCCGTTTGTATTTTATTTTAAGTGATAAAGTTACTCGTACATACAGATTTTAGAACCCTGGAAATTTATTAAATGTACTGCTTTGACGGAATTATATCACCTCACTAAGCAGATCCTATGTTTAGTTATATTTTGTGCGGTGTTTATATGTCGGGTGTATATAGAAAATTTCTACAATATTGGGCATATCAGTGTGTTGTGCCACATTAATTTAACAACGCTTCAATAATTGTATACATGTGATGAAACTTCTCAATAAAATTACACATATATTTCACCCAAGTCAGTCAACACTTTTTATTCCAAGATCCTAATTGAGATCATTCGAACGGCAAAAAAGTCTATTTTCTCATAACTCATATTGATCTAGAAGTACTGTTCCTGTTCTCATGGAGAATATATTATTGAAAAGTCTTATCGATATCATAATGTTCGCTTTCTGACGCTTGCAAATCGTTTATAAGCCCATACATTAAACACATTCAATCACTCTCGTCAATAGTCTCACTGGTAAGTAATCTCTTCAATTAGCTTCTAATATTAATTAATTGATCTAAATATTAATACCGTGATTGATTATTGAAATTTAGATTTTTTACTAAAATTTTAGTTTATTTGATTTTATTTTTCACGAAATTCTTCAATGTATTATTTTATTTATCATTAGTCAGTATTTAATTATACGAATCTGAGCCTACCTTAGTGCGAACGTCTCGTACGATGCAGTTAGGTTAGGTTTGATTAATCTGTAACTGTTATTATGATTTTTGTAAAATAAATAATTTGAATTTGAATTTGAATTTGTTTATTTTACGCTCTGCACTCCGAGATACTTAAACATCCGGAACTGTTGGGCTTTGGTCGTATCGACATCACACAACGGCCAGAAAATCCATAAGTGTATATATACTAAACCCATATTTTTATTTTATTTGTTTTTTTTATATGTTTTTTTTGTAATCTTAATAGCCGTGTCTCAGAGTGTATGTATGTGATATTATTTTATATATGTATTATGTGACTAATATTTAACCATATCTGACTATCTGATTATCTGACTATCTAGTAATTTAATAATTTTTACTATCTATTAAGTCATATACCCATATAAATTTTAAATTTATACTATTTAATTTCTTTTAATATAATTACTTATACGGCTGCTATTATATAATGTACCTATGTATCTAACTTTTAGTTTAATTTAGTAACTGTATAACTTTTATTATTTAAAAAGTGTTACTTTTATTATGTAAAAAGTGTTACTCGTATGATAACATTGTTAGGAAATCGCTTACCGCAAACCCCTGAAGTCGTTAATCACTAGACAATAATTTCAGTTGCGTTCAATACGAAACTATCTGCCTACCTGCATTATGGAAAGCAATATTTAAAATGAAACGAGCGGAGCTCGTATTAATACGATCCGACAGTCACCTCTATACGGCAAATTAGGGGATTCGCGCTTGTAGATTGTAGTCTGCGGTTTAGACAATTGGTTAAAATGCTGAAAAAGGGATTAAAAAATATAAAAAAAACAATAATGATAATAACAATAATAATAATAGTAATTATTATAAATTAAATTAAAAATAATTAAAAAAATGTTATCTTAGATTTTTCCTTGACACAACCGTGGCACTTTAGTGGGACTACCGAAGTGAGCTCGCCTTAACACAGGCGTGCCTATCCAGGCGGGCTCGGCTGCTCTTTTCTTAATGTATGCACTATGTAATCTGGGCTCAGATAGATGTGTATATAACTTTAAAAGCATGCAACGGCATTGTCTAAATTGTCATTTCATTTTCTGTTGTGCTCATGCGTTTGAATGTATATGTAAAATAAATAAATAAAAAATAAACAAGTGTATATAATCTAAATATTTTACAAAAACTTTAGTTATTATATGCTGAATATACATGGGAGATATCTTAAAATAGTTATAAAATTACGAAAGGCGGGTTTTTAGGCTAAGGTTTTTTATCTTATTTGCTTTTCGTAGAGGAGCGGTGTGGTGAGACGTACGACGAGGGTGGAAGTCGGCATCGTTCTAACTGAGCGTCGAGCGTCGCGTCGCTTTGAATTAATCGCGCGGTCGATGGTCGGAGGGTAATTTTTGGCTTGGCTGGACGGACTTGCCCTCTGTGCGAACCACCACCCCTTGTCCCTACTCCCTTCACCTCTTACTCCCTTCCGCCATCAGGGCATTATTCACACTGACTTGATCAGCCGTTAATTCACCCGTTCAACTCTCTCGCTTCTGTAACAGTTCTTCTGTGCGGTAGGTGTAGCGACAAATTCATACATAAGTTCGCCTTTCCATCGTGTTTTACCACAAAATCAGTGTACCAGTTGGCGTAAGCTTTAGTTGCCTGTTATGCTGATGAAAACGACTTACTTTCAGCTAACTTTAATTACTTGCATCAATTTATGCAAAGCATTAATGATAGAATAAGTATACATTGTAAGAATCGACACCATGAAACCCGCCAACTATCACTTCGTAGAGCAACAATAGTTGAAATATTTTAATTACTTAAAATTATGAAACGGAATACTGCCGTGGTTGTATTATATTACAAATAAAATTAAAACGATTTTACCGCGTGAAGTTTGTAGCACCCGACGTTTCGGAAATGTTGCAACCGTCGCGCGTTGTCCAGGGTAGACAGTATGTCTATCCTGAATAAGGGCGGTTGCATTATCTCCGAAACGTCGAGTGCTAAAAACTTCGAGCAGTGAAATCATTTTTATCTTGTTTATTTTATGTTATATGTTAATACTTTGGATATGCAGATAAATGGATATGCAGATAAATGTCTAAGGTATATTCCGATTAAAGTCTCATTTTGTTAAACGACTATATACTAAGTTAATTATGTGGTGAAATCAGTGAACAAGTTCAAAAATCTTACTGCTGTGGTGTCACCCATTTAAAATATTTGTCGCCAAAACTAACCTATTTAGTTTCGTAGACTAGATACAAGTCGAAAAACTTTTTAAATCACTGATAACATTTCAGAGCGAACACATTTTTCATTAAAATTCAGCAGAAATTCATTATATTTATTTTTTCGATTTTAATATTTGTCAATGAATTTTTAGACTAATTTTACTGAAAAACTAATGGAAACTGAAAGTTTTTTTTATTCTTATTGAAGATTCATCAACTTTATGACATGGAATATTAGAACTTCCGCATGTTAATGGCGAACCTATAAAACAAGCGGAAAAATATATTTTTCATTGCTAGATCTTCACCGTATTTTTGTAGGGCTGTGGATCACTGGATGAAATGGACATATTACATAGTAAAATGTACGAAATACTACAAATTATATAATCCGGCTAAAGACTCACGGCGATAATCTCCGAGAACACCCGGGAAAGTAAGTGTGGATTTTTCTCTTTCTTCTCGTTTTTCTTCTCGCCTGCTCTCCTCCCGGTATCGATTTTTTGACTCGATTCAAAGCGTTTCCTGGGCAAACAGCACTTAAGCCATGTACTTGAAAGCTGTGCTTCCCATTGCATAATTATGAATCACTTTCAAATAAAATAATAATATTATGTTGTTACGTCATTGACATTTGTTCTATAATTTGTAGTCAGAATGGCATTTTTAGGAACTGTTGTAAAGTTTAAAGTTTTTCGAGCTATACGACTACAGACTCGATCAACCCATGATTTTTAAACATCCTTCTATTCAAATATTCGTCCATGATTCGGTGTTTTATAAAGGATTGGCAACATTTAGAATCATAAAGTTATTATATTAATGTGTGGCACTACTAGGATACCAGAAAAGAGGTGATATCATACATCATTGCCTTTTTATGACTGTCCTCACTTTTGCGCTACATATCGCTAGCAGAAAGCGACAGTGGGTTATATTAAAAAAACGATATAGATTTTTCAATGAACAAAAAACTCGTCTTCTTATTTTATTTGTTTTGAAAAATGAAAAACTTCATTTTGATCGTTGATTTAGTGAAAATCTGAATAAACTGGAAATGACCTACTTTTCCATTGAATTTTGAACATCAGTGAGGTTGATTGTCTTATGATTAGTTTAATACAAAAGTGGGTTGTATTTTGAATTGCATAAATAACTTAATAATGCCCTTTGCATATCGCAATTATTTTAATGCAATTGTGGTTTGTGTTTAAAATTGCATAAACTCAGTATTTTTTTTTGAGGTTGATATTGAAATCATTAGGTCGTTTTCATTCATTGTTGCCTTATGCAGACCTAACAATTAACAATGTGTGATCGTGATAAGGTGGGTATTTTTTTTCAGGAAACTCACTGTTGTCATAGAAAGAGCAAGTGCTATTCGACATTTGCTCTATCCACGACAGCAGTGACATAGTGGTTAGGTTGCCTGATCTTACTTTTGCTGGTCCCGGGTTCGATTCCCGGCTGGGTTACCATTTTACGCTGGGATTAAATTAACGGAACTGCATTTTAATTCTGTCGATCTATTGCAACAACATTATATATTTTCACAATAAAGAGTTTAAACAAACAAACATTTCTGTATACTTTACTCAAAATCGACTTTTGGGCAGATAACTCAATATCGCTTTCAGCTAGCGATACATCGAGCAGAAAAAGATTTTTCTACGGGACGCTTGGGGACGGCATGAATAGATTTAAGTAATTAGACGGTAGCGCAGTTAAAGCAAAATGGTGCGGTCGCGGTCGTCCGAATAACGTCGTCATTTCTCTAGTGTGTGATCAGTCAATTAGGACGTATGCGCCGCGCCAGTTGCCGGGCGTCGCGACGCCGCTGCCGTACCGTCCTCACGGTGACGCTAGGGGTTTTTTTTACGGATTACCCTCAGGTCATCAATTTTAATTCACTGCGGGCGAGCATGCCGATACGTCTTCCCCGAGACAGCATATTAGAGATTTGCCGATAGATATTGAGTCTGGGAATCGGAGTCATTATAAAAGTGCGTTATTTAGGATATGATTGCTTAAGTCTTACCCTAAGAAATGTTTTAAATTTATTTTAAGAAGAATAAAATTAAAAAATATAATTAAGATGAAACGAATGTAACGCGTTAAGTTTGTAGCATCCGACGTTTCAGCGATGTTGCAACTGCTGTTGTTCAGAGTAGTCTACCTAAGACAATGGATAGCGGTTGCAATATCGCCTAAGCGTCGAGAACTATACACTTCACGCTGTAAATTCGTTTTTATCCTATTTATAATATCAAACAACCGCGATAGCCTTTGATTCAATTAACTTTTCTATACCGTTGAAGATTTTAATAACGAACCTTACACATTTGCATAAAGAAACAGTATGAAATGAAGACATTTTTTTTATAAAATTTTAAATTTAGTAAATTGTACCAGGTATAACTTAAGTGGCACTAATATATTTCCCCTTGTGTACATCTTCTATATATATATATATATATATATATATATATATATATATATATATATATATATATATATATATATATATATATATATATATATATATATATATATATATATATATATATATATATATATATATATATATATATATATATATATATATATATATATATATATATATATATATATATATATATATATATATATATATATATATATATATATATATATATATATATATATATATATATATATATATATATATATATATATATATATATATATATATATATATATATATATATATATATATATATATATATATATATATATATATATATATATATATATATATATATATATATATATATATATATATATATATATATATATATGATTGGTTTTTTGTAAAATTTCTTTTTTTTAAGAATTCGTTTAAAGGATGACACTTTGATGAAAAAATAAAAATAATAAAAGCAACTGACATAGCTGGAAGGTTTTCCCGGACTGGATTGGGAAATGCTTATTTTAAATGAGATGTATGCCTGGATGAGCACCACTTTCGACAGTGCAATGTAGGTTTAATGGGATTCCTTTATCGCTAGCGAACGATCGCCCTTCATCCACATCTTAAAAACAAAGCGTATCTTTTTGCAAACCAAAATAAAAGGTCTTTATTAAAGACAAATTAAAGCAAAAACAATGAAAAAAATCACAATGAATCGTCTCTTAAATGCGGAATGACATACCGAAAATTCGATTTGAAATTCGAACATATCCACTCTTTAAAAGGACGATATACCATTGCTGGGCTCGCTATCAGCCAGCCATTAAATGAAAATAAAAATAAAATACTTCATTTGCTCGTTGCCATGAAATAAGATATCAATCATAATTTCTGGTCGAAAAGTTTATACTTAAGGCTATATGATAATTACAAGAGTTCAAAACATAAGATAAAATTGTATAATATTGTTAATTGGTTTTTTGTAATTGATTGGTTTTTTGTAAAATTTCTTTTTTTTAAGAATTCGTTTAAAGGATGACACTTTGATGAAAAAATAAAAATAATAAAAGCCACTTACATAGCTGGAAGGTTTTCCCGGACTGGATTGGGAAATGTTTATTTTAAATGAGATGTATGCCTGGATGAGCACCACTTTCGACAGTGCAATGTAGGTTTAATGGGATCCCTTTATCGCTAGCGAACGATCGCCCTTCATCCACATCTCAAAAACAAAGCGTATCTTTTTGCAAACCAAAATAAAATGTCTTTATTAAAGACATATATATATATATATATATATATATATATATATATATATATATATATATATATATATATATATATATATATATATATATATATATATATATATATATATATATATATATATATATATATATATATATATATATATATATATATATATATATATATATATATATAGGATGATGTTTTTATTTAAAATAAAATTAGTAAAAGCTACTTAAGAAGTAGCGAAGGAAATCCCAGCTTGTATTGGGAAATGCTTATGTTTGAATGAGATATACTTACGGATGTGCACGACTTTCGACGGTGCAATGTAAGTTTAAAGGTCCTTTTGCAGTCGACTAACGATCACTATTCATCCATATATCTCATAAATAGGGCTTATCCTTATGCAACACAAAATGCCTTCAATTGAGACGAAATAAGCGAAAAAATAAAAAATTAAACTATTGATCACTTCGGCAAAGCCGTTTTCTAAATGAAAGTGACATTACGAAATAATTCAAATTTCGAATGCTACCAACATTTAAAATATGATACAATTGGCTGAGTTTGTTATCAACGAGCCATTAAATCGAAATAAAAATAAAAAAACCTCCATATGCTCAATGAAATAAAAGAAGAAACTTTAATCTTAATTTCTGGCAGAGGAGTTTATAATAAAGATTGTATAATGTTATCAAAATATTTTATTATAATATAAATTTCAATGTATTTGGAAGGTTGATTAGGATTAATAAACGCTTATGAAGAGTTACAATCAAATCAATTTAAGGTGGTACGACGTTCACCGAGCCAAGCTCGTAACCTTCACTTCAATATTAACAAATGTGCAGTGATGACATACACAAGATCGCCTGATCATCTGATGTATGATTACTCCATCGCTGGATGTGTGCTTCCCAGAGTTACTGAAGTCAAGGACTTGGGAGTTTTTTTCGACCCCAAGTTAAACTTCAAGGAACATATTAGACAACTATCTACAACTTCTTTCAAGCTTCTAGGGTTTGTGATACGGCAATCCAAGCACTTCAATAATATTCGGGTTATGCGCACGTTGTACAACTCGATTGTTAGAAGTCGGATGGAAACGAATGCAGCTATTTGGAATCCACATGAAGGTACTTATACCCTCATACTGGAAAAGGTACAGAAGTGTTTTTTGAGATTTCTGTACTTCAAGCAGTACGGATATTATCCATTTTTGTATCCGACTGCATTTATCACAGGCATGGTTGGCTATAATTCTCTCTGTCTCAGAAGAGAAATGCTGACCATGTCCTATATTTTCAATCTAATTCGTGGTAAAACTGATAACCCTAGCTTACTAGCCAAGGTGGATCTATTCATACCAAATAATTATCTCCGTGCTCGATCGCACCATCTTTTCGCGGAGCCGTTCTCGCGCACTAACCTTACGAGGTGGAACTTGTTGGCGCGTGCTTTGCGGCGCTTAAATGAAATTCACTCGATGGCACCAGATTTTGATATTTTTACCGCCAACCCTCACTTGTTTAAATTGCAAGCTATTAATTATTTATTCTTACATGATAGCTAGTATTATAAGTGTCATTCTATTTGTATAGTTATGGTAATATCTTTATTAATTTTACTTCTCAATGCCTTGGTTTTACTGTTATGTTGATTAGTAATAAGTGAATAAACACAATAAATAAATAAAATCTAGTCAGCATATAAATTTAAGAATTAGTTTTAACTCCATAAATAAATAATTTATAGTGAAATATAATTATTATTTATGATAATAATAATTAATTTTAATATCAATAGAGAAATTAAACAAAAAATGAAAAATACAAATTGAAACTTTTCACTTTCGATTAAATTTCATTTTCGTGAAAAAGACTATGTAATAAAACTACAAACAGTGCAAATTAGGGGCAACCTCTTATATCTTAACCTGGGTTTCAGAACACACCTATTATTGGTACCACTACTTAATGAAAATAAATTAAAACAATCAAAATCAAATATTTCAAATTATAAACAACCAAAATAAAAATATTCCAAATCGAAGGTCACGATAAAAATAAACACATGAATTAATAATAATAATAACCAAAATAACAAGTAATCATTCTAAAAAAAACAAAAATCTTCTTTTAAAAACATATTATTATAGTGGCCCTCCAATATTCCAATTGATCTCGATTGCGTTGCAATTCTCGCTTCAATATACCCCCGATTCAATATAACCCCAGAATAATAAGAGAATATGCACTGAAAATTTGTGGTTTTGTGAAGTCTGCTTTAGTAAAACATCTATAAGTATACCTATAAGTACGTCTTAAGGACTATAGTAAGGTATGAATTAGATTTAGACGACATAAACTGGTCATATTACCCACAAGTACGTTTTGGATGCGTACCTACCTAATACCGATCGCGATTACACATAGTAACTCTTAACCAATTATCGTAATAGTAGCTGTCGTCATGAAGGTACTGTTTGTGCATCGTGCTTTCTCCTTCTCTCCCTGCACATAGATAAGGAGAGGAAGAGAGAAATGCCTGCAAGCAATAATAATTAAGTCGAGCGTCGTTGCGCTAATTGAGCTGCTTGGATGGGAGCCGCTAACGCGAGTGAGGCAAACACCGACAAATAATACTCGTATTTCCTCGGTTTGCTTGTTGCATCGCCAAACAAGAAGTTTCACGTGCCAATTATGATGCACAAACAATGTGAATAAAGCATCGTTCGGCTAGTGTATATATCTCATATAATCTAAACAAGCATGTATTATTATATAACAATAACATTCATTAAGGGGCGGGGCTGGTTTAGATAGACACAAATAACATGATTTACAAGATTATTTTGTTTATATAATAAAGTTGAAATCTGATCATGAATACTTTATATCAGTTTGATTAGGATTTGAAAGAATAATATATTTTTTGTAATAGTAAAAAAAAACTTTTTTTTTGAGATATTAAATTTTAAATATTTCTACCGCTGCAAAAAAGACGGTATCTGCTTGCGCTGGTAATAGCGGGCGTAATTTTGCCTGAAACCAATAAAAATACTATGATATTATTTTACATATGTATTTTGTAGATGAACTATAATTTTCAATGATTTAATTATGTAAAATAAATTTTGCCCCAAAATTTTGTATTTAACTATAAAAAAAAGTAATACTACCTATACATAAAAACTTTCTTTCAGATTTTTTTAGTTCATATAGAAGATAATTTAATAATTTTTTTTTTTTTTTTAGAACTTATGATTCATGTATAAGAATATAACCGTACGTATACTACAACATGCTGTCTTGTTAGATGCTAGATCCCAAAGTTGCGACGTAATGAAGTAACATTGTTTTAACATTACGGAACGGCAACTACCGTCACGCCAACACCGATACGCGTCATGTTAATTTAGACGTATGGTCCATAGTCCGAGTTATCTATATAATCATTGTTGAAACATGCATATTTCCGTGTATTACATCGTTATATTTTCTCAGTGTAGTCATGAATTGAACTGTTAGATTATTTGTTTTTTAAAATACCTAAGAATATTACAGTAATAATTAAAATAGTCAATTACTTGGAACCTGCTAAAATGTATTCATCATAAAATCTTATTACACAACAAAATAAAGAATTACTAATTAGAGTAGTCAATGATTCGCACCTACAATAAGTAATTCATCGTAATAACCAAAATAGACAGTAAAAAGTTAAATAATCTAAATAGAAGATGTCGCTGCAGCACATCAACTTCTATACCGCCCAACCGATCGCCATGAAAATTGGAATACATAGACATTCGAACAATCATACTATTTTAGCGCTATTAACTGTGATGTAACTTGCCACTAGATGGCGCTGCAGCACATCAACTTCTATAGCGCTCAACCGATTGCCATGAAAGTTGGTATACATAGGCATTTGGACACGCATAATATTTTTGGCCTAATCTTTATAGTAACTCACCACCAGACAGCACATTAACTTCTATACCGCTCAACCGATCGCTATAAAAAATGGTATACATAGAAACTAGAGAACGCATAATATTTTCGCACTATAAACTTTATTATAACTCACCACCAGATGGCGTTGTAGCACTTTATGTTCTATACCACCTAACCGATCGCTAAGAAAAAATTATAAATTCGAAAGTGGACGGAACGGCAATTAACATATGCTAGTGGGGGGAGTAGGAGCAGTGGGAGGGGAAGAAAACGGATACTCGAGCATCGCTGGGTAACATTCCACTAGTATAATATATACATGAAAGTCTTACGTAAGCTCAAAATATATAAACATCCCCCATTTGTGCCTAAATGTTTATCGGTACCCTGTTGAACTTCCGGATTATAGGGCGAGGAATAGTTTCTTAGGCAATGGTTTATCTTTCCACTTGGAATACCCTCCTCTTTCCCCTAATTGGCTTTATGAAACGTTTGCAGCAACGCTGGCAGCGCGGCAACTTCCAAGCCACGCTAAACACCCGAATGTCTCCTAAATCATATTTACTTGTATTAATTGTTTGATATATTTGCCCCGAGGAACTTCGCCCGGGTCAGAGAGGCGATACTATGTAGTAAGTAAAACTTCCCTGCCGATACAGGCACATTAAGCAACTATTGCATTAAATTTAATGTATATGTAATGTTATTAAAAAGGTTAATAAAGAGATACCGAGAACAAGAATCATAAATAAAAAGTTTTAATAAACGTATGTGATTCAAAATTTAAATTTAAATTCATATAAGACAGCATATTTAAAAAAAATCTCAACAATAAATATTAATTATAATTATTAAATGTAGTGAATAATGTGCAATGATGCAGTCTAGATTAACCTGCGATTGACGCAGGACGCGTCCCGAATGTACTCGATCGCCGTTTGCATATCGGTCTAATTATAATGGGAAGCAAAAGTATATAGCAAAAGACCGAGTCAATGGCGGTGTAACCATTCCCAACTGGGCAACCGGTTGAAGAGGTCTTAGCGGCCTAAGGTCCTAAATGTCTGGTGCAGAAGGCAACGGGAGACCACTGCACTATATATCCCTAGTAGTTAGCAATGGAAAAGTCAAAAATAGCCATGGCCCCGAGTGCCCGGCGACCCTTGGGTCAGGGGTCAGGGATGCTAAGAATCCCCGAGTGGAAAACTGGACCGGGATCACCAGTACGGAACAGCTTTTCCGGATGGCGCAAGACCGACAAAAGTATTCAGAGCTAACGGCCAACCTCCAGTAATGGAGAGGCAATTCGAGAAGAAGAAGAAGATTTAAAGTCTATAAAATGTAATAAACACGATAAATGGATTTACCGCGTTGACTTTGTAACAACCGACGTTTCGGCGATGATGTAACTATGTTTGAATTGCGAGTGCATTATGCAAAACAAGAACAAAAGTTTGAAAAATTAAAAATCACGACTGCCCTTACAAAAATTGAACTGTTGAATTACAATTATCATTTTCTTAAGTTGTACATAAAAAATGGTTCGCGCTGAAAAGCACGTTTTGCAGGAAAAAAAGTGCGCCCTGTGCCCTGCGTCAGGTATTATGAAACGGTCGCTCGCCGCAACGCCGCCGCCGCACTTTAGTCTGTTGCCCTCGGTGCTAAAGTTATAAAAATGTTTTTTTATGAAATATTTGAATATCTACATATGGAAATATCTGGATAGGAAATACAGTAACGTGTCAATATACATATGTACTCAGCCAGGCGGCTCTGAAAGCACCAATCGCGAGAAGAGTAACATCCAAACAAGTCTGGTATATCCCAGACTAGTCCTGAGGATATCCTCAGAACACTCAATGAATTGTCTTCCGTAAACTTGGTAACCATCACTTGAGTACCGCAACATAGCAATATACCACAATTGGGGAAGCCGATGCCTTGGCAGGGAATGACCTTCGAAGCCCTTCTTGTGACCAGAACCAACCTTAGTTATCAGAGTTAACAGAGTTATCAGAGAATATCAAAGTTACTTAATGATTTTTTTAACCTACTTCAAAAAAGGAGGAGGTTATCAATCCGGTTGTGTCTTTTTTTAATGTTTGTTACCTCAGAATTCTGCCATTTATGAACCGATTTGGAAAATATTTTTTTTTTTTTGAAAGGATATACTTTCAGAGTGGTGCCATTTTTATCAAAATCCTGTTCTGATTATGTGGGATTAATGGAACTCCTCAAATATTACCATATGAAGTTGAAAATTTACATGTTGATTCAATTCCTATGACAATGCATTTTTTATGGTAAGCATGACCTGATTCTACATAATGGGTTGGCCCCCGATTAGGGGACTCCTCGGCGGTCAACAGCACAGACACGAAATTTTGTATACTCATTCATTTATGATAGCCCGTTCTAAGTTTCACCATGAAATGGCTGCTGCATTTTTGGGTTGGCTCCCGACGAGGGGACTCCTCAACGGTCAACAGCACAAGTCAACAGCACGTATCGCCCGTTCTAAGTATCACGTTCTAAGTTTTTTATAAGTTCATGGCTGCTGCACATATAAAAAAAATGAGTCGGTTTATTTTTTGGTAAAATGTTGTGTAATATATTTTATTTATTAAATAGGGTACAAATACAAAGTATGGACGTACAGAGTAATGAGTGACAAAATTAACTCTATACATATATTTATGCGAGCAGGTGAGGCGAAATCGCACAACCAACTAGACCTAGGCAGTCTGTATCAAGCTGTTCTGTATTTTATCGGTTATTACTTTTCTTTTATTATTATTATTACAGGAGGGAAATAATTGTTAACGGGCTAATAAAAAAATTCGAGATGAAATCAAAAATATCCAGTTTTTCTTGTCGCGCCAACTGACGAATTTAATTTAATATAAGGTGGTTTTTAAATCTAAAAAAATGGTTAGTGATTCCCACATGTGTTTGTCTACACAAATTAAAACAAAATGTAATGAATTAACTAAAAATAAATGAGCACGTATAATTGGTTTATTAATTTATATTTATATATAGAAGTGAACTTATAAATATATAAAATAAATTATTTATATATTTATATTTATAAATATATAAAAACATAAATTAAAAAAATATAAAATAAAATAAATAAATTATAGGAAAATCGGTAATAATAAATAGAATTATATATGCAGAGTATTTACATCATTAAATGGTGTCCTAATAACATCTTGTTTACGCGATATCTCAACCGTTCTAGATGTAAAATCACGTCATAACTCGTATAGGCATTATCAGGGCATTCGATGGTTATGTTCATTTTTCTTGGTTGTAACGAAAAGGCATAAGTTATTTGTCGCGGAAACTGCGGCGGGGCGGATGCGGTCTAGCGGCAAGACGCAGGAAACGGATCTATACAAACGGCACGGCGCCGGAGCCGGAAAACTTAGCCGCAAGCAGGAAGTTTTAGCCCGGGGGCGGCGCCGCGACGCCCGCCCATTGTTGCCGGCCCGATCCAGCAGACCGGACCGGATGCCGGACGCCGGACGCAACCATCTACGGCCGGGCCGAGTCACTTGCTTCGTTTTCAAAAATATTTGGTTGCAAATTATTCTTTGGTTTTAAATTACCATGACATGACATAACTTCTCTAGAGAGCGACCGTGGTTCTCAAAATCACTTTATACAGGATGAGTTTTTAATTAAAGGCATTCCTGAAGTAAGTGAATCTGTAAGAGCAAATTAGCAACTTTTAATGGAATTTTTGAGAAAAACAAAACATTCTTTTTAGTTTTTTTGTTGGTAAATCTAATAATTATTGTCAAACTTTAATTATCTTAACTGATAATTAAAGTTTGACAAGCGTTGAGCGCGCTGTGCCATCTAGCAATGTGTAAATTATCGCGACTAAACAATGTTTGCGACATTTTAGATGGCGCAACGATCTTAATTCTTGTTATGCTAATTTTTGACAAAAATATTTTTTTTTTGAGTTTTTTCCAAAATTTATTGTCAAAGTTGCTTATTTGCTCATACTGATTCACCCACTTCAAATATGTCACTAATTTAAAACCAACGCTTTATTTGGCCATGGAGATATATGAAGGTAAATAAAATCGGAATTATATACGTAAATATTGTTGATTCCTAAAGTATAGTTTTCAACGGAAGTCGATGCATTTATTTCTACTTAGTCGTATATTGGCGGCCTACTTCTTCTGTAAGCGTTATTTTTTTGGATTCAATGTTTGCTAAAATTAATCAAATGATGGCGCTAGCGGCGCACGAAGAAGCATAGACCTTTTAATAATCTGTAATAATATTTACAATAAAAGGTTTTTTTATAAAGGACTAATTGATTATAAAACCCAATAATTTAACCGATGATAACAATAGAAACATTAGGGCCATCTGTCGCATTTTTTATAGGATGGTTATAATATAGAAATAATACAGAGATATAGAATGACAACTAATAATCTATGTGAACTTTATTGTGCGTAAACTAAATTAAAAACTGATATATTTATGAAGATAATTAATAATAATAGTAAGAGATATGGCGCTGCTGGACGGTTTGCGCATCGTGCGGCGTCAGCTAATCGACTGTGCATTCCAACTGATAACCGGGGGAGTCTGGACACGGCTGTGTTTCCTATAGAGCGGTGGTGGTTGTTAACCTTACGGCAAAACGCTCTTGAAACGACCAATCGGCTACCCGATACCGGCTGAAAAGCCAGGCAAAGGACGCAGTGGTCCGCGGCAGATTCGGTAGACACCGAATCACCGCTACGTAAGAGAGAGGACCGTGCATGCGACCTCGAACCTGTAACCAGTCGGTAGGAAGGAGGTATCCTGATAGTTAATTCCAGACGGACATATCCTTCCAAACTGATAGTCCGGGGGCGAGGCTGCCCCTTGTACCTTTCCCGGTACCTTACCGTAAGGCGCTGGTCTCTGACGGGAGTGTTGGCCTAGCTAGGCAGTAGATTTGTATCGTCTCTAAGTCTTCTACGCTCATCCCACGGCTGAAAGCCTGAGATAAAAGCCTGGGATGTTATGCCAGCCTGGGGCGATGGGTTCGCCCGTTGTTGTCGAAACCGCCCCACTGTTCAACACACTAATAATTTTAGAGAGTACTTAAGAAATACAAAAAAAAACTTGAGATTATACTTTGTAACTGAATATGTTTTCTGGATTAAAGAAATAAACAGTTCTTTGAGGGCGGGTGAGATCGCTGAAGTCCATAAATTATTATTTTTCGGCTACAGAGGCATACATAGGTCCAGAACATGTATACGTACACTTGGAAAATATATTGGAATGGGCTAGTAGCGGACTCATATACAATAAGATATACCTGCAGTATGTTTATCTGGTAATACGATCCAACTAGGCACTCAACTTCGACAAAATGGTCAGCAGACGAATTCAACTCAGCAAGTTCGGAACTACGCCACTTCTCTTCGCCACATATATGGCAGAGCCTTGAGACGAAACTCTATAATCAGTGCGTGTTGCCAATGATAACATACGGCACTGAGACGTGGTTGCTTACTATTGGCCTCATACACATACTTAAAGTCACGCAACGAGCCATGGATAGAGCTGTGCTTGGAGTTTCATTGCGTGTTAGGATCCAAAACGAGGAAATCCGCAAAAGAACCAAAGTCACTGACATAGCTCATACAACCAGCGACTTGAAGTGCGAATGGGCAGGCCATATTGTTCGCAGAACAGACAACCGTTGGGGAAACACGTAAATATATTAAAAAGAATAAAAACATAACTGTCGTTACAGAAAGTGAACTATCGTATATACAATTATTTATATCATATTTTTTTTAGGAAATATTTGTGGTTTATATATATTAATCCATATAGATACATGTGTATTTCCGGAATATACTCAATCAGACCTTTCATTTGACACTAAACACGATGTAGTTACGTTAATTTACGTAGCTATTTACTTGATATTTGTACAGTGATTCCCTATGACACTCAATATGACATAACGATTCTAACAATACGACATACTTCTATATCGGTTAAAGCATTTAGAAGTTATGGTACAATAAGGAATCGGAAAAGATACATAGCTGAGCACCGAATATGTTACGCTACTTTTATGTTAAGTAGTTGAGTAAAATGGTTCTTTAATGGCGACCACGAAAGGCAGACGCAGCGTAGGACGGTCTCCCTTAAGATGCACCGATGACATTTCCACGGTTGCAGGAAGTAGGTGGATGGAGGCAGCTCCAGACCAGTCGTCATGATATTCTATAGAGGACGCCTTCGATATGCAGCTCGTTAGCTCTTAGATTACGTGCGTCCGTTCAGCTCACCGATCTGTAAATTATGAAGTAACGCTTCCGAATCGTGGCCGTCCGTGATCGAATCCGTCTGTCAGGGTATAAACAAATGGCGAACGACAGGCGACGCCGGATAACGACCGTTAATCGTCCGTTAGCGACGCATTATTCAAGAGCACGCGCCGTCGACGACGCGTCACTGCCGCCCAGCTGCATCGCGACACATCCGCCGCTACGCCGCCCAGCGAAATTGCATCGTGCGCCGCCCGCCCTACGGCGCAAATCGCCGCCCGGCCAGCGCGGCGCTTGCGACATTCCGCAACGGAGAGTGCGTTTATTTGCATGCATTGTGAATTGCACATTGCATTTATTAAGCCAATAGACACAGCCGCAACCTGTATTCGCCAATTAATTATTTGCAAACAATATCTGGACATAAATACGACCGGATTGTAGACACGATTTCGTTATATTTTCATGTCTTTTTTTAATTCTTCTGTACCAAAGAAAGTTGATTTACATGCGACAGATATCTGCATCGTTGCAACCTTTACTAGAGACAAGTTACAACATATCATGTAGAAGAAACCGAAACGTACCAAACGTAGAGATCTTCCGATCTTCAGGAGTTTAATCAGTTGGGGACCTGAATAGAGATACTCTCGTTAATTCTACTCCCGCTAATAAAATGAAATAAAGTGTATTCTCCTGAAAACCTTTTGGATAGTTCCTTAGAAATTAGTACATGTAATGATTTGGATTGCAACTAAAGATTAAAATAGTTCTAATTTTTGGATAGTATATTATTACACATAATTCCAACGTAGTTAGGATCCATTTTTAAATAATTCCAAAGATTGACAGGGTATGTACGTAATTATGTTGGTAAATTATGCCTGCCTCTGGTGAAATGGAAGGGAAGTTCATTTTTAATCCAACTTTCCTATATTTTAAAAAATCAGCTTTATACATTCCTTTTTAATCCAACTTTCCTATATTAAGGAAAAACAACTTTATACATTCAAAAACATATAGGGATTGTAGAGTGAGGATATAGAAAGTTCTAAAATTAACACGTTGTAATTCAGGACGGTCAGGGTTAATCAAATTCGTAATGGCTTATTTTTGGAGACAGAAAAGATGTTGCTCTAAAACTTATGTAGACTGCGAAGAGAAGAGAATCCCGTAAAGGAGAATTGACTCGAAATAGTAACTTCGCTATGCTAGTGCAATAATTACTTACTATGATCTCGCCACCGAATTATTGAAAACTAGTCCTAATTAACCCAAGAAACTAGTTAATAAAGTCAGCAACGAATAAGCTCTACAAAAATGTAAAGAACACAAAAGTTACCGACACCGACAAATAAGGCATAGTTTGAAAAATCCACCTATTGATAAAACATATTTTAGCTACAAAATAGCTACATATTTTAGGTCGTAGTTATGCGAGTCTCGGTTGTGCTGTTTAAACCGATTAAGTTAACTTATTACTTAAAGTCGTATTTCTAAGTTGGCAAAGTGAGGGGGCAATAATAACATTAGCTATGGCCATCCGCGCGGTAGGTGGAAGAGGTATATCCGATCTCTCGGACGTGACGTCATGCTCGAAGAATCTTAATCCTCTTAAGGGGTGCCCCGTTAGACTTGTAGCTGTAGATTTACTTTTCATTTTGTTTATTTTTATAGCTATACACCTAGTCTCTCGTTATTTGTATTAAAACCCTTTAGTTTACCATTTTCTATATATATATATATATATATATATATATATATATATATATATATATATATATATATATATATATATATATATATATATATATATATATATATATATATATATATATATATATATATATATATATATATATATATATATATATATATATATATATATATATATATATATATATATATATATATATATATATATTGTATATGTATAAATATTAGTTAAAAATATGGTTACAAAAAAGTATAAAAAACGTGTATAGGTAAGGTACAGCGGATAGCGGTAGGTACCTCAAATTCTTTAGTCATCTGTTGATTTTCTCAAATTTGGAAAAAAAGATGTTTTTTTTGTATATTTTTTTTGTAATATTTAAGGTTGTTTATTTGATCGTATTGATTTACCCACTTCAAGGGCGCCGGTACAATTAAACTCAACCTATATATACATACATAAAGATAACAATTTAGATAAAATATTTCAAATTCGAGTAGGGAATCCCGGTTTAAGTCTGGATTAAACTCGACGTGTAATATTCAAACAAACCGGTCCCGTTTCTAACGCACTAATCTCCCTTAATGACACATTAATGCCGCACATTTCGAAATATTAATCGTTGAAACTTTATTAAAGCCAGCTGGATCACTCTCCCATATAAGCCCTCCTTTCTCCTCCGTCTCCCTAGATCCCTTTTGAGTATTATTGTGACAGATTTACTTACCATAAATTCCTTAAATATTTCACCTTGAAGAGTTGAATTCTTGAGCTCTTTGTATACGAAATGCCTTAATATCACAACAATGATCCTTCCTCCCATTTCTATGCACAGAATAAAAAGGTGCTCTTTTCTCCATTTCAGAATACTTCAAGAGAGTGTATTCTTGAACTTATTTTCTTTCATATGGAATGTACCGACTATGAGGTGGGGACGGTGGGGGATAAATGGAAGAATTAGTAACATTGTTCTTATCCAGATACCCAGCTCTCATACTGATAAGGCACAGGGCTTTTTTTATCCACAAGACTAGTACCGGTAATTAGAACCCTCCTGGTAGCCTCGTGGCAACATCTTTCAGGCGGGCATACTGTAGCAACAAGCGGTCAACAACCAGGTGGTCACCCATCCAAGCACTCACCGGGATCAATGATGAGAACCGGTGTGTCAACGTGGCTATGGACGCTACAAGGGCTACACCTCGGCAACTGTTTTGACCAAACGACTGAACCCATATGCAGTTAGCCAAATATGGTGAAATACTATTAAAGGGCAGCATATTATTGTTTGTTTGTTTGTTTGTTTATACTCTTTATTGTGAAAATGTCACAATGGACGGGTTTATTGTCATGTGACAATCTCTTACAACCAATCCTACTATGACGTGTTATATGTATGTGTGCGTGTAACATGTCTTTACGCTTGTGTCTTGTTATTGCATTCGATCGACAGAATTAAAAATGCAATTCCGTTAATTTGTTCCCAATGGAAAATGGTGACCCATCCGGTAATAGAACCCGGGACCTTACAATGTAAGATCAGGCGACCTAACCACTATGCCACCGTGTTTATTGCACACGTATTATTATATTGGCTACAAACATTGCATTATTTCCGACAAAACAAATGACTATAAAATGGCAATAATAAAACTGCAAATTAAAACACATAAAGGACCATATATCACTAAGTAGTAACCACTAAATCACAATCGCTTTTTCACACTAACATCGGTTTTTT
Source organism: Micropterix aruncella (assembly GCA_944548615.1). Classification (NCBI taxonomy): domain Eukaryota; kingdom Metazoa; phylum Arthropoda; class Insecta; order Lepidoptera; family Micropterigidae; genus Micropterix; species Micropterix aruncella. Next base: position 30,588,001 of record OX155950.1, read on the forward strand.
CAAACAAAATGAAAGCTATATCTACAACTTCGTTGCATGCACCCACTATTTACTATATCTAAAACTTCATGATATAAGCAGGTAGATAGGGAAAATTCGGGCATGGTCATTACTCCAACGTGCAATGCACGTTGTAGATTTTGAGAACTGATTAATTAGTTTGCGTAGAATTTCATGCATCCGAGAATGTGGTTTGGTTAATTATCTGTACCTCCTTGCGCCTGTATTGATTACCTACTAATGCCTCGGACATTCTGACGTCATACCAACACATGACGTCAGAGCGTATAATATACACATGAATAGTCAAAGAAAAATATCGCTATAATATCGCTTTATAAAGTTATATGAAGTAGTTCTACAAAATAAATTTAGAAAAGACTTTTTTGTGTTTAAATATTTGTATTTGTTTTTTTTTACATATAAATCAATATTTATTGTAAACGTTACAAAGTGTAAAGCAGTTTCCAGTTTCCAATAAATCTATGTACTTAGCGCAATCCATCCGTCCGTCGCATACTCGGATGGATTGCACACTTTTATGCCATCGACCGCCATGCAACCCCATTCTATTATACTGCCTCTTGCTTGTATCACCATGACAACGACGCACTCGTGAAGGTATTCTTCACCCTCTCTTCGCCTAGCATAAGTCACACCAGGAGTACGAAAACCTCTTTTCTTAAAGAAAGTTCTACTTAAATAAATAGAATTTTATTTGCATTAAACTATTTTATTATTTTGATCTGACCCATATTTATAACAGAAAAACCTTAAAATTTGACTTAGAGCTACACAATATTAGACCAATTTTCCTCTGTCCAATTTTGATGCCTCACTGCCCAGATTTTTATAAATTTCAGAGAGGCATGATTTTTTCCTTTCATTGCAACCTTTAAGTCCAGCATCTGCGAGCCTTCTCTTAGCTATCCTGGCGGTAACTGGTCTTCCAATTAGCAGAGACCTCAACCAAAGTAGCAGAGAGATCCAGAGAAGTTATCTTACGATTTTTTTAAAGACTCTAAAGTCAATATCCGTTCCTTGCGGGCTGAGATAATTATTTTCCACATAATCTTTTTTTTCTTTAATTTTCAATAATCTTAATTTCTTGTAATCTTACTTTAATCTTACTTTAATTTATCGAGAGTATCTTTTTGTTATGCTTTTAAAGAAGGTTCTACTTTTATATACTCAATTTTATTTGTTATAAACTGTGTCATTATTTTTATTTGAGCCATATTTATAACAGAAAAAGGATAGGAATAAAATAAGAGTTACCTGGAAGCATTTGCCTTCAAGCATAACCGTTGCCTTCAAGCATTTCTCATATTGAATTTTGAAGCAATTTTAAAAACGCAGTAATTGATTCTGATTTTAACAGCCACCGAATCGTAAAAAAATGAATTTTAGAATTTGTTAATTTAAACTAAAGATAATGACGAGTCGCCGACATGATCCAGTGAAATGAATGTGGTCTAAGTAGTTGCAAATCCAGTTCATAAATAAATGGAGGTATTGCAGTTGCTCAGGCCGGACGACCTTTAGCCGTAGGTTGCGAGGTGAAGTTTCCATCGCTGACTTTTGTTTAACATAAATACATGAAGAGGAATGAGAACCCTTTATGACGAGGAGGAATATTAAAGCAGAAGCTAGCACAAGTATATTAAATTATCTGCAGCCGCCGCTTATTCTTCCTTTACAGGCACGGTCAGCTTAAACGTACCACTAAAATAATATTATTATAAAATTCTGAATTCCATTCTTCCTTTATTCTCAGTTAAACTCCTGAATATCCATATAAAGCGGTATTCAAAACCCTTTTGCGAATTCGAGTCATGCGCTCGTCGACAAACGGTTTACCTTTGCGACGCGAACTTGCTACTCAAAAGAAAATGAAAGATAGGCCCATTGAACTAATCAACTATTCCTGCTGCGACCGCATGCTCCGGCTCGACTCGCACAAAGGCAATGCTGTATTTGACAAGTAACAGCCTGCCGGGTTGCAATGTTAGGACAAAGTCGTTGATTTTCCTGTACAAAATAAATGCCGAAAATTTTAAATCTAATCTTTATAATATAATCGTATCTTTATACTACGGATGGGCCATTGATGTGGGACTCATCGCGCGCCGGTTTCTAACACTCTATCTCTCTCTCGGTTAATCTTTTTTCAATTGTACGACCCCGTCTCTCCCTGTCTCTCTCATTGCATGACAAGTCACTCCCGCTCCGCGCAAACAATGAACCACTGACCCATTTTTAAAGATTTATAAATACGTAATAATATTAGATAGAAGTACAACCTTCGAATGTGAGGCGACCAGCTCGGATTGCCTACGGCAAAATGTATACAAAATGTATATAAATTTATATAAATGTAAATGTGCGCCGCTCTATAGTAATAGTATAGCTCTATAGTAAACCCTGCTCTATGTATATGTAAATGTGTGTGTAAATATAAATTTATATACATTTTGCCGTAAGGCAATCCGAGCTAATCGCCATTCATTCGAGGGGTTAAAATAGAACACTTTTTATTTTACAGTGAAGCCTGGTAACATTTCATTAATCGGGGAGACGATAAAGTGCCACAGCGTAGCTCATTTTAACTATCTACATACAGAGTGGATCAAAAATAACGATTTTAAAATTAGCCCTTCAAATACATTTGTTCATTAATAGGATATAATCCTTTTGGGAGGCAGAAACTTGGATTATTTAAAAATAAAAGATCTTTTCATATTCCTTTTTCTAGGATTTTTTCTTAGAATTTTGCTTTGCAAGTTTTTAGCATTTTTTCATGATTAAATAAAACCTTTTTATATTTTAAATATATTCCGATGAACAATATAACATTTAGAAAATATGTTTCTATAAATATCTCGAAAAAATAAATGATGATGCCACAAAGAGCCATTTATTGTGTGATGTATAGATATTTTTTTTTATGTTTGCCGATCTCGAGAAGTATTATATGATCACTTAAATGCTTTCTTAGTCGGACTCGGCACACCAAATCGAAGAAATGATAAAAATAGCATCGCTATCATCAGTCAATAGTTTACCACTCCACCTGATTGCCGGTGAGGCTGATGTTTATTTTAATAAGCTCCGTATTGCTTAGATTTGATTCTAAACGCGTTTAACTATTAAGCTACCAGGTCAGCAACATGTAAACCCAAAAACACATTAGCTGGTGCTGAAACATTACACATTAAATAACTTTAAAATATATGCGGAGACGTACAAATGTCTAAAGTACAGTATGATTATAGTGTCATTTTGTTAAACTCCGTAAGTCCGTAGCCGTGTTGAAATACTGGTTCCCGTCAGATCACGGAAGTTAAACAGCGTCGGCGTGGTCAGTACTTGGATGAGTGATCGCCTGAGTACTGCCACGTTATGTTATAAAAGCCGGTTGCCTGTAATTGTTGATAAATTTTATGGTGGGCCGTTTCCGTAAAGAGTATAGAAGTTGAAAAGAAAATTAGGTGGTTAAAATTAGTGAAAAATTTTTTAAATGTTTTTACTAGGATCATTTTTTACACCCACTTAAAACTTTTGCCGTCAAATGTAACCTATGAAAAATCAAAGACAGAGGTCGAAGAACGTTTTAAATTAATTGAAACCCTATCCGTGTGTACATGTTTAGTAAGATTTCATTATTTTATATTTTTACTTCTATTTAATTAATTACATTACTTTTTTGTCGTGCCATTTTGACGGCTAAAAACTGCCTTTGTACATTCCAAAATATATGTGTTAGGTAGAAAGTCTTGTTAAGGGTCTTCACTTAATACACATGGACAAAAATTTTACTATTTGTCAAAAAACAGGTTCTAAGAAAATTATATTAATAATTAAAAAAGTCAATTATTTGAAACCGACTAAAAGTTATTCATAATAAAATCTTGTTACAAAACAATACACAGGCTTATTCATTAAAATAGTAAATAATTCCAATGGGTAGCTACTAAATGAGATAGGTGAGTTTTTTTTTAATTTTACTGAAAAATAAATGAAATCAGAAGTATTTTTACCTCTTTTAGAGGGTACATCAACTTACTCACGAGAACTCACACTCAATTTGACTATTGTATGTAATGGCCTATCTATCGCCATATTTATAATGTGCGTAGCTGGCATCATGCATATCTTTTGCGGCTGTCGTCGGATGAATAAAAATTTGAAACAAAAGCCTCCAGAGAGATGTGCGCCTACATTCCACGTGCGCCCGCCGCATTTCAAATATGGGAATACTTTTATAAACAAATCCATTTATTTTACGAGCGGGGTGAGCGCCGAAACTGCACCAAGCGCTCGCGTTATGCGACTTTACATTTATATTATCCTGACAAAAAGGGATAAGCATTTCCAGGAGTTATCAAAGGTAAGCTAGCTAGGTAGAGTGGGATATTATATTATTCTTCTTTGGGTGCCTATCTAACTAGTGAAGATGGGCAGTCAGCTCTGCATACTTCTTTATCCATATGACGCTAAGTACTAGGGAAAATAGTGCGGTGGTTTCCCGTTGCCTTCTGCACTAGAACTTTCGGAGAGTATTTGGCTCGCCGGGCCACTGAAGCCTGTTCCAGATAGTTGGCCTATTAGGTGTCAGGTTATACCGCCTAAGCTCGGTCGCTATTGCCTCGTTTCTTGTCTAGTAGGGAACACCGCGACGACCCCTGGGTCGCCGCCGCCAGCTATTCTGAAGAGATCCACTAAAGCGCGAACTATGGAACGAGCAGGTGAGGATGACAATTACATTACATTTTTACATTACATTTAAGTCATGTCCAATTGACGGCTAAAGACCGCTCTTGGACGTGTCAAAATAATTGAGTTAGGTAGTAGGTAAGTCTTGTTACTACTCTTTACTGAACATACATAGGTAGTCAAGAATTAACTACTAGATTGTCAAATTATAAAAATAAATAATCAAAATGTAAGCCTAATATTTGAAGTAGTAAGAAAAGATACGTAGTAAAATTATTCATCGTAATATTCAAATTGTTAGCAAAATGTTAAATAATCAAATTAAAGCAACGTTATACATTTTAAACTAAAAGTACAGATATTAGAAGACATAAAGTTATCAGACAATAAGGCTCTACTTTAAGTAATTGAAATGGGCAAAATCGGCCACATTATAGAAAGGGTGGTTTTTCACCTGTTTTAAGTAGAAAACGCGCCCCAATTTCAATGAAACTCATTCAAATATTTAAAAATAAACGTTTTTACGATCTCTAATGTGGATTTATTACGTCAAGTGAAAACAATTACAAAGATCTGTAAATGATAGAAAAAATGTAGAATTGCTTTTAATAAAATATACAATGATATTGAATGAATTAATGAATGACAACCAATGAACACAACACGCAGACGTACTTAGGCGGTGGTAAGTCAAACGGCACTAAAAATATATAGATCATAATTGTTAACAATCAAGAGCTAAAGCGACTACCGTGTCTATTGGGACGGGACCGCCGCGCCGTGTACTCACCGAGACACCATTGTAAGGTGCTTGAATTACATATATAGCCTACCGTATGTAGTAGTTAAAAGATCGTATTTTTAGGAATCTCACCAGTAATACACCAGTAAAAATATGAAAATCATAAAATAATATTTAATTATCAGTTATATGAGGTAAAAGTCTAGAATAAATAAAACCCACATAGTATACAAATATAAATTGTAAATAATATTTACCTGTGACTGATACAGAAAAAACACAGTAAGTAGAATTCGATATTAGGCGACTGGAGTTGGCTGAAACGACGTCATTTTGTATTCAATGCGCCGTCAGAAAGGCATCAGTAGACAAAGTGGAAAAATATTGTAATGCAGTCAGGTGTCGGTCTGAATAGCAGAGATCCCTTGTGCTTACACTCATAATAAGAGCCGCAATTTTTGGTGGGCAATTTCGAAAGGGAATATTTTATATTTGGTCTAAGATTTGAGCGTAATGGATGTGCGTTAGATAGTAAGCGATATACGCCAGTAATTTTCTTTTAGTCACCTTAACCTACAAAGCGATTCCATGATTTTTTATGGCAATAGTGAACTTTATAAATGACATATCAAATTCAAATTAAAATTTGTTTATTCAATCTAAAAAGTTATATTTATTTGAGTAACTAAGCTACCCTAACTAGGCATCGCCTGTACAATTGTAGGCCTAATGTATGTGTATGTAGTGTGGTTTGTTATTATACATATTGAAACCGATTGCGTTTCATCGTAGACTGAAATTATAAATTAGTTCAAGAAAGGAACAGAGTAATGCGTTGGAGCGAAATATGAGATAAACGATAGTCGATTTTCCAAAATCAAAAATACTTATTGGAACTTAGTAGCTATCCGAACAGGTTTGAACAGATTTAGTGCGGTCTTAGATTCAGCCACTTTATTTTCGGTGGGTAGTTTTAATGACAAATGAAAACCGTTCATTTCACATTTCGCTCTAACCTATTGCCCTGTCTCGTTCACATGAATTAATTTCCGATATTAGTTAATGAAAAAACGCAATCAAGCCCACTGTCAATATAATCAAATAAATAAAAGTAATTTATTATACTTAAATATATTATTATGTATACATATATTTTTTTTAATTTTATTTTATTTCAAGCATAATGATAAAACACATAAAAATGGTCATACCAAGTAATGGTGCAAAGAAACAACGACCCACATTCACATGACCATGCTAATATAAAATATAACATCTATATATATTATAGTATTATTCTTTTGCATTATATTACAATATATTATATTTTGTGTAATATCTTATATCATATTATATAGTATAATAGTAAAGTTATGCAGAAATATTATCTTTTTAAGAAATGACTTGCAGAAGTTCGTTCTCTGTCCTTGATTGACCTTTGTCGTCAAGAAGCCATTTTTTTATATTTTTTTTGACTAAAATGGTACTTTCTATTTCTTTTGTTTTGTCATCAAGACGGTTGAATATTTTCGGTTACTACTTAATAATATATAATTTGAGTTTGAGTTTTAATTAACCGGGATCCTTCAAGGGGCTTAATCAGTAAGAGCGACTAAGCAACTTATATATTTTTTTGGGGAAAAACAAAACAATTTTTTTTTTGGTTTACTTTTTTTTTTTTTTTTTAATTTAAAAATTTTACTAACTTGACTGCAAAAGATTAACAAGTGTTTGAGCGCGCCGCGCCATCTATCGGTAGGTAAAATATCGCTAATAAACGATCGTACTCAGCGCTTTTAATACTATTTAAAAGAAAATACAAATTTCCAAAAAAAAATATGTTTTTACATTTACCCACATTTTTTTAACCTAAAGTTGCTTACTTGCTCATACTAATTCATCTCTTTCAAGGATGCCGGTTAATAAAACTCACCCTGTATACATGGCGTATACTCGTACCTACACATACACGATGGCTATCAAAATTAACGTCATTAGTGCTTTTGCGTCTTGCATAATACTATGTATATAAGAAGGCGATGGGCTTTTGTTATAGCTATTTTAATTTGCGCGACAGGCGCCTATCCCAAATACATATAAAATATTTTATTCGTAGTGTCGTCAACAGCGCGTTCCGCGTGCTTGTGTCGGCACGCTTTGCCACTGACGCGGCTTCGCACAAAGGCCTCTTTCATTGCCGTTTACATTTCGCTTTTTATTTCTCCCGCATTTAAAATGTCGGAATGTTGTCAAAAGCGTGACAAAACACCGCTTTCCCGCCATGAATGACAATCGGCCCGGTGGAAAAGTCGGGGGAGCGAACGCCGCTAGGGTGGGACTAGTGGCCGGCGCGAACCGATTCATTTTTATATCACGACAAAATCGAAATACCCACCACTACGACGATCGCAGTTTTTATTATCTTATATATTTTTTTATATACAACAACTAAGAAATCTGTATAACTTTTCTTAGGGTGAAAGATTATATTAAGTGAACCTTAAGGCAGCTGTTGCAAAGCTCCCGTTAACGACCCTCTAGACTCTAGATCAAAGGTTCCCATTTTTTTAATCGTAAACCACTTTCAAAAATGTTATAGTTTTGGTTGACCCCCTGCTGCTACAAATGTACCATATTCCCAAAACTCGTCAAAAAATGTGAAAATTAGATCTAACGATGGAAGTTTGCGTCGCGGCTGAGTTCCAACCATAAATTCGGTGTGGTAAAATTAAAAAGAAAAATAGTATATTTTTTTACGGACGTAAAAGAATTAAAATTAAACATAAATAACGTACTATAACTTTAACAATGAAAATCAACAATTAAAAAAAATACGATTTACTTGATGGGTTGACTGATGGACTTGATGGACTTGATGGACTTGATGAACTTCGCTTTGCAATCTCGAACCGCATTGTACTGGATATCGAATATGCAAGTGTTTACATGAAACAGTCGCTAGCCTTATTAAAATATACCTACTACTAAAAAAAATAAGATATGTTTTAAAAATAGGAAATTAAAGCTAAATAAACACTGATAGGTAAAGCCAAGCCAACATTTTTGCTTTTTACTATCGAAACCAGATAAATTTTCGTGGACTACCCACCTACAACTTGTGAATCCCCATTTTTTTCACACCAACGTAAACCCCGTCGAGTCTCCCGTGGACCCCTGGAGGTCCACCTGGACCACTTTGGGAATCACTGCTCTAGATGAAGCACAGCGGCCGCCGAAACGGTAAAGTGATATTTCGGTTTCGATCTATCGGTTAGTTATTTGTATCGATACGAGATGCCTTACCCAGTTACTGCCGATTTTTTCATTTAAGATGCATCCCTACAATAAAAATATTTGACTTTTTTATGTTAAATCTTAAGTTTAGTGAAAAAAAATGGAACTACATTGGTCTCCCCTATGAGCCAAAATTTTTAATGAGTTAAAGTCAGCACTTTACCGACAACGGGATAAAATAACAGTGGAGAAAGTACGGAATATTGTTTCGAATTTTGTTAAATGTTTGTTGTGCATCCAAGCCAATCTAGGATACAGTTAAGAACTTTGTATTTGATTAAGATTTTGTTTGCTAAGAAAGAATTATTTTAAAGAAATGGTTGACTGTAAGATATCGCTATAGCAATACGTGAGCCATTTGTACATAAATACTTTTTTATTATTAAACCAGTGTAATATTCTTTAAGTTATGTTTTTATGGCACAATAAAGTCATTCTATTCTCGTCTATTCTATTCTATTTTATCAAATAAATACATCTTGTTACATTCAAAAAAATGTATCTGTGTGTACGTGTGTCTGTGAATTTGTGTGTCTGTATGTCTCTACCCACAGTATCTCAAAAACTACACGACCAATTAGATATAAATTACGTACAAAAATTCTTCATCGTCATCTCGATATTTCAAATGGTAATGAGAGATATTCGCTATTTTGTTTCAAATAGTGGCCTTTTAAGAAATAAAAAATCCATAAATACATTAAAACCATTTTAAAAACAAATAAACGTGACTTAGCATTCTGACGACAATGCCTACAACTCTTGCTTTCACTTCCCGATATCTTCTGCAAGTTTTGAATTAAAAAATTATAATATGGAAACTTCATAACTTCGATATTATTAATGCTAGGAATTAAAAAAAACATGGATTCATGAGAATAATGTTTCAATTTTGTTTTCTAACGTATTTCTGTATATCTTTAGTGGTTTACGAATTCATTATTAAAAAAAAATAATGATCGATAGATAATGAAGAATTTGAAAATGGAAACCTAAAATCGCGATTATTAAGCCTATAAAAAATAATTATTAAAGACTTCCAGTAGACATCTGGCGCAAATTCGTATTGTAAATTTTGCTAGGAAACAAGACTTATATTTACATTACATCAGCGATGTTTATTTTGGAAAAGCAAAAAAGTGGAAAATGTATCTCCCTACTAAGTTTCAGTATGTGTATTACAATGAAAACTCAATAGGACCGGTCTATTAATCGGTAGCCGGCGGACGATACTCTACGACTGCCAGCCGCCGCCGTGTCAAAACTCGTTTCGGGCGTCGCGTCTGAAAAAAACCAGCATCTCTCTGCTCTTGTGGAGCTAATGGGCCCATGATGAGGTGGCCACGATGACCCATGTGTTCAGGGTCGGTCACACTCACGGGTCAACACCCATCCGATGGCCTCCACGCATGGGGTGCGAACCTGGGTAGGACACTGAGTCAACCAGTCTCCCCTGGGAATTAAACCTCTGGCGCTCCTGGACGGTCTGCGCACCGAGCGGCGCAAGCCAATCGACTGTGCTCTCCGACTAACAGTCGGGGGAGTCTGGGAACTGTATTGTTTCCTATAGAGCGGGGGTGGTTGCCTACCTTACGGCGACTGCTCTTGAAATGACCATTGGCCATCCGATCCCGGTTCAGAGTCGGGCAAAGGACGCCTTGGTCCGCGATAGATTCGGTGCACACCGTTTCACCGCTTCGTAAGAGAGAGGACCGCGCAAGCGACCTCGAACTCGGAACCAATCGAGAGACCGGATAAATCTGGTCACAATTGGAAGCAAGGGCGCGAGGGTCGGCCCGCCAGGTAACATTACTGGCTATCTCGCGGTAAGGCGTTGGCTTCTTGCGGGTTGTGACGTAGCTGGACGTTGGATTTGTTCTGTCCAAAGTCTTCTACGTTTACTGCAGGGCGACAGAATGAGAAAATCGTTAAAACGTCCTGTGGTGACGGGCAACCCCGTCACCCCAGGAAGGTAAAACGATATTGATCGTTCTTTCAACCTGGAACGAACGTAGAGACTAGGGAGCGGAACAGTTTAACATCTAGCTATGCCAACTCGCCCGTAAGAGTCCAACGCCTTACCGCGTGGCACTGGGAAGTTGAAACAGCGGGCAGCCTCGTGCATTCACTACCAGACTTAGTAAGATTTCTCTGTCCTCCAGTTTGGTCAAGTGTCAGAAGTCGCTTGCGCGCAGCCCTTAACTATTGTTATTTCAGCGATAATTCTATTTGAAATAATCGCGGGCCATGGCGTCCTTTGCCTGTCATACCACTCGGGATGGGGTGGAAAACTAGTCGTTTCAAAAGTGGCTGACAATAGTGGAAGGTTGCAAACTACAGCGAGTAACCCGTCACCCCAGACTGGTATAACTATATGTGATCGTTCTTTCTGTCGTATGTGAGCGTAGATAATTAGAGACATAAACAGTCTACTAACTAGCTCCGCCAGCAAGCCCGTCAGAGTCCGTCGCCTTACGCGAGACACTGAGAAGAACCCAGCGGACCGCCTCGCCCCTGACTACCAGTTACGGCCGAATTTCTCCGGCCTTCCGACTGGTTACGGGTTCGAGGTCGCTTGCGCTGTCCTTTCCCTAATGTAAGCGGTGATCCATCGCCGACCAAGGCGTCCGTTGCCCATCGTCTGTCACTCAGGATCGGGTGGGTAATTGGTCGTTTTAAGAGCGGCTGTCGTTAGGTAACCAGCCACCCACGCTCTATAAAAAGCAAAGTCGTTTCCAGACTCCCCCAGATTCCTGACGCCGCACATACGCAAACCGCCCAGGAGCGCTCGAAAACATCGGTCATAGTGGCCGACATGCACAGGGCTCATTAGCTGACAACTGGTAACATCCACCCCCGCTGTTTAGGAAACAGTATGTCGCTTCCAGACTCATCTAGTTATTCGCCGAAGAACAGTAGATTTGCTGACGCTGCACGGTGCGCACTGCCCAGCAGCGCCTAAATGCTATCCCCCAGAGGAAAGTGCCGAAGCATGGGAAATAGTGTCCATACCAGTGTAGATTCTCTTCGGGAAGGATACTGGATAGGAGCTGAACCGTGAGTTGCCCCGACCAGAAACAACAAAAAGGTCTTAATGGCTATTTTATCAATAGTACAAACACGAGTCTTTTCCTGAATATACATTGTTGTGAATCTTACACCGATTAAGACATTCAGGCCTCTCCCCTGCAATCAACCTCGATTTACTGTTGTTCCTTATCAATACTTGCAAGTTTACGGTCGCCTCGTAAGTCACAGAAAGATAAAAAAAACGGCGTCGGATCGCGGAGCTCGTTAAAACCAATGCGTATCGATCATAAATGCTGCCATTAAACAAGATTCGATTAACGATAAGCGTGGTAACTTTCAATGCTGCCACCCGCAAAATTTGATTTTAAATTGGTTTATTATGTTTTTTTGCTCGGATCAGGCGTTGGGGGAGAGGAGGGTTTCTTGTAGCATGTCGCGAGCTGTTAGGTATTTTGTAAATATTAATATTTTAATATATTACATTAGACAGGCAGTTATATTCAACGGATGCGCCTATATATGTGGCTCTGCATGAAGGAAATTGTCCAGACGATGTTTAACATTCTCTGTTTACACAACTTGTTTCAGTAGGTAGTCCATTTCGCTCATCGACTATCCTATTCGCCTGAAATAGGCTCTTAGCGTAATAGTCTTATTCATTCTAAAAGTATGACGACGCAGATGCTTATTAGTGTTAAGGTAAAAATGATATCATTGATTATACAGACCCTGTATTATAGGGTATTTGATTGCTCGATGACATAGTCGAGTACGTTTTGGAAACCCTTCTGCGCAGGCGATATGTAGGTGCCACTGATGATAGCATTGTCCGGTGAACCTAATAGCACTTTATTAGGCCTTCTATAGTGACGTTGATATGACTGTTTTTATTTTTAAAGGATTAAATGTTTATAAAAACCTAATAATTATAAAAATGATTACAATATTGACATTCTATAATTAGTGCCATCTATCGCATTTTTCTATAGGCCGATTAAAAGAGAAATAATACGGAAAGATTAAAATGGCATGTATTAGTCTATTAAACAGCGCAATTATTATATGTTGAAACCTGTATACCAAATTAAAGATATTCATTTAAATAATATTAAAATGAATAAAATCTATGATTTCAAAATTAGTTTCTTATTATATTATTATTTTATTTTGATATAGGATTCCGTATATTCGTAGCGGTATCCAGTAGTAGCAACGTAAGGCCTTAAAACAGTGCACCTAACGCAGAGCAGTGGCAACCGCCTCAGAATATGCCAAAGAGCAATGCTGTACATCAGTCTCCGCGACAGAGGGGTGCGGTGAAGAGATACGAAATCTCCTAGAATTTAAAGTCCTAGACGTTCGAAATCTGACGAACGTCTAGGACTTTAGATTTCTTGTACAAGCTCTTAGAAGGATACCGGAAGGGTTTTTTGTGTATTAATCTTAATAGCGACTTTTGGGCCTTAATTAGAGGATCAAGTGCTTGGAGGGAGGCTCCACCCAAAGCTATGATTCCGTATGCTAGTAAGTTATGGGCCAATGTGAAATATATCGTTTGTACTAAGTCGTTGGATACGGCATTTCTTATTGACTTGAATGTATGTACAAGTTTTCTCAATTTTGTTGCAGTCAAAATTTAAATCTCACATGACGATTATTTCCAAGTCCTTTTGACTTGTAAAAGATTTGATTGTTGTTTTACCAAGGAAGCCATACGCAGCCTAGTACCTATGTACATTTGTCACTATTCAAGCTCAGTAGCCAAATTTGTACTTATATTTCGGGGAAGTTGCACATTCATTAAATTAGGACATCATAGGTAGTATTTGGTCCTTACCTTTGTAGCTATAGTTCTATAAAGGAAACTTAGTACTTACCCAAATTTTTGAGTGAAATTACATGTTCAGACTGAGTTTTTAATTAGTGGCATCGGAGTGGGTGAGTCTATACGAGCAAACAGCCAAGTTTTCAATTAAAAAGATGGAAAAAACAGCAATAAAAATGGTTGTCATTTTTTCGTCTTCTTGAGCTGCCATTTCCTATCGGAGGTCGGCGGTAATTATGGTCACTCGAGCCCGTGACGTCATTTTTTAAGAATATATTTTTTTATGTTTTGAAAAATAGTATAAAACATTTTATTCTCAACTCAATGGAGTCAAACTCAACGGGAAGGGGGGTCAGACTTTTATTTATTAGTCATTCTCTTTAAATTTTTCCAACAAAAATAAAACTTTTTTATCCCCCAAAAAGATATTATCAACATTTGCTTTTTTGCACGTACTGATTTAGCCACTTCAATGACGTCACTAATTTTAACCTCATCTGTATACATTTATTTGACATAATATACAATAAAAAACCCAAAACTTATTTACAGTTTTGTCATTTTAATAGGAGCCACTGAAAGAAAAAAAATCCAGCAGTCACAATGGTAAAAAGGAAAATCCCAGACTAATCGTATTACACTCGTAAATCTGTTTCCCACACCTCGATTATGACGGAAAGACGCGTATAATCAAATTGTCGAAATGACATAACACGATTATAGGCAATTATATGACGGTAATACACTGTTAAATTATAAACCGCAATTTTCCAGCTAACACCTCATGTTTAAATATCTTCAGAAGCGATCGCAAGACGTCACGCTGAAGTTATAAAATAGCCCCCCTTCAGTAATGAATATCGTTTGCACGATGAAAAATGGGTGAACGAGGACCGAATGTAATTTCAAGCAGAGCGATTATAAACAAGGGGCATATGTCAAATGTCAAAGTGAGGGAGCTGCGGGGGAGAAAAAGAACGGAAGGGGGATGAGGGGATGGTACTTAAAGTAGTCCAAGAGCCAACGCCGGAAAAATTATATTAAATAATATTCGAAAAAAAATGGTATCTATCGTTTTTATATTCCTGCATTCCAATTTAGGAACTACAAAATATTCGAAATCTTCACTAAAAGTAATAAAGAACTAAAACCTATTATGACAAATTACCTATAGGTACATGCATAAATGTATTCATTGAGTTGATTTATTGATTCGTTGATTTAATTGATAAAAAATCACGATTTGTTTTTTATACTCCTAATTTTGCTTAGCTGCCTTTAAATTTCAATGAAATTTGGTGAACTGGCTGTTCAGTGGAACTCTGTAGCTGCAGCTATTTTCTTCCGCTAGATAGCGCTAGCGCAGATAGGCCTAAGGGGATGTGAAGTGAGCAACACGACGCACGTGTTGAAATATCACTAGCTCGCGCGGTGCTTCGCTCACTTCACACCTCATTGGGCCGATCTCGCCGCTAGCGCCACTTACAAAAAAAGGAACGCACACATACCCTTACCTAAGTAAATATATTACGCATTATTAATATATACATAAATTGCCTAAGTAAATATATACAGAACTGCCAGAAGTTTAATTTTATAACCTAATTTATTTCCAAAATTTTGTTTAGGAAGATTTTTATTTTTATAATCATTGGTGTTTGTGTTCTCCTTTGAACATGCTCTGCCTAGTTAATTTGTTACACAAATATTAACAATGTTACACACATACTAACAATGTATTATTTTTTTGTAATAATTTATTATAATATTTCAGTGACATATCGTATAAATAAAACACGTCGCCTAGGTTCTCAAAATCTTTCATGATTAGAACTCGTTTTTGTGTATTCTGGGATATCGTAATCCTCTATATTTTATTTGTATTATTGTGCTATAATAGACAACATTTTAAAAAAATAAATCCGCTTCCAAAAATGGTTATAAGTGCACCAGCCATGTCATGGTAAAACTTACTACGGGCTATCATAATTGAATGCTAATACAAAATTTAATATCTGTACTGTTGACCGTTGAGGAGTCCCTTCGTTGGAAGCCAACCCTGGGTGCAGCAGCTATGCATGGGGAAACTTAGAACATATCATGGGGAAACTTAAATCATAACTGAATGAGTATATAAAATTTCGTGTCTGTGCTGTTGGCCGTTGAGAAGTCTCCTAATCGGAAGTCAACTCTGGGTGTAGAATCAGATCATGCTTACCATAAAAAATGCATTGTCATCGGAACTGAACCAACATGTAAAATTTCAATGATAATATTTGAAGGGTTCCCTCAATTCTTGATGGATAATATCATCAAAACAGGATTTTGATAAAAATGTGACCAATCTGGAATTATATCATTTCAAATAAAAATATATTTTCCAAATCGGTTCATAAATTACCGAGTTCTTAGGTAACAAACATTAAAAAAAGATTGAACCGATTTGATTTGATTGAGCCGATGAAGTCGGTTAAAAAAAATAAAGTTCATGACTATCATGCTTCTAAATATTATTCAATTATTATACATGTTTTTTTTTTATTTATGAAATAATAGCCTTTGGGACTACTCTTATTTTCTGAGGATAGGTCTTTCCACATGCTCTCCATCCAAGAATGTCATATACCATTCTTGATTGCCCAATAGCTTAATAAGTCATTTTCATTGTATACAAAATTATAATGTCTCTTAATTAATATATCAGAAAATCATACCAATAATATTCCTCCAAAGGTTTTATTTTAATACTATTTTTTTTATAGCTTTTACTTACCTCGCAATGTCAGTTTGTTTAGGTCAATTCTTACAGGCTGAATTAGAACCACATCCTCTTATGTTATAAAGTTGAAATTGTACATGTTGGCTACTCTTCCATGGTCGGCGTCATAGACACGAAATTTTGTATACGCATTCGATTATAATAGCCCGTTCTACATTTCACCATGACATAGCTGCTGCTCCCAGGGTTGGCTTCAAACGAGGGGACTCCTCAACGGTCAACTGTTCAGACACGAAATTTTGTATGGCATTCAATTCTAGCCCGTTTTAAGTTCCACCATGTCATGGCTACTGCACCCGGGGTTGGCTCACGATGAGGGGACTCCTCAACGGTCAACAGCACATACACACAATTTTGTATACGCGTTTAATTATGGTAGCCCGGTTTTCCTTCTTATCAGCGCATTTTAATAAAAGCTTGTTTTTAAAAAAGATTTTTACTATTAATCTTATTTACTGGAGCCACCATTTGTCAGCCATATTTTGCCTCATTTTAATAGTTATGAATTATAAGACATGTATTGCAACAGAATAAATGCAAATAAACGCAGTTATGGACGAGTAAAACTGATCATATCAATTAGGTATCGCAAATGGAATGCAATTTGCCGCATCCGACTGAATCCGTGACGTCACCATTTTGTGTCAAGTGGCTCCAGCGCAGCGAGTGCTCGCCGGGGTGGAGTGCGCCTCCCGGAACAATGAGACATTGACCCTCGACTCGACAACCACTCGGCATATTTCGTGCACCGACCGACTCTGTCGGCTAATCGGCCTGTACGCCACTAGACCTCCAATTCGCAGTTCAGTGGTCCAAATTATTATGCTCACTTGTAATACAGCGCAGAGAAAAGGAGCTCGTGGAATATAAAGGAAATTTAAGACAGAGAATGTCATACATTACATTACATTACATTTTTGTCATGTCCAATCTAAGGCTAAAAACCGCTGCTGTATATGTCAAAATATTTGTATTAGGTAGGTAGTAAATGGACACCCCTGGTGTATCCTTAAGTTTTATTCCTCCCTAATCCTAAATAAATGTTTTCCATTATATTTTATTCCTACCCTGTTAAAATAAATAAGTACCTACAAAAAGTCATCGCTCGGACCATCTCAAATTTACGCGCTGCGGATCGTATCGCACGTCGTGAAATAATCATCTATCCGAGATAGAAAAAATACATATAAAAAACTTTCGGAAGTGCCGTGCATTTTAGGGAGTTTGTTTCATCGGGATCAGCGCCAGCGTCTGGGTTGCTACCCATCAGCGAAGCAGCCAGAGAAGATCAGGAAGGAAGCGGTTTTTTGAGGTACTCCTTTTCTTAATCCTGGATCTATTTCCACTATGGCTGTTCAGCGCCCACCACACCTCAACTAAATACAGTCCATTGCCTGACATTCAGGATATCGACCAGTAAATGTCCTAACATTTATAGTTGTCATGAATTTACCTACCTACTACAATGCCAATAAGTATCTAAGAAAACTACGATAATAATAGTAAAAGTTATTTATCATAATAACCAAAATGTCAATGAAAGTTATATAAACAAAATAGAACCTAATAACTGAAATAATCTTAATTCGAATACATACGTAAAAAAAAGTTATTCATTTTAATATACAAAGTATTCAGTAAAATAATAAATAAACAAATTAAATCTACATCATTCATTTAAAAACTAACAGTAACAAATTAAATATTTTAAAAATAATTAAAAAACACGACTGACGTTACAGAATGTGAGTATTCTATTAACAGTTAAATCACAGAAAGATAAAAAAACGGCGTCGGATCGCGGGGCTTGTTAAAACCAATGCGTATCAATCATAAATGCTGCCATTAAACAAGATTCGATTAACGGAAAGCGTGGTAACTTTCAATGCAAACTTTCAATAAAAACAGTTATTTATCTTAATATCCAAAGTATTCAGTAAAATGTTAAGTAAACCAATTAAATCTACATTATTCATTTTAAAACTAACAGTAACAAATAAATTTTAATATATTAAAAATAATAAAAAAACACGAATTACGTTACAGAATGTGAGTATTGTAATCGTATTAACAGTTTTAGTTATTACGATTTTCCAATGAAATATTTGTGGCCTATGTATGCAGATGCATGTATATTTCCTGAATATACTTAATCGGACTTTTCATGTAGCACTAAACACGACATATTTATGTTAATTAATTGACATTTGGACATTTAGACCACTGCTTACTTGATACTTGGACAGATATGGTACTTTATGACACTCGGGATGACATAATGATTCTAACGTTACCACACACTTCTTATCACTTTCAAGCGTTTAGAAGTTATGGTGGAATAAAGAAACGGAAAACATACATAGATGAATCCTGAACACATTACACCCCTTTTTTGTTGGGCAGTCGTTTAAAAAATTAAAGATAAATAAAAATTATCAGAAAATAAACCTCTGCTTTTGTAAGTAGTTTTGAGAAATCATAGAAATCAAATTCGATTAAATTGTAGAATATATGGCTAATCAGCATCCCTTGATAATCATTATCGTTTAAACGTGTACAATGCTTGGAAAGTGAATATGCCAAAACGTCATTTGTTGCTATGCTTGAGACCCGTGGTTAATTGGCTCTGCAAGTTTTCATTTATTAATAATTTAAAAAGTATTCAATTACAAGATATTATATCATTCGATTAATCGATACTTTGCAGTATCAATTAATCGAGAGAATAGTGATGTCATTAAATGAATTAATTTTGTCTATGTATTATGTTATCGGATCCACAAATAGTTCCTACTACGATTACGATCCATCGTTCATCATTGCGTCAACTTGGAGGTAGTTAAATACTTTTATTTTCAGACATTGGAGTTTCAGCAAAATTCCTTGTAATTCAACAAATATACGATCGAAACATAGCTATTCTGTATTAAACCGTAATAGGAAAATGGTAATGTAACAGTCAATCTACTTTTATCAGTGTACTCTCAAGTAGGTAAATATTATTTAAGACATATGAGGACACCAGGGGAAGAACGATGAATGTACCATTTTTCTTCATTTTAAACTGAGTATGAGGAAATGTGCGTTGTACCCATAAGAAAATTATGGCAAAATCGAATAGGAAATATTGATGATGGAAATAGGAAATATTATGGCAAAAATTGACATTTTTGAAATAGCATGTTGGGGAAAAACGATGAGAATCGAATCGATTGTGGGGAATACTGATGTATTATATACACATATTATAATGTTCGTAAACAATAATATCAACCCTAATTAAATTTGACGTCAAATAATACTAAAATAACATATGACTCCTGACCATGAACAACTTTGTATCCTTGGCTCAAATCTTCAAAGTCGTTTTTCTCAGTTACACAAAAACATAACCCTCATCGTTCTTCCCCTGATGTCCTCATATGGTATATCTTATTCAGAATGGATACTTTTGTTTATGTTTGACATATCTGGTTCTTCTTACCGGCTTTCTAGACTCTACAGGTCGTAATGCTGATTACTCTAAGAATGTGATTCGACCACGGAGAAAGAGCAAAAATTGATTTTCGTATGCTGTTTTTATCCTTATATGTTTATTTGATCGTCCTATTTTTTATTATTTCCTTTATCTGTTAGTTATTATGATTAATAGTATGTGAGTAAGTATGTGCGTAAGTATTATTAATACACTCAAACAGTATGTGATATTAATTAATACGAGGATATCAGACGCGTCGTTGACGCTAATAGAATGGGCGACGATCTCACCGCGACAAGAGCTTCCGATTTCGAACACGTCTGCATACATACATGCACACCCCTCCCCCCGCCACGAAGACGTCAGATTTTCCAGCGACAACCTCCGGAGAGTTAAGTTCAGCGTAGGAGGATGGTTATGCATGAGGATGTGTCTCGAGCAGCGGCGGTAATTCTATTAGCATCCCACGACGTGATCGAAGACAATCCTCCAGCAGAGATAATATGCAGGCGCCTTAGCGAGCGAATCTCTTATCGCAATGGTGGAGACGAATAATTTTAACAAATGTGCCCTAGACATCTATTATTTCTAAAATGAGACATTCATGAAAAGAATGGGAGATAGGGTGTTGCCTTGTCTCAACCCCGTGATGAATCAATGCGTAGGCCATATGGGCCGAAGATTTGTAGAGATCGTATATCTCCTGCAATGCTAGCTCACATCACAATATAATTTATATAATCTATAAATTATAGCATATATTGCCATAATTATAAGATATGAAATGCCTTTATCTATCTCGGTTACAGCGCTCTGTACGATTAACCATTTTCCAGTCCCATTCCTCACTTCATTGAATTTATCCACCAGACCCATTATTTTTGACTTGACACAGGTACTCTCGGAAATAAGTCTGAACTAATGCAAAGCAAACAATTTCGTTTTACCAAGGGCAGTTCCAGAATAGACGCCGGAGTAACTCTGATCAAGCATATATTTATCTCAAATACAGCTCACATGATGCTGTTAATGTTGTCTGTGATCTTTCGAGGGCATTTGTTGCGCTAATAATTAATTTTCTTTTAAACTTACACATCGTGGAGTAAAATTTAAAGAAATATTGTATTTTGACGTTCATCATTGTATGTAATGTATTTACGTTGAATAAAAACTTAGTCATTCAATATTAGAAATTCCCAATCCAAAAAAAAACCTAGTTGGGTAGTTCAATAATTCCTTGGTCATAAGTTTCGTCCATTAAACGTAACAACAAAATAGTTATCATATTTCCTGATTAACGGCGCGCCAATACCCATCTATCCTTTGTATTATACATTATTCCTACAAATACTCAATCTCACAATCCACCATAGATAGAGGTAGATAAGTGTAAATGCCCAATTTTTCGCCTATATCGGAAAAATATTTACAAGATATCAACTACCTAAGGTAATATTGTATTCTTTTAACTATGAAGCAGTTGCCAACAAAAGAATTGAGGTCGTTGTCCTCGTAGTATGAATCAATGAATGGAACTCTTTATTGCATTCTAACAAGTAAATATATTTAAAAAAAAATAAAACACGGCTGCCGTTAAAGAAAGTGTTTTTTTTTTAATGAAATATTTGTGGTTTATGTATTTATCCATGTGGATACATGCATATTTCCGTAATGCACTCAATCAGACCTTTCATTTGAAACTAACACTATATATATTTTTTAATTTATTGACATTTGAACATTTAGACAACTACTTACTGTATTTTTGGACAGATAAGATAACCTATGGGATTCGGAATGACATAACGATTCTAGCAATATTACACACTTCTAAGTCAGTTCAAGCGTTCTGTATCAGTGAACACATTACACTCCTTTTTTTGAGCAATCGTGTAGCAAGTAAATGTATTAAAAAGAATAATAATCACGATTGCTGTTACAGAAAGTAAACTATTGTATTTACAATTATTTTTATTACGGTTTTTTTATGAAATATTTGTTGTTTATTTATATGCTTATAGATACGTATATATTTCCGGAATATACTTTATCATACCTTTCATTTCACACTAAACACGATATATTTATGTTAACTTATTGACATTTGGAGATTTGGACATTTAGACAACTATTTACTTGATATTTTGACAGGTAATGTACTTTATGTTACTCGGGATGACAACGATTTTAACAGTACCACTCACTTCTAAATCGGTTTAAGCGTTAGAAGCGTTTAGAAGTTAAGGTTGAATAAAGAAGCGGAAAACATACACACTCTAAGATGAATTCTGAACACATTACACTTCTTTTTGTTAGGCAGTCGTGCAAAAATATGCCCGCAGGTACTGTAAAAGCCACCATTAAATTTTTCAAAAAATTCAGGTAACTTGATAGCAACTCTGAGCCTCTAGTTTTAATGAAAGCAGCCACACGCAATCGCGCCGCAGAAATCACGACTCTGTCCAACACTATTCAAGGTACTGCACCGTAAAGTATGCAGACCGCAGCGGTCGCCAACTATAAATCGCGCGGTTCGCATGTCATCTTATCAAAGCAGCGGCTTCGCGATACATAACCGCGGTGAAGGGTCGCCAGCGGGGCGGGAAGAAGGGCGAGGGGGAGTGGGTGGGCGTCGCGACGCCGCCGTTGCAGCGTCGCCTGCTACTATAGTTGTAACTCCAGTTCAAATATTCAATTATTATGCTAATTTAATTCCACATCCTCTACCTTCCACGTGTCCCTGCGAATGTGCGTTAAACAAATGCGAGAAGCAAATTATGTATCTACAGATCTCGGGTTAGTGTGGAATCTATGAACGAACCATATTTCTTTACTTTCCGGCCCACCAACCGACCAGAAGGGGAAGTATTGTGAACGCGCTAAAAAAAACGGGATAAAGTCGGAAATATTCATGTTGAGCCACCCTGAAACGGTTAAGACCATTTCCAGATTAATGTCTGTTTATTTATCTGTCTGTCTGTCTGTGTATACAAAAAAAAAGCATTTTTAAACTTCTCTAATAAAAAGGACAAAAATTCACTGGCACCTCAATATGACTTAAAAAGAGCCACTTGTACTAAATTCCTAGGGATTCACATTGATGAGAAAATGTCTTGGAGAGTCCATAATGATCATTTGAAATCGAAGCTATCGTCAGCTTGTTACGCTATTTGCAAACTAAGAAAGATGATTGATTAAAAAGAAGTGATAAACGCATATTACTCGCTCGTGGTGTCTTACCTGCGCTATGGCATAATTATATGGGACAATGCCGTCAATGTAAACGATATAATAATTTTGCAAAAAGGGCAGTAAAAAGCCATTTGGGGTTTTGGTATTATTGCAGTATAGGTACCTCTTCTAGATTGTTGATTTTTTAACGTCACCAGACTATACTCACCACGCTGATTCCGAATCTGCAATAATATTTATTCGGTCTCAATAAATAAGCGAGATATAGGCATTCAAAAAACCGCCAAACCCATACATTTCGGTAGTTTTTTAAAAAAAATAATACATAAACACCTATTTGGCGGTAGGTTAGGTTAGGTTAGGTTAGGTTTTTTTAAAACTACCTTAAAAACTGAGGTAAAAAAAATTTTTTTTTTTTTTGTATGTAAATTTGGTTTCGAAAATTTACGCGTCCGAAGCTTTTTTCTTTCACATTTAGCATTACAATGATCTAACCTAGTAGTATTTCTTTGTTTTTTCGATTTCTGAGAAAGGTACCTATACTGCAATAATTCCGGGGTTTTTATCAACGAGAATCGTGCACACCTTTATCTATAGAAATACGTATTTCCATGATATATGATATTTTCGTTCATGAATGTATATGTGAATTCTATAAGAAAAGCAAACATGTTTAACGCGATCGCATATACACACGCACGATACAACGATAAGTCACTTTTATATCCATTCTTCGCAGGCTACCACTTCAGAGTTCCAACGCACAACGATGTATAAAAGCGTATTTTTTTATAACAAGCTGCCGCATAATTTGAAAGATATTATGTTGAGTTTAAAAAACGAACGAAACAATATTTGTAATATAAATGTTTCTACAATTTGAGTAATGTTTAACTTAGGGATTTATGTGATTTTATTTAATTGTTACATTTGAATTGTGTAATTCATGTATATATTGTCTACGCCATAACCGGGTTTTTTGAAAATAAATATGATTTGATTTTGATTTTTTGATTTTGTGTGCCTGTTTGTGTGTATGTATTCCTCCGTTAAAGCACCCAAACGCTTAATCCGACTGAGCCAAAATTTCGTATGAGGGCATCATTTGGTCTTGGCAAGAGTTGAAAATGGCTGATATCAGTCCACCAGGGGAGGGAGCTCACTTGTAATCAAACATCCTTTTTGTACATCACCGGCCTACCAACAGACGAGGAGGTAAACTACTGTAAACGCGCTAAAAAATCGAGATGAAGACAGATGTATACATTTTCACCCACTTTTAAGACGATTAGGACCATTTCCAGACTGAAGTCTGCCTGTGTGTGTGTCTGTCTGTCTGTCTGTATATATTCCTCCACGTTAGCGCCGAAACGGTTAATCCCATTGAGCTGACAATTGGTATGCAGGCATCATTTGGTCATGGCATGAGTTTAAAAGGTGGTCGAAATCGGTCTACCAGGGGCTCACTGGTCATATATTATCCTCGAAATATTGGATTTATATACTTGAAATTTGATATTGAACAAGGCATTTGTTGTTGGGCCGAAATCACATTATGAAAATCGGTTGGAATATCTCACATACAAACTGCATTAATATTTAAATTCCGCCATTCAAATATATGAAGGAATCAAATATTTAAATTTGCGGCGTCGCGCGTTTGGGATTAAAAATGTTAAACACGTTCGAAATTAAAACCATCATTGCGTGGTGTCGCTCTATCGAAAATCGAATGTTTGACGATGAATTTTACGGCTACCCACGTTTGCAATTTCAATTTTAAATTGAATGAGATGACGTCCTTGGATAATTGCCGGAAAAGACTTAGGGTGACTTTTAAATTATCCCTTGGTATTTAAACGGTAGTTAGCTACGATATTGATTTCATAATAAAATTCTATAAAAGGTTCGCGTTCCACGACAACGCGTTCATCAACTTTCATGTCCAAGCCATTTGCAGTGCAGGCGGCCCGAATATGGAACTCTGTGCCTTAAGCCACTAAGACAACCTGAAAACCTGATCGGGTTATAAAAATCTATTAAGAGATATATAAGTAATGTACAAATACTACCCCCCACCCTCCCCCTCCAACCGTCTCCTATCTTGTCCGTATAACCCATTTCTCCGATATTGATTTGGCATGTGTCATTAGTTATTGTCTTATTTAATTATTATGTTTATTATGTAACTGTATTATTTGTTTATGACCACGACTTTACAAAAAATGTACTTGTTATATATTAAATATTACACTTGTAATATATTTAGCAATTACAACCGTTACGGTATGGTCGTGAGATACTGTTACTTGGCAGTAGGTCCATCATGTTGTACACTATTATGTTCGTAATAAAGTTTCTTCAACAAACAAACAAACCATCAAGCGGCTAGGATAGAAGGTAAACCATTGTCAAAGCTTCCAAAAATGTTTCCAAAGGCATTCCTCAGGGATCAACACAAGGCCCTTCATCTTCCACGTTACATCAACATCATTTCTGATATAGTAGTTTAATATATTAAGTGCTTCTATAACAAGATGTCAGTACAAGTCAAAAACTTTGGAAAGCACAACATTAACAAAAACACTTTTAAAAAAATACATAGATACTCTAGTAATACAACATATGTGAATTCAAAATTATTGAATCGATATTCAATTCCGACGGATAATTGTAAGATAGAATGTCGTTTTATCTTTTTATTTTCAATAATTTAATTGTTAATATTTTTACGCCTACAATTCTAAAGATTCCTTTAAAAAGCAGAGCCATATGTGCTAATAAATGAAGGTCGTGAAAAGAGCCACAACTTATTTGACTGTCTAGTATGATTTTTATTTTTATTTTTTTATTTTACTGAGTAGGTATTTATCTATCTATTTACTATTATTATGATTTCGATTTTTATTTCTTTTACTAGATAATTTTATGATTATAATTTCAAATACTTCTTGGAGATATTTTAATTTATTTTTTTAACATATTTATGACAAAGACATAATTCAGATTTTTTGTTTTTTTTTTGTGTGCACAGGTAAAATATTTCCTGGTAGACCTGCCTTAGTACAGGCCTAGGCCTAGTTATGCGGTGTTGACGTAGTGACCAAGATGCTGCAGTGTGCTCTATTTTTCGCTACTGGTCCAAACACATTTTTTTTGTAATGCTGGAGAAAATTATACTTTGTGCTTTACCTTTAATAAATAAAAATACAAAATAAATAAATAAATCGTTGGAGTAATAACCTACTGGAGTAGTACATTGTATTTTAAAACCTGAAATTAAGCCATTTGTTTGTACGAGTCGGCAGCCATGGCCGCGGCGGCAGTAACATGCCACTTTGATTATTATTTACGGGTTCCTTTCATGTTGGAAATAAAAATGCGATTAAAGAGGGGAAATGGGCGGAGGTGTAACATCATGTGTAAGGATTAAGCTAATTTTAAACGGAGCCTACGTTTGCGATTGGGGCAATTTATTTTCAGCCGTCCCGACGTAGGTACTCGTAAATCGTAGCGGATTATAATACTGCTACAAATTTTAACATTTAGTTTTGTTAACCTGGACGGTGCGTGTGAGTGTACCGCGACGATTATTAAAATTGCCGGACATTTAATATATATTTTTTAATTTTATTTATTTTTATATTATATTTTTCATTTATAATTCACAATAATCTGCAGTAAAATGGACAATATGTAAAATTAAAATCTCATAGACAAAAATCTAGTATCAAAAAACTATTAACATTATTTTCTAAAATCTGTTGCCAGTGATCCTATTTTAAAGTCACCTACCTAGGCTACAGCCAGTACTAAAGAGAACATTAAAATTGTTATAAATATATGTACGAACTAAGTAAAGAACATAGTAAAATTAAAAGAATGTGTACACTTATAGTTAATATAAATCCTTATTAGCTGGACAATTAAAATAAAATTAAAAGTATAAATTGTTAGCCATAGTTATTATAAATAAATAAATCAATATTTATTTACTTTCATACGTTCATAGTATATTTATATACATTGAGGGGACAACCCTTAGAATGTTAGTTATGGGACGTCCAAATATTACGTAATCACGTAGGGGGAGGGAAGGTTTAGAGCTTAGGCTTACTCTTGATTACGTGGAGGGGAGGAGGGGTTGCCCGTCCTGATAACGTAATCAGCTTTCGTCACCGCATCGCAATTATTTTGGTCTAACGCGCGCGGGCACGCGCGATGTGCATAGATAGTCCACGCGCTCGTCTGCGATTGAAGGCCCGGGCGGCCGGGCCTGTTCCTGCTTTGGCTGGCAAGTCGGTCGCCGCTCTGTGTCGCGGCGGCACGGTTGCAACTCTGGCCTAGCGCGCCGCTGCTCGCTCTAACTCCATCGCGGAAAACTTAATGTGGCGCATCAACTATGGCGGATTTACACATGGAGTATATCCTTACATATGCCAAAGCGTTTTCTATTTCTATTTTTAAATTATTCCTATATATTTTTTTCTCTTTTATACCGTCTTTGTTTAAAGATTGGGATCTGTAAAATAAACCAAAGAGTTTGAGGTTTTGTAATTACTTTGAATAAAGTACATTTCTAAAAGCATTCTAAATGTTTTTTTCTACTTACTGTCTTCAAACACTTCACAAATACTGGGTTTACGATTCTTCACATTTTCCGCAAATTCGGTTGATTACGTAATCTTGGGGAGGAGGGAGGGGGTCAGGCCGCTGATTACGTCTGTTGACATGGGGGAGGAGGGGGGGTTCGAAAATCCCAAAAACGTGATAACATAATATGTGGATGGCCCCTAATGGGAATGAAACTCACGACTTTCAAAATCCAAAAATTTCTTTTTAGAGGGTGTTAGTGATCGCATACTAATTTATAATGGTAGCTTACTCAATGACGGTGACTTTTTTCGAATACAATTATTTAATTGCATAAATACGGAGATGCCGCCCGCGAGTTGCAGCAACGGAAAAACTATCGATCGGTGCTGATTCGCCTACTGAAAAATGCCCGTGGAGTAAGTAAAAACAACTTGTATTGTAATGCTGCTGCATTACCCTATACTTAGAAAGTATACCATTATAGTCTAATACTTATAAAATAATTAATCCAGTTAAGCAAATCCATTCATCGTGTAAACTTTGCCGTGCAATCGACGCCTAGTCTTTGTACGTCACTAGTCAGCTCATCCGCAAGCGGAGAGATTTTTCAGTATTACCATTGCGGGTAATAGTTTTTTTTTTTGGCTACCGGACCTCGAGGAAGACGGTCGATTTTTTCGGAGAGGGCGCGCCCGCTTTGGCGGCGCGGCGCGCCCGATTCATTCACTACCCTGCATCCAGCCACTGCAGATTATAATTCTCTATTTAAAGCCAGTACGAGAAATAGAATCATTTGAATCTTTAATTAAATTCAGTGTAACACCTGGGCAGGCCATCGAGGAATCCTCAACCCTACAGGCAAGTCACTCACTGTACCGTTAACCGCCTCTCTTCTCGCTTCTTAATTTCTCGCTTTTTCTTTTATAATTTTTTATTGCATTTTAAAAATCTATTTATAATTAAATTAATGTGAAGCAGACGCCAGAACCCGCGTCGCTTCGAAAGGAACCCAGGTTATTGTAATATCGCCGTTAGGCCAGGGTTAGGTTAAATTAACTATAACATTCTACCGATAGAAATAGATTAAATAGCATAGCCGGCTTGTCCGCCGAATAAACGTGCATAGTTCACTTTTTCCTAAATTTTCATAAAATGTGCTACCCCCCATTAGGTCGAAAAGGTGAAAGTCGATCCGCGAAATCCTTTTTATAATACCGTATTCTCTGAGTGCAATCCCCTCAATATCAGGTCTCTCGAAAATATTCTCTTTCAAATCTCTACCCCACGAAACGAAATCCCAAATCGCAAACTAATTTTCGAATCTCTTTCCCATAGTACAGGTCCAAAATCTCAAAAATACTATATTTCAATTTTCAAATCACTTCCCAGTAACACAAATATCAACCATCTAAATTATTTTCTTTATTTTATTAAAAATCTTTACCCAGTATAAAGAGAACCAAGATCAGGTCCCCAAAAATAATGTCCCTACTCGAACGTTATCTAAAAAATATAAAAATCTAAATTCCCGTATTTTCCAAGTTCCATTAAATTCTTGCACCATCGTAACCTAAAATCAAAGCGATCATTTTCCATAATCCTAAACACAAGAATAAATCATTTCCAATCATTATCAGTCAACGTCTCTCTAGAAAAATCTACGGTTCAACCGAAGGAGATACCCGCATCCCGATACCGACAGACTTCAACGCCTACCCGACTCCTAAAAAATCCGAAACCCCGAATTTCAATCACGAAAATCACGGATGCTCGATAGAGAATTCATAAAACCTTCGAAACTTAATTCGGCCTTGATATGCGCATTAATTAAAATTATATAGAAAAGATCAGAGAACTTATTATGTACAAGAACGCAACATGTACCACAAATTTTCATAAAATATATTCTTCTTTATAATAAAAACTCCATTATAAGGCATTATGTTTCATTTAATAATAAAGGTTAAAAATTGGTAATTCTATAATTTTCTCAGAAGAATTCGTAATAATTCGAATTCGGGAGCGTAAGACGTACAGACCGAGTCAGGGAGAAGAAAGGAAAATTCACAGGGTTAAGAACCATTAGTTTATGTTCGAATAAACCGAACCATATTATTTAAATTCTACAAATTCCTCTCTTGGAAATTTCTATAGATTTCTTTGTTCACTAATCGTTTAAAACACCACTCAGTAAGGATAGAATCGCGAAACTTCTAGACACTTTTTCAGTACTCATTTTTTGAGCCATTTAATTTTGAAATTAAATTCGATATTATAAAAAATAAATAAATCCTAAAATCACCGATCAATAATAAAGAGAAATTTCAATTTAAAGTATCATTCAGTAAATCCGTACCGATTGTAAAAACATATTAAATCGGCCCGGGGAGCGGTCTCAAACCGGTTCCTTATCGTTAGGCGGTCCGCGGTCGGCCAGGCGACAGCGCCGCGCGTCAGCGCCATCTGTAGGCGTAGGACGAAGGAGGGGGCCATCGCCGGCGCGACGTGCCCGAAGATAGAGGGCGCTGTATCGTTTCCCTGCAATCTACTTCCCGCGGATTGAGAAGGGATTTGAATCCACGAAATACTCTCCATAATTAAATAAATGTTATAATCTGCAAAACCCAATATAGGAAATTTCAGGATGCGTAATTAGTAATCAATAATTAAATTTCGAATATATTTCCCAGTCTTTACTAATTATATCCCATCCAACCTGATCGCCCGTCTGCCTCACAGACGACCCCGACTTCCGAGGACGCCGCTAATAAAACGGGATAAAAACCACCCCTGAGGATCACATATTCCGACTTGAGCTAGTGAGGCCCCGTCAGTGACGTTCCTCCTCCCGTAATCTAGACCAACCGCTAGGCGAAGGCGTGCGTCTAGCTTTTTGTGCGTGAACCCCATCCCTATAATTATCACGGATTGGCGCCCTGGAACTTGACGGTTTCCTAAAAAAATTAGATATTATCCGTGACATAATGGCATTTATCCGATCTTCATACAATACTATATAACCATTATAAACGGGGCACGTAGCAGTATAAATATTGAATTTTATATTCCATTATGTGGCAATACTAAATACGAAACGTCAAAATAATGACATCTGTTTACAGTGTAGATCGTGTAAGTTTCTGCAGTTTTCTGCTTTATTTTACCTCTTTACATACCTAATAAAAAGTATAAATATTCACCATGGAAAGGCAGGAAAATGATGAAAATAATGCAGACATTAAAGTGGAGATAGAATTAGAGTCCGATGTCGAAGATAGGATGCCAAGTTGCTCTGACAATAAATACAGTGAAACGTTGGAACCAGAAAGCGATATTTGCTACAAAGAAGAGCAACCAAACTCTTCTTATATGGAAGCAAATATTCTTAAATTTGAAGAAGAGGCAGTGGCTTTCATAAAACCCGAAGGAAGCGTGATGAAAGAGGTCAAAGTATTATTAACGAAATTTGATAAATTCACATGCGTTGTCTGCGATCGCCATCTGGACAGAAGCGTGCCAATGGGAGCATGCAAGCATTACAATGAAATTGTGCTATTTTGCAAAGACTGTATTAGGCCAACTGGGAAGAAATATATGTGTGTCAAATGTAACTATGGCTTGAGTAGTAGATTCTGGCTGATTAAGCATGTCGGTATAGTGCATAGGAAATTTAAGAAATATACGTGTGAAGAGTGTGGCAGGGCATTTCCATATATAGAAAGTTTGAAATCACACGTCCAATCGATCCATCGCAAACTAAAGCATGCGTGTCAGCAGTGTAAGAAAGTCTTTTCTTCTCGCAACTACTTACTACAGCATGTAGATTTCACTCACCGGCAGTTGAATGTATTTACGTGTGATTTATGCAACAAAGAATTTCCAAATCAAACACGCTTTAAACAGCACATCGATGGCGTTCATAGAAAAATGAAGGAATTTGAATGTAAGGAATGCAAACGCGCTTTCTTTACGAGTGGTCATTTAATTCATCATGTCAATTCTGTCCACCGGAAATTGAAGCCTTTCGCGTGCGACAAATGCAATCGCAGTTTTGCATCGCGAGGAGAGTTAAAGGTCCATATAAACTCAGTCCATCTCAGAATTAAGTATAGTTGTGCGGAATGTAACGGAGCTTTCACAGAAAAGGGGAGCTTAATCCAACATATAAATGGAATACACCGCAAATTGAAACCTTTCGCGTGTGACAAATGCAATCGCAGTTTTGCAAGGCGTGCACAGTTAAAGAATCATGTAAACTCAGTACATCTCAGAATTAAGTATAGTTGTGCGGAATGTAACAAAGCTTTCTCAGAAAAGGGGAATCTAATCAAACATATAAATGTAATACACCGAAAAATTAAGCCATTTGTTTGTACAACATGCAAGCATGCATTTGGTTGGAAATTTCAACATAAAAATCACATGACTGCTGCCAAATGCCAATTAAAAAATATTAAACAATCGAAAAGCAACGGTCGGCGGTAGACCTTTGATGAGTACTCTTCGTCTTCTAAGCACGCAGAACATAGTGCATCGGTGGAGCACGAACACTTTTTTAGTTGAAATCGAACAAGGCGATCTCCAGTAGGTAGTATATTCTATTGTATGTAGGTATGCATTTTATTTTTTAGTTACTTTTTGTGATTTTTTATTTACCTACGAACAGCCAATACGGAACAATCAAATGCATTTACTGATATGATTTTAATTGCTTAAAAACCTATATTTAAGTGTGTATGTTTATTATATTATTATATAATTTATACGGAACAGTCAAATGCATTTATTGATAATTCTAATGCCTTTAAATTTACCTAGATTTAAGTGTAAGTGTTTATTCTGGATTGTAAGTCAGAACGGAACGTTCCAGCGGTTGCTATTAACATTCCAGCGGTTAAAAGCGATACATATTTAGTTACACTAATAAAAATTAAAATGTAGAAGTAAAAATATGTAAACAATTAAATCGACAATTAACATTATACAATAGTCACGCAAGTCAGTCAATTAACATTATGCAATAGTCACACATCCGCATCTCTTCATACTCACTATAAATAAACTGACTTACCTACTATTATTTAATTACCTAATTGAAAATCTTAAAATAAAAAAAAATTACTTAATAACTCCGTTATTATTAATGCTAAAATGTAAAACATAATATTTTAGAATCTTAAAAATAATGTTTTAATGTTGTTGTAAGTCGTTTCCTAATATATTATTTAGTGTTGTAAAAGTTTAGGAATAAAAACTTTAAAAGATTGTGGGAAAATGAAAGATTTTTTCAATGTCACATATCTGGCCTTTACGCAAATGTATTTATTTATTTTTTTAAATATTAGAAAATATTTTTACACAATAATTTTGCAATGATTCAGTGCATGTTCCAAGGAAAACGCTAATTTTATACCATATTATTTTTTTTTTAAATTGTTTTATGGAAAAGATGGTAATAAATTGTTATGGTAAATTAAAAAATATAATAAAATTAATTAAAATTAACAACATAATAAATGAAAATCAACAAAATGAATAATGAATAAAAGTAGTTCAAAATAGTTATAAAATAAATCCAAATACAAAATATTATGTTTTAATAATAAAAAGCTGGATTCACTCTTGTTTACATTTAGGTAATTTATATTATTAGAGATGTGAAGGTGTGTAAATTGTGTGTGTCTAAATTTTTGAAATGTCATGAAGATACATTCAGCTTCCGTTCTTTCTTTACTAATTAACCACTAAATGAGAATTTTTTTAAGAATCACCTGTATCAGTCCTGAAATATCGAAGTGTTTTCATAAAATATCCATTAATCTCGGAGAAAGGTAATGATATTGGTGTTGTCCATACGATGTGAACCTCCTGGGCACTATATAATTCAATTTTCAATTTCAATTTATTTCCAAAAAAATCTTAACAGATTGTAGAAACTTAATATTTAGGTACATTTAAATTACAGTATATTAGTTCGTTTTTACAATATTTAAATTTATCACCACGTACATACAGTTACTTCATTATTGCTTTTAGGGCATCCAAATCATTTTTAAGATTTATTTACTAAAACCACAAATTAAAATAAGTGATAAAAATAATCAAGAAATTAAAATCAGAAAAAGTCAGAATAATTAAAAAATGCTACTTAAAATTGTCAAAAAAATTACCAAAAAATTTGAAAAATTATTTAAAATTAACAAACTCATCGATCGAGTAAAAAGCTTTGTCTAATAAGAATTCTTTAAGTAACTTTTTGAATAAGCTTTCCACTTGAATAGTTTTTAAACTTTCTGGTAGCCTGTTAAAGTAATATGGCCCTGAGTATTTTGTGTCTTGCCTTGCTGTGTTTAGTTTAATACATGGTATAAAAATGTTTAATTTATTTCTCGTATTTTTAGTATGTGTATCTGAAAACTTTTTATAATGTGTTTCTTTATTCTTAAAAAACTCAGTTAGTAACTTAAAGAGATAGAGTGAGGTTAAGGTGAGGATTCTTAGCCTTTTAAAAATGGGTCGACACGACTCTTCCCTTTTCACCTTTGCAATTATTCGCACTGCTCTCTTTTGGAGTATAAATATGGGTTCCCTATTATTAAACCACCTGCGCCGATATAGTGTTTTAGCAGGAAACAATGTCTCTGCTTGCACGTGATTGAATTTGCAGCACATTTTAAACAATACAATTGCCTAATATCAAGTATTTTTGCTTCGAGAAAAAACTCATTAAGAGAATACATTTTTAGTTTTTTAAGTTCAGTTCTTGTTTCACTACTAAATCCCTAAAACAGAATAATGGTGTTGTAATACATAATATTGGACAGAATATTTAATTAATTTTGCCAATAAGGTACTTTATGAGTTATTTATCGGGGGAGTCGATACACACAGTAATAGAATATGCATTGCCCACTAATATTCGCTCTTTAAGTATGAAGCTTTAAGAATTGTTGTGAGTAATTTAAATGCTCAAGCATGCTTAATGTTTAAGCGGAATTCCTTTCGAAATGAGCGCTGCCCAAGTAGCGAGCCCGGGAAAGGCGGCGTAATCAGATGTTCGTTCGACGCGTTTCCGGTGTGTCCCCAGCGGAAGCAGACCCACCGCCAGGGCGACTTCCGGCGGACGGCGGCCGGCGAGGGCGGCTCGGGCGGGCGGCCAGGACGGGAAACAACGGCCTCCAGTCACGACACTGCCAACTGCCAACCTGCACCAGGACAAAAGACGATTAAAATATTAACGAGGGCACTTTTCCACTTGATAAACGCTGCTGAAAGTAAGCATCATTTCACGTCGCGTATTCATGAGTCTTTTAGTAACAGGGGCGCATGAAATACCGTATGGAAAATTATGGCAATAATATATGGGCTTTCGAAGGAACATCACATTAAAAATAAAGAAGGCTCGTTATATCTTATATGTATTATATCTCGTTGTATTTTAAAAATAATCGCACGTAAACCGTATCGATTTCCGTCAGACACTCTACATCCAGTCCGAGGTTTTGGATGTAAGACAGCTTTATGCTGCATGGCCCTAATATATACTAAAAATAAACTGACACCTTATAATCAACAACGAGTTGGAAAGACGAGAGCAACAAGAACTGGTGATATGATGGTACCAAGATCTTACACAACATTTGGCCAGTGCCATTACATGTTCATTGGCCCTAGAATGTATAACAATCTTCCCGAAGCAATTAAAAGTAGTGAGAACACATCCACTTTTAAAAAATCACCGAATGGTTGTTGGAGGTGGGTAGGGACGGTTTAGGGAATATGCTGACTGTTGTATTTTGAATGATAGTATTTAGTACTTAGTATTTAGTTTTCCATGATAATTTTAAATGCCTATTATATGTAGGTATGTGAGCGTTATATCAATATGTAATTGATTTTTATATGTATATTAATTTAGTTTTTATTTTTATTTATTTTGGTTTTATTATTATTTTCGTATAAATATATGTATTTGTATGTGTGCATATATGGATATATATTTTATCTATAGATGTATATAAGTATCTATCCATATTTGTATATGCGTAAATATTTGTAGTTTTATATTTGTCGATTTAAAAATAAGTACTAACTATAGTTTAAGTTGAGAGTGCACACTTAATATCGTCATTAAAAGTCTGCCTTAGAACAGGCCTAGGCCTAGTTAGGCGACTGTGTCAATCATTAAAAATAATGTCGCATCAATTTCTTGCTAACATCTTAATCAAATATGACATTATTTTTTACTAGATGTGTTACTAAAAATAAATAAATAAACCAAAAATATGTTTTGTTTTTATTTGTTAAATTATTCTTGTGCAGCGTGATAGCTACCATGGCAACGAGGACGTATTTAAATCGCTAACTCCAGAAAAGAACGACTGCCATTTGTATAACGTTTCTCTTAGCTTGACCTCTATTTACGTATGTATCTATCTAAAAATGTAACGGAATCTGTCGTGTTACTTTTCACTACCTTCTTGATGTCTGAATAATTTGAAATTTTGCACATGTATTAGGGACCGGTGAAAATGCAAAAAATCATATTTCTGACCTAATGTCCTGACCAGGATAAAAAGACAAAAATGACTGATTTTCCAAGATAGACATATACCTGGCCATATAATACGGTAAATATTAGGCTCGATTGCGTTTCTCAAACTAAAATCGGAAATTAGTTCATGTGAACGAGACAGAGCAGAACATCACAGCGGAATGTGAAATGAACGGTTGTCAATTTTTCGCATTAAAACTACCCACCAGCCTACATGAAGCAGCTAAGTGTAAAACCGCACAAAATGTGTTTAAACTTATTAGGGCGTCTATAAGTTCGAAAAGTAGTTTTGGTGCAGGAAAATCGACTATAGTTCATTTCATATTCCGTTCTAACATATTGCTCTGAACGGTCGGTTGAACTAAGTTCCTATTTTAGTCCACGAAGAAACGCAATCGAGCCCATTGACCTCCTTTATAAAAAAATATAGTTTAATAAAACTAAAAAAAAAATGGTTTAAAATAACTAAAAAAAACAATTTAAAAGCAATGTAAAGTAAAATGTAAAAAATATTTTTAAAATATGAAGATATTGTTTAACTGCGATAGACGATATATATTTAGTTAGTATCCTAACTAAATATAGTTAAATGATTTTGAATAACTTTAAAATGTTAATAAAGTGATTGACC
Source organism: Micropterix aruncella (assembly GCA_944548615.1). Lineage (NCBI taxonomy): Eukaryota > Metazoa > Arthropoda > Insecta > Lepidoptera > Micropterigidae > Micropterix > Micropterix aruncella. The sequence continues at coordinate 30,624,838 of OX155950.1, forward strand.
AAATAAATATTTTTATTTTAAAAATCTTGATATCAATTGTTATAAATATTTCCTCGGTATCTTTTTGTAAGTATAAAAAATAAAGTAGAAAATACCTACCACTTTTCTTAAAATGAATTATTTTTTCCTAATCATTTTTTTTCATTTTAAACTTGTTCAAAATCATTTAACTATATTGAGTTAGGGTACATTCTATCCCTGTTGAACAAATACATTTCTTTTTTTATTTTAATTCTCAGTTCACATTGCTATCAAACCGTAATTGTTTAGTTTTTTTAATTCTTTCTTTTATTTTACTGGAAACACAAAAAACAGTGTACTGAAAATATATACATACTTATTATTGTTTTATTTACCCTAGCTCAAAATTGACTCATGTTAAGAGGCAAGGATTAGCAACCATTTTTATATGTTAAAAAGTTTACGTTTTTACAGTAAACACAAAAAAAACTTTTGCCGTAAACGTGAATCAAATGTGACCTTTTTACAGAGTCTTGCAGCTGATATTGTCGATGTTTTTTTTTTATTATTCCTTGTATATTTAAATGCATGATTCCAAGCTGCTTTTTACTGTTTAATTCCTTATTATCTGCTTGCATCGTAAAATGTTCATTTTCGTTGACCTCTTAATTTTCTTCTGATGCTGTGATGATGATGACCTGGTGCTGTGGTCAAACTCGCCATCCCATGATGCATAACCATCGTTGTCGTCAGAACCTAAGAACGTAAGAACCTAACTGATCCAGTTAATATACTGAACAGCAGAGGACTACCTCAAAAAACGAGGGCACTGGCCAACCATTGGGCACCCTCGCTCCCTGACTACCAGTTTTAAATGACTTCTCTCGTATACATATATAAGGAAAAACATATATACATATAAAAGGAAATGACAGTTTGTGGAACCAAAATAAAATTTTCAACAAACTTTTCGCGCGCAAATAGATACCAATATAATAATGAAACGTTATTAAATTACCCTGGCCTACGAATGGTAACGCAAAAGAGACCTTTAATAGCGTGGTAGTAATAATTTAGGAAATAGCCTGCCGTCGTGGCTCGACCTTTGAAAACGCCACTCAAAAAGGTCAGTTCGGCATTAAGTTTTCATGACTGGCGGCGTTTATGGCGTGTCATGTTTTCATATAAATTCATGCTTCAACGCGAGGGCTATTTTGTAACTAACAGGTGATATTGTAGTAGGTTGCATTGTTTATTCCTGAATTATCAGAGACGTTAGAATATCTATGGAATGACACTTATTATTTATGTGTTTTCTACCTTCTAGTTGTCTCATTCATCGTGTTTGAAATAACCATACTCCTTTGTAATTGATTCGGAAATTTGGTATACATATATGAGTGGCGCCCTTTCCGTATATATTCATCCTAATCCTAGATCCAGCATTAAACGAAGCCTCAATCAAATGCCAATATGTTGAAGACCAGGTGAGCTAGCCGCGGAAAATAATAGCTGTTAGGTATTATTTTCTAAATAATCTAATATTATTTTCTAAATTTTCTAAATAATTTTCTAATAATTTTCCAAATAATCTTGCCGTTGTAAAAAGCACTAACTGCTATACAATGTTGGTTCTAAAGTCGACTTGGAATTTAAAGTTCTTTTACCTCGGATATTATCTTTAAAGCCCACCCATACTAGAGTAAATAAATGTCTGGATAATATCTTTATATTTCTTGTAACACATAGCCTCAAGGCACGGTCCCGATATTCAGCGACGTGAAGTCTAAAATGTTTTAATAACAAAGAGCGAGACGCAATTCGGCGATACGTTTATAAAGGCGTGATTTGAATTTGTGATAAAGCGGCAGAGCCGTGAAGTGGAAATCCAAGCGGATCAGATTAAGCAAAGATAATTAAGGGCCATCTCGATCGATTAGTCGTCGGGCGCCTTAAAGGCGGCCTGAATCGCTTCGCCGTCCCTCTGTGTTGATGTCGCCTTAACTAATTGCGACGTAATAATCCGACCGTGAAATGGCGAACTCTTAACGAACGAAATTCTCCGTAAAACAATTAGAAAATGCCACGACTCGGATTATGCAGCGAGTATAGATTGGAGTGGACTTTAGATGTCTGCGGTGGGAAATGAAAACAAGATTGGCCGTTCGCGCATACCGTGATGTGATAGCATTCTTCAATACCGTAACTACATGTCCGATCGCGACAGTCGCGCTGCTCCGATCGTTGATCGGCCGCGAGCGAGACGAAATGCGATTACGCTGTTTCTTTCGAACCCCATTATACGTATCATGAGCTGAGCGTTGAAAACGTGTGTATGGTGCTTGTGTCCAGCGTGCCGCTGCCGTCTGCCGAATCTTTATTTTGCTTGTATATCCCGTGGGATATACACGCAAAAATGGGAATTACGTAGTTGTTCTTGTTATTATTAAGGTCGTAGGGCGATTTCTTCGACAAATTTAGATCTCTTGAAAAAAACTATTTTGGTTTCATCATCTCATCTAACATTCTTCACAAAAACCAAAATAAAGCTTGTTTTTAGACTTGAATAGAACATTTGACTGTGTTCAAATCGACATTCTTCTTAGCAAACTGGAATATTATGAGATTTGGGGCACCTCTACTCGAAACCTCACAGAATTCTACCTTACTAACCATCGTCAATTTTTTGAGCTCACAATACAAGACAACGTTATCCTAACGTTTAACTGTTTCAATGAGAGTACCCAAAAAACTATATTCTTGGCTTCTCCTATTTATTATACAAACGACCTGATCAATATTTCGACTTTTTTTAAGTAATCAATGATACTATATATAACCTGCTTTGGTTTTCTAATCTGGCCTAATGTCCAAGGTTTAATTTTATAGAGGAAAATATTAGGCAATAATATATTTTTTCATGTAATAAAAATATTTTTTATTAGAACAAAATAATTTCAATAAAAGAAAAGTTGTCATTATATTTACTTAAGTACGAGAGATATTTACTTGAAAAAGAAGAAGAATATTGTTAACACCAACATAACACATGGGTATATTACATCACGATCTCGAATAACAGTACACCCATTTCTAAGCACGTCTATTGTATTGTATAGGGGATGTAAAGTGGCAATTTTGTGTATAGTTTACATTGTTAGAATGTCTACTACACCTTTGTGCTCTTGTGTGCCATTACTTGAAATGCCATGTCGGTATTTCGGAGACAATAAGGACTTTTGTTCCACAGCCAAGCGGTGCTCTTTTGCTGAAATTATGTGCCTAAAGGGGAGTGAACAGCGGTTCTGAAATATTCAATATTTCAGGAGACAAAGTTAGGGAGGAAATTAAAATTTTATTGAACTATTACGGTTTTATATGAGATAATGTGGATTTGAAATTTAGATTTTAATTTTAGAATATAATTATTATGAACGGAAGAATCAATTAGTGGTGACCTTATTTTCGGAGAGAGGAAGATAATAAAAGCGAGAGAGAGTGAGAAGAAAGATGGAATATATATATTATTGTACAATAAAAATCAAGATATCCAGAAGAATGTAGGTAAAAAGAACCAGAAACATCATCAATAAGTCTATATATCTACACTGACGCCTACTGGCGTGTCATTGCATGCTCTCCACAAGCCCTAAAGCAAGCCTTTTTAGCATTGTACAGGACAGTGAAATGTTTAAGAGTGAAGATAAATCAGGAGAAACCAAATATACGACTGCCAACATTGACAGAATGAACCCAGCCCTATTTTGTCACTGGTTTATATAACTTTTGTGTGCCAGATCTAAAACATGTCATGCTATGCCCTTTCCGTTCCAGAAATACCCTACTCTTTAATAGTGTGAGCTGGGGCCGTTGCCTGACCGAAGTGATCAGTAATGTTACCGCACCCAATGGCTGCCCCTCGTGGGCGCCTTGACACCTGTTCTAGTGTTTTGATGCTCATGTGTTTCTCGTCGCTTCCGCCCTGAACTCCTTGCTCGACCGGTGGAAATCTATACTAATAATAAAGCTGAAGAGTTTTTCGCTTAAATGCGCTAATCTCTAGAACTGCGAGTTGGATCTGTAAATTCTTTTTGCATTTGATAGTTCAATTCTTGAGGAGGGTTATAGGCTATTTAACATTGCGTTATCCTTAGGAGCCGAGCAAATAGAAAGCTAAGCAAAAACGAAGTAATAGCACAAGCGGGCGACGCGACATGGTCGCGGTGGATCGGGAGCGGACGCGACGTGAGGGCGGCCGTTCTACGAGAGCCGAGCATTAACGAGAAGAACATGACGAGATATGCATGCCTTTTTGTCATGCTCCTAATGTGCTCCACGGTCCCATGTTCCACGTCATGCTCCACGGTCCCAAGCTGCCCGGAACCGTTAGATACCCTCCAGTTACAACAGGTAGAGTTATCTGCTTAAAGGATTAAGAGTAGATATATAAGTATTAATTACTCTTGCCCCAACCCTCCAATTACTGATAGCACTTCTTGCATCCATTACCACATTACAGATCGAAAGTCCTACTTGTAAAACTGTCGTACGATACATTAGCATTATTATTATTAATATAACTTGTGCTGTATATTCCCTTTATTTCCTCGCCCCCTGTGGTTCCCCCTTACCCTTCAGGTAGCGCTCAAAGATTCCCCTTTTCTTCGCTATGCCCCGTGCCTTCTGTGAAAAATATGCAAGAGTTATGCTTTGTGAACCTACAATAAAGGTGAAATATTAATTAACGTAACCCGTCCCTTTTAGGCTTGAAATGACCCTTCCAAGCGGTGTGCACCGCCTTTAGGGCTATTTGACGAAAATTCCGAAATTGTTCGGAATTTCAAAATGGAAAACAATGCTGTTTTGAGAAGGCGCTGCTTAGTAGCTACTCGCCTGGATCGACAGGAATGTAAAGAAAAAATAACAGCTCTTGTAATGGACTATGCCGAATTCGTTTTGCATTTAGAATATAGAATAATTTTCATTTAATAACGCAGGTATGCTCATGACTCGTGAGTCACCGAGAATATTTAAAGAAATATTAAAGGAGCAATAAAAAATATTAGTTTTTATTTCTCTCCAATTCGGTTGTAATAATTATAGAATGTAATGCTCTCGAAACACGTCAAATATATTAATTTAAGGAATTATTTATATACTGTCTAAGTATCAATTTTATCACACGTATTGCTTAATGTACCTACCAGACCCAATTATAAATTTTTGTCGATAGACTAGTGGGGAACATACGTATTTTATATGTCTATAACAACGGGGATATACGTATTTTATATGTCTCTTTGGTAGCTAAAAGGCAACTTCCTGCTATATCCTTATTAACATGGTGAGATAAAGAAATACTTTGTTTTTTTTTTATATATCTTTTATGTATGTATATTAGCCTAGTCGCAGTTATATATATCTACTTTTATTTAAATCTGTGTTTTGCGACATACTGTAGAATTGTCTCAAAAATACAAACCTAAAATGTAAAACAAAATATTTAATATTTATTTTAACAATAGAGATTCAGAACATTATACATACCCATACACCTACTTGAATATACGTAGGCGTTAGGGTACGATAACTTCCAAACAAAGCGAGAAACGCCTTAAAGTCATTACAATTTCAAAAACGCCTGAAACAATGTATCTCTCAAGTACCTCCCTAGGCCGCTATCGCGGCGGTTTCGCCGCGGGAGACCCCCCGAAGTACCCGCAATTTGAAATGGAACCCTCAAAATGTCAACGTCATTCATAAAGCTTATTCAGACGTAATCTCAGCAATCAGACGGCGAGGAACAATGCCCACCGCTCGAAGTGCGCCCGCCTCGTCTATTGTTTCTTTCATTTATTAATTTACGGCTGGACTGAAAATTATTTTCCAGGTTTTTTGATAGCCGATTTGGGGGGGGAGTTTTCTTATGACAATGTAGGGGAATACAAGGAGTATCATTGCGCTGCAATTTTGGTTTCCCCCGAAATAAATTGGATATCAAAGGGGAAATTATAAGCAGCGAATTTTTACCTATTACTTTATTTCTTCGATTATTTAATGTTATTTAACATTGTATTTAAACTACCGCGATTATCTATTTCCGTAATTCATTTAAATTTATTAAAGTTCCGTATTCTTCTTGAATTATTTGCTATTGCTATTATTAGTTAGTATTTATTAGTTATTTGTAATGATTGTGGCATTACAAATGTGTCATTTTATTTATTTTTTTACTTGCCGAATTTAGGTACAATAAAACTAAAGAGCTCGGTGGAACAAGACCTGACAAACGTGTGACAGCAGTGCCATATGTTTATTCTCATATCAGCCGTGTTCATTTGATTTATATGAACAAACGTAATAAATATAAATGGATATGAATATTTTTAAGATACAAATGTTTTTCAGATGTGTTAATTAATTCAATAAATAAATAGACCACTGGAGCAGAGTCGATAAAAAAGTATTTTTATTGAGAATACTGAATCTATGAAAATACGATAACCCGTTATTTTTATAACAATGTGGTTTTCTGTTGTTACAACGGTGGTTTTCTGTCCGGACAATTTGCGGACGGCCGATCTCCGTATTTATGCAGTTATAATATATGGTAAAAGTCAACGTCATTGAATAAGCTAACATTATATATTAGTATGCGTGCACTACCACAATTTTGGAAGGTTGAAAACATGCCGCCGTGAGTTTCATTTCCATGGCTGGCCTTCTAATGGTTAAAAAACCCAAAATTTATAATAAGATGCAGAAATATATAAAGTCAATTTATTTTAAATTTAAAATAAGGCATCTCTTACTTCAACTTAGGAGAGATGAGGTGGAAAAGATAATGTTATATTTTAAAATAAACTTCCTTACATTATTTTTTTCATACATTGTAATACATTTTATATTATTTATTTATTTATTTGTCCTACAATTTTCATCCCCCGACATTTTACATAAATTTTAATATTACGATCATGCTATTTCGATATATTAAAATGTAATTATGTTTTGTTTTGTTTCAAATAACTGTTTTATACTTTTTGAAACTGTTCTGTTTTATTTTGATTCTATATGTGCGCACATATAAACAAATCACCGCTTAACATGGAGTCTATTTTAGTAAGGGCGTTAGTTAGTCAGATTCTGCGATGAAAAGAATTTTTGTTTCATAATTAATTAATTATTATTATTACATTTCTATCATTCTACAAATCGCAGTTTCTCATTTAGGGTTATTCTAAGGTATATTTCAAAAACTATTCACAGCAAAACAGTCAACCATTATTCATTCCTGTTAATGGAAATATTATCAGTGGCTGCTCTGTTCTATATATCTCAGTCGGGTAGCAAAAGTTTGGCTCGAGTTTATTATGGGGTGATCCTCTTAATGTGGCGGAAATTTCTTTTGTGAAATCGAATTACACGCCGGGCGAACGCCGCCAAAGGGTTGCCGCTGAAAAACGGAACCAATTTCGGCGATGATTTTGCTGGTGTTATAATTTCACAAAGTCCCCTCAACCGCCAGCCCGCAGAGAGAAGGAGAACACAGAGGACAGACTTGTTAAGAGTTAAATAGGGATGTCATTCACTTATTAAGTGTACGATTAATATTATTGTACATACTAGGTGGAGTTGGTAAGAGAAATGTTACTTCATAATTTTAACTTTCGATTCCTGACTACGTTTGACTCTACACATTGACAGGCTATGCAAAAATTAAGAGACCCTTCGCTAATGCTATTTTGCATATGTCCCCTTTTCTCTGCTGTACCGGACGGAGATGTAAAATTTTCTTCACATTTTTCTATGTAGGTGCTAAATAGTTAATAATGTAACGCTTGTGACTTTTACTTTCCTGGCCCACCAACCAGGAAGGAAAGTATTGTGATCGAGCTAAAAAGAAATTTCAAGATGGTTACGGAAATTTTTATAATATGAATACTACTTTGATATTTTAACGGAAATATCTACTTTGATATCTACGGATATATACATTTTGACCCTTCCTGAGACGTTTAAGAACATTTCCAGATTGAAGTCAGTCTCTGTGTCTGTGCGTTGTGTGTGTCTGTGTGTCTCTGTGTATGTATTCCTCCACGATAGCGTCCAAGCGCTTAATACGGTTGAGCTGAAATTTGGTAAAGAGGTATCATTTGGTCATGTCCAGAGTTGAAAATATTGTGGTTGAAATCGGTCCACCAGAGGGCGCACTAGTCATATATAATCATCGTCGAAATACTGGACTTAGAGTCTTCGGTACACAGATGCCGTGTTGCGCTAAAATCACATTGTGAAATTTTGTTTGAAATATCTCATATACAAGCTGCACTAATAATATTTAAACCCCGCCACACACATTAATCTAAAAACAATGCCGAGGCGCTCGAGGCTAGCCCAGAAACGAACCGCGTTGCCTGAGGCATCGCAATGGGACCAAGCCGGGTTCGACCGCCAGCCGACAGAGGGCGCTCACCGATTTTATTTATGGCATTATTATTTAGATGAAATTGTCTATTGGCTATTTGCCGGGAAAGTCTTAGTATGATACAACCAATTTTTAATTTATCAATTATCAATTTATACATTATGTTATCTATTATCAATTGTTAATATAGATACTCTACGAGAGGGCTCATTCATACGTCCCCCATAGCATTGATTTTATAGACTATAAAATCAATGCCCATAGTTACTAGTATAAAGTATAAAGCAGTAGCATATGTAGAGCGTAAATTGCTTTGCGGTTTTTTTTAGTTTCTTCGGAATCACGAATTAGAAGTGTCACCAATAGATACGAAGGATATCATTGTAAATGATAAATCTATACGACCTTTCTCACAAAAATATACCATCTCTTTTAGTAGCTTGATAATATGTTGTGGTATAGTTAATACCTAGATTTATATTTCCTACCCTTCTTATCGCGGGGTAAAAATTTAGTCGTCACTTCTGCCCGGGACAGTTTTGCGCGTGAAGTCGATGGCCTTGAGAAAAACGACCATAACTTTTAAACTACTATACGGATCGTAAAAAGAATAACTGTAAAATGATCGCATTGAAATTTTAAATTTATAATATTTTAACCTTATCTCGTCAAACAATTAAGATAATAATGAATAAATATTTTAAAAATTGGCATTTTACGCAGCGCGGAGCGCCCTAACAAATATTGGTTAGATACAATTTTAGCATTTGTAAGCGTCTAACCAAAAATGGTTAACTCACTTATGAAGAGTCAAAAATGGTTAACTCACTTAACTCTAGAACACTTCAACAATTATATACCATTTTCGAAGAAAATTACCAAAAGCATCTGGAAAAATATAATTGAAATTAATTCCATAGTCTTCCTATTATTGTTATATTATATTATATTATTATGCGACACAACCCAAAAATCATGATCTTTTATAGACAATAGTTACTATAAAAATGTTGTTTAACCTTTGATAAGACAGAATCGAGGTACCTAGTGTGCATAAAAAAAGCCATCAAATTGTATGGAATCCTTGTAGGTTTGTATCAATAGATAATTTCGTTATGCAATATCTAAAGGTAAGCTTAAAGAAGCAGCAACAGAAACTACCTATGATCGGCTACAATTCTTCATAAAAATAGAATCGTATCATCAAAATGATCGCACACCTGCAAACACTAGACAGCGGTAACCCTCAGATATGTTAAAATGCGACTGCCATCAAGTTGACTCATCTGAAAGGCAAATATTATATTATTTCGAGGCAAGGGTGTGTGATTTGTTAAATTAAACGTCTCGCAGTTAAATGCGGGCAAAGGGAGGGGTTTTCCCTTTCTGGCCGCTTTGTCAAAGGAATATAATAATATGTATTCCCCGTGAAATGTTGCCTCAATTTAATTATGCCAGATAACGATTTAACTTCAGGAGATATGTGTTACGTAAAGCGAAGTATGTCGGTATGCTGCCAAGTTATGTGTCACATCATCATATGACCGTCAGATTGCTTCAAAATTGCACACTTTCTGGTTTACAACCGACTTTTATAATCACCCCCCCCCCCCCCCCGTCCCCGCGTCATCCCAACCTCCTCCTATGCGCTAATTCGTAGTATATTTGTATTATTTTCAGTGGTATAATAATAGTATTTTTTTTTCAAAAATGGTGTTTTTTCAAAAAGGATTTTCTTTAATATGGCGGAATTTAAATATTAATTGTGTCGCTTGTATACGAGATATTCCAATTAAAATTTTACAACGTAATTTTGATCCAACAGCCATCAGTGTGTTACGTAAATTGAAGTATGTTGGTATGCTGCCAAGTTATGTGTCTCATCATAACATGACCATCAGATTGCCCCAAAAGTTGCATACTTTCTGGTTTACAACTGACTTTTTATAGTCAGTTTTAACTAGGGTTGTCGACTACAGCGGCCGAGCCCGTCACCTCAGGAAGTTTTAACGATTAGTCGTTCTATCTCCCTGGAGTGAACGCAGAAGACTTGGGCATAACAGTCCACCGTCAAGCTCCGCCACATGCCCGTAAGAGGCCAACGCCTTAACCGCGAGATAACCGGGTGTGTTACCCCGCGGGCTTACACTCACTCCCTTACTTCCAATTGCGACCAGATTACTCCGGTCTCTCGATTGGTTACGCTCGTTCGAGGTCGCTTGCGCGGTCCTATCCCTTACGAAGCGGTGAAATGGTGTTTACCGAATCTATCGCGGACCACAGCGTCCTTTGCCCGGCTGTTCACCCAGTATCGGGTAGCCGATGGTCGTTTCAAGAGCAGTTGCCGTAAGGTCCGCAACCACCCCGCTCTATAGGAAACAGTACTGCTTCCAGACTCCCCCGACTGTTAGTCAGAGTGGGAGCTAATGGGCCCATGATGAGGTGGCCACGATGACCCATGTGTTCAGGGTCGGTCACACTCACGGGTCAACACCCATCCGATGGCCCCCACGCATGGGGTGCGAACCTGGGTAGGACACTGGGTCAACCAGTCTCCCCTGGGAATCAAACCTCTGGCGCTCCTGGACGGTCTGGACACCGAGCGGCGCAAGCCAATCGACTGTGCTCTCCGACTAACAGTCGGGGGAGTCTGGGAACTGTATTGTTTCCTATAGAGCGGGGGTGGTTGTCTACCTTACGGCGACTGCTCTTGAAATGACCATTGGCCATCCGATCCCGGTTCAGAGTCGGGCAAAGGACGCCTTGGTCCGCGATAGATTCGGTGCACACCGTTTCACCGCTTCATAAGGGAGAGGACCGCGCAAGCGACCTCGAACTCGGAACCAATCGAGAGACCGGAGAAATCTGGTCACAATTGGAAGTGAGGGCGCGAGTATCTCGAGCCCGCCGGGTTTATTCCTGGCTCACTCGCGGTAAGGCGTTGGACTCTCACGGGTTGTGACGTAGCTGGACGTAGGATTGTACTGTCCAAAGTCTTCTACGTTCACTGCAGGGCGACAGAACGACTAATCGTTAAAACGTCCTGTGGTGACGGGCTCGCCCGTTGTAGTCGACACCGCAAGATGTTAGTCAGAGTGCGCAATTGATTGGCTTATGCCGCACGGTGCGCAGACCGTCCAGGAGCGCCAGAAGGTTGATTCCCAGGGGAAACTAACCATAAGGCCAGAGTCTCCCCCCCCCCCCCTCCCCCGCGCGTCAACCCAACCTCCCCCTGCGCGCCAATTTGTATTATATTAGTATTATTTTCCATTGTATGAACATGGCATTTTTTCAAAGATGATGTAGTATTTTTTTTTAAAAACGCCATTTTAAAGTAAGCGTTTTTTTTCAAAAGGACTTTTATTAATATGGCGGAATTTAAATTTTAATTGTGGCGCTTGTATACGAGATATTGCAACCGAAATTTCACAAGATTTTGGTCCAACCAGGTATCAGCGTGTTACGTAAAGCGAAGTATTTTGGTATGCTGCCAAGTTATGTTTTTCATCAACAAATAATCATCAGATTGTCCCAAAGTTGCATAACTTCTGGTTTACAACCGAATTTTTATAGTCGGTGAATATTATGGAAAATATTCGGTGTGGCCAGCCACAATTTTAAGACAATCGCTTGTATCACCCCAAAGCTTTCCCGGCAAGTAGACGGTCCTCCACCCGCCCCGCGCGCTAACCCAGCCTTCGCCCACCCGCTAATTCGTAGTATATATGTAGTATTTTCCGTCGCATCAAAATAGGGATTTTTCAAAAATGATGTAGGTACATAGTTATCGTCTTTATGTATGGCAGAATTTAAATATTAATTGTTTAGCTTCTGAATGAGATTTCCAACCAAAAGTTCACGAAGTGATTTTGGTCCAACAAGGCATCAGTGTATCGAATTTCAAGTTTCTAAGTCCAATATTTTGAGATTGAATAATGAAGTATCTGGTGGACCGATTTCAACCTCAACACTCTTGCCATGACCGGAAGATGCCTGCACGCCAAATTTCAGCTCAATCTGATGAATCGTTTGGGCGCTATCGTGGAGGAATACGCACACACAGACACACAGACAGACAGACACATATAGAGACTTCAATCTGGAAATGGTCTTAATCGTCTCAGGGGCTCAAAATGTATATTCCCGTCTTCATCTCGACAATACTTTCCGTTCACAATACTTTCCCTTATCGTTGTTTGGTTGACCGGGAAAGTGGAATACAACAAATTGTAGATGTATATCGTCGTTGTGATTATACGCATTTAATATCATGGGTAGTCGAGTTTTTCTTGAGGAAAGGTAACAAATAGAGTTATCAGCTACAACGGGCGAACCCGTCACCTCAGGAAGTTTTAACGATTAGTCGTTCTATCTCCCGTGAAGTGAGCGCAGAAGACTTGGGCATAACAGTCCACCGTCAAGCTCCGCCACATGCCCGTAAGAGGCCAACGCCTTAACCGCGAGATAACCGGGTGTGTTACCCAGCGGGCTTACACTCACGCCCTTACTTCCAATTGCGACCAGATTACTCCGGGTCTCTCGATTGGTTACGCTCGTTCGATCGATAACAGTCGATCGATAACACTCGCCCATTTTAGTTGACAACTTTATTTGAGGAAAGATAACTCTCACAATGCTTATTGCTGTTATAATATTCGAGCGATCCCTAGTTGGTCACGCCTGAAACCGGCCCGCAGTTGAAAACGCCCTACAAACCGAGAAGTAATAAATTTTTAAAAAACACGACTGTCTTTACAAAAAGTAAAGTGTTGTAGTTAGAATTATTAGAAAAAATATTGTTTGCACTGAAAAGCTTCGCACTGTAGATCTTGAAACGATCGCCCGCCGCCGTAATAATAATAAATTAATAGTTTTAAAAAAAAACACTAAAACTCGCTTTTATAAATGCACGTAAAAACCAAAAAATCCGGTTTCATCATCAGACCTTGAAACTTAATCGTGGTCAAAGTTCATTACAAGACGTTTCTAACAAGTCCAAACACGGCTATGATACGATATTTCATCATGGAATGCCAGTGTCTATCTTCCGGCTTCATCATCAGACCTTGAAACCTAATCGTGGTCAAAGTTCATTCCAAGACTTTTCTAACAAGCCCAAACACAGCTATGATACGATGTTCTATCATGAAGTTCCAGTTCATATCTTCCGACTCTATCATCAGATCAGTTCGACAGTACAATATTATTGTATTGTCATCAGAACTGCATACAGCTGCCAATTTTCATGACGCTACGATCCTTGGAAGATGGTTAAATTAGTTACCTTAGATTCCATTACATAGTTACATACAGGTGGACCTAATAAAAGCGTGTTAAAAAGGTTTTTTATGAAATATGTGTGGTTTGTGTATTTATCCGTATAGATACATATATTTTCCGAAATGCCCTCCATCAGATATGTCTTTGATATTGAACACGATATATTTATCCTAATTTATTGACGTTTGGACATTTGGATAATTATTTACCTGACATTTGAGCAACTTAGGTTATCTCACCTTATGACACGCAGGATGACATAACAATTCTAACAATTCCACACATCTAAATCGGTTCAAAAGTTTAGGAGTTATGGTGGAGTAAAAAACTGAAAACATGCATTCATGAATCTTAAACACATAACACTCTTTTTTTGGACAGTCGTGTAAGCAATTCGTAAGAACCAAAAAACGATTATTTGAAAATCGGCAATATTTTGTGGAGAGTAATAATAGAACACTTTGTATAATTTATTCTTCTAAATTAATATTCCGAATACTTCTCTTTTTACTCGACCTACTGGGTTTATTCCTGACGGCCGCAAAAAAGGAAGAACGAATAAAAAAACTAAACAATACGCCAACGCGTAACACGTCGATTTATATTGAAGACTGCTTTCTCCTTATTTGAGAGCAAGGGATCGCGGCACGTACCCTATGTCACTTGGGAAGACATAACGATTCTAATATTATCACAAACCTATATCAATTCAAGCGTTTAGTAGATCTGATGGATTAGCAAAACGGAAAACATACATACATAAATCCTTAACATATTACAAAATACTCCTTTTTTGGACAGTCGTGTAAAAACGAGCGCGTACACAGTCGAGCCAGAAATAATTGTTAATCAACCGAAATTCTTTGATTCTTTTATAGACCACATAATAGAAATACAATATTTGGTTGGGAGACTAGACGCCCATATTAGCTTATATTTTATTTTCCACGCTTTTTCGGATACTTTAACTCAGGATATTCAACAATGAAATCGCAACGTGTCTCTAGGTCTGCTTTGAGTAACCTCTCAGAGTGAATTCAAAACGTCGCGGCGAATACTTGGCAAACCAAACCATGCGACAACAACACGCAATTGTATCAATAATGCGCCCCTCGAGTCGAGAACGTCGTAAACCCCATGGTGTCGCGCGGGCAGATTGCGCCCTTGACGCCTCGTCGCCTCAGCGGCGTTTCCCTTGCGAGGATCCGCCTCTCGCAGATGAGCGGGGACGATAAGAATTGCTCGCAAGTTAATGAAGTAGCGTGAAAATAATAGCAAGTAACACGCTTACTTGCCAACCCCTTCGGAGGGGAAACCGCCTTGCTCGGGGGACTTGCGGGCAGCCGCAAATCGCGCGGGCGACAACGCAGCGGTCGCAATGCGTCGCCGCCGCCGGGATTTGAGGTCGACAACAATCGCAAATAGTTGCATCTCGCAATTTGTTTGCGCGCACGAGTAGCCCTTTTCACCTTCCACGTGCTGATGAATGAAGAAGTATGTCAGTTGTTTAGCCTTGTCTATGATAACAACATAAATTTGTGTGACTTCAAAAATCTCAGTATACTGACTTTACGATATTTGAATGTTTAAAGTTAATATTAAAAAAATATGGGAAAGTTGAACACCCAAAAACAAATTCACTGTCATTTTACCAGAGGCAGACACAATTCATTACTATCCTATCCGTTTTTAAAAATTATTTAAAAGGGATCCAAATTACGTTGGAATGGTTTGGAATGGACCAGAAAATATTATAATTTTATGTAGAAACGGGAAAATAGCTCAGTTTAAATCGAAATTAAAAGGCTACCTTATTGAGAAAGAATTGTATAATATTAAAGAATTATAATTAGATGACTGACAATTTCATTTGATTTTAGTTATGTAACTTGACATATGTACCATTTTATAGACTATTACATTTTTATTATTACTTCAAATTACCTCCGAAAATCAACTGTATTCCTTATTCGTAAGACCATATAATTTCATATTTCATGACAACTCAAACTGTGGTTGTAAGTATCTAATACGACTATTATCAATTATGTGCTGATAGTATCGATTTTTTAAATTATTTAAACATTAAGCGGCTATCCAAAGAATTGTGTAAACAACTATGTAAAAGTTTTCAATGCTGTAAACGTGATTTGATATGATTTGATTTGACTCGCGGGTGAAGGGGGGTGGGGGGGGGGGGGGTTATGTGACTCGCGGTGCTTCGTGTCTTTCGTTCAGGCTCGCTAATGTGAAGCATTTCTAGATAACGCTCTTCTTTGATCTTTTCCTAGGAACGCCAGCAAATCATTCATTTTAAAATGGCATAATGCAAGTAGGCGACCAACGTTGGGGAGTTTAGATTCCTTTAGTTTTTCCACCACCAACCCATTTTACTTGATTTTACGTTCCCAGCCCACCAACCGACTAGGAGGGAAATTATTGCGAACGCACTTAAAAAAACGAGATGAAGAAGGAAATAGCCATTTTGAGCTCCTCTGAGACGGTTAAAACCATTTCCAGATAAAAGTCTGTATGTGTGTGTCCGTCCACGATAGCGCCCAAACTTTAATCCGATAGAGCTTAAATTTTGGCATGCAGGCATCATTTGGTCATGGCAAGAGTTGAAAAGTTTTGTGGTTGAAATCGGTCCACCAGTGGGCGCTCTAGTTATATATCAATCTCAAAATATTGGACTTATGGACTTGTCATTTGGTACACGGATGCCTCGATAGGCCGAAATTTTAGTTGTATGCAAATCAACAAAAAAAACACATAGAATGTACATCAATAATATATTTAGAAAACTAAATATTACCTAGTACTTGAATCATATATGTAAAATAATATTACACAATTGAGTCATTCAACACAGCCGAAAAGCACCTTGAACTTCAATAAAAAGAATCAGTTTTCCAACTAGCTTATAGCCAATTAAAAACAGTGCCTTTGACAGTCGCTTTGACAAATAAATAAAAGTCATCGGTGCTCAATAATAGATCCATGCCGGATAACGACAAAAAAATACAAGAAGATAACAAGGTAAATTACTCAAGAGTCTCTGCCACCAGAAAAACCTCAAATGTAAGTCAAGAAGGTCAGCGGTTAGAAAGTCCGAGTGCCACCTAAGCAAACAAAGCGAACAACAAAGTACTCATGGGAAATACTCACGCCCCAAAACATATTCATGAACTCACTATCCGAAGACGACACAGGAGAAGGAATAATTCCAACGTGAAATCACATCCGAACTAAGGGAGGATACAAGATACGCGAAATATCTATACGATGAAGAACAGAGACAATCACAACACGCTTCCAAGATTGCGATGGAATTTATACCGCTGGGACCTTTAGGTCGACGAAACCACTTCAGTTCTAGACTTCATAGAAACTATATATAATGGGATAAGATTAGAAGACGAATGCAGTAACAGGATTTACAGACCTGTTGGACTAAGGTAGTTCTGTTTCTGATCTATAGACAAAGTATCTGGGATATAATTTACTATCACAGATATTGTTCCTGAAATGCCCAAATCAGTGTCTGGTCAACCTGGGGGTTGGTATCTTATAATAATGACCATTTACATTTGTTCCCCATCACCAGTCTTTTGTCCATTCTTTGGTTG
The DNA here is from genome assembly GCA_944548615.1 of Micropterix aruncella. NCBI lineage: Eukaryota > Metazoa > Arthropoda > Insecta > Lepidoptera > Micropterigidae > Micropterix > Micropterix aruncella. The sequence goes on from OX155950.1 coordinate 30,642,136, forward strand.
TGTTTCGAAGTGCGGTCTTTGTATTGAGTGAGTCTATCTAACCACTTTTGCATTACATCGATTGGCCTTATTTCAAAGTCATATACATGGTCCACTATCTCGTCATTGTCCTTATACTTTACCGTAGCTCCTCGTAAGCAGGGTGCATTGACCTTGATTATAGGTAGTTCTTCGCCGGACGCCTTGCGCCTGGCTTTCGTCGTTATGTTAGTACATCTTCCAGAGCCTTACATTTATTGTCCACATTATTTTTATCCATAATTCTAAATACAAGATACAAGTTACCAAAAATTCTTATCCTAGCACAAAAACAATGTTAAGTAGGTGTACATATTTTGAACCTAGCTCAGAAAATTGATTCATCACTTTGACATAATGTTTACCCACCTCACTAGGAATAACTTGTGTTGAGGTGGTAGGTACTAATATCGTTAGATAATTTCTGTCGAGAGAACAAGTCTCATTTGAAACGAGAATAAAATAATAAAAAAATAAAAAAATAAAAACAACATTGTAATTAACAATGTTTAAAGCAACGCCGTATGTTTCCGAAAGAAAGAAATAAATAATAACCAAATGAGGTTGCTATCTAAGCTTCATCAGCATTATCACATTGGCCGTTTTCCACATAGGTGTTAATGATAAGAACGCACTAAGGAGCGATTTTTTTCTGGAAGGACTTTGCATCCGATTAATTAGGCATGCGTTCTTCTAGATTTACAATTTCTGTGTCTGAATCAAGATGCGTAGCATCGGCGACGCTTTGCTTATTTCATCAATTAATTCATCATAATTATGTCGATGTATAAACTAATTTTTATTACAATTCATGGGCTAATCGATGATGTTGAGGTGATTGCGGCTTCGGCAAAATTCTGACGAAATAAATTAGAAGCTACATCGGTTGAATATAAAAGACTTTCATTCAATTTTATACTGACTTCGCAGTGTTTTCACCATTAAATAACACTCCACGGTACATAGCATAAATAACAAAATGAAAATTCAGTACCAAATATTAACTTCAAGAAAAAAATATTTTATCTATGCCAATTTTATTTGGTATGCCGCCATAATTTCCCGGGATATATTCAAAGTCTGGAACAGTTGGAGTCGGCGGGCGGCTATCAGGATTCATGAAGTGAGCAACTCCCGCCCAAGTTGTTATCTCCGTAAGCGGATATGCCCGTTTCTGGAGAACTCGAGAGGATGGGCGGGTGGTTAGGGCTGCGAAACTGGGCGATGTGGGAGAGGGGGAGAATATTGCATGATATGCCTGTGCTTCGGCATAGATTCAGTTTAATTTACAACACGAGTGAGGATGTGCGAAATTCGCATATTGCCAAGTAAATAAATAACCTATATTATTTCTCTCATTCTTCATCCATACAACCTTCTAATGAATTAGTATTGTTCTTTACAATTGTACTTCTTTAAATTCACCTTCCACTTCCAAGAATTATTTAAATGAGTAAAATGTCTGACTTATTAGATATTCACTCAATTTTGACTTCAATATAACGAATGCGGAGAATATGTAATGCATGATCTGATTAGCTCGGCAGATTATGTCAGTTTTTATGGATAAATTCAGCTACTAATATTATATAGATACATTACGTCAGTATATTCAGACAAAGAAACATGTATGCTAGACAGCACCTCGCAGAAACTGCAATTAATGCAGACATTCACTCCCCTTTTTGCATTCACTTCCCTGCAGGTAGCCCCTTTTTAGTACCCCGAATTCCACTGACAAAAGTACTGAAAAGTTAGTTGTACCTTAGAATTAAATTCTACAATCTACTAACTACAAATTTTAAACCGATAAAGGACATAAAGTTAAAAAAAAACATCAAGGAGATGCTGATAGGCCACCCTTTCTATAATCTGGCCGAATTTGAGGTCCTTCATTTTTCAAATATTTTGCCTATTTAAATTACTTAAAAAATTAGAGCCTTATTGTCTAATTATATATATATATATATATATATATATATATATATATATATATATATATATATATATATATATATATATATATATATATATATATATATATATATATATATATATATATGTATATATATATATATATATATATTTATATATATATATATATATATATATATATATATATATATATATATATATATATATATATATATATATATATATATATATATATATATATATATATATATATATATATATATATATATATATATATATATATATATATATATATATATATATATATATATATATATATATATATATATATATATATATATACATATATATATATATATATATATATATATATATATATATATATATATATATATATATATATATATATATATATATATATATATATATATATACATGGTCTTATATTTGTACTTTTTGTTTTTTAATGTATGGCGTAGCTTTAATTTGATTATTTGATATTTTACTAGCAATTTGAATATAACGATTAATAATTTTACTTCGTATCTTTTCGAATTACTGACTACTTACAATACTAGGCTTCCATTTTGATTATTTATATTTATTGCTTGACAATCTAGTAGTTAAATTCTTGACTACCTATGTATGTTCAGTAAAGAGTAGTAACGAGACTTACTACCTAACTCAATTATTTTGACACGTCCAAGAGCCGTCAATTAAACACGAAGAAAATGTAAAAAAATGTAAAAAATGTACGTCGTGGGAGTGTGCCGAGGAAGGTATGCCACACGGCGAATCACTCGCTTTTATAAAGTTAATGCCCTCTGGCGATCCCCCGCTTATGCTCAAATCATCAAAAGGGAGTGGACATAAGCAAAATAACATTGCTCTATGGTTTCGGCGCGAGGCGTCTTAAGTTTTGGTCACACGTAGCGAATTCGCTCGCCGCGAGTATTCGCTGCGAGTTGAACTGCTCTGCGATAGAGGCACTGTTTATAGGCCCAATAATATCGCCAGAAAACAAAATCAGTTAATATTATGTATATACATACTTATAAAAAATATGACAGGTGACGAAGAAGTTATAAATTAACCGATTAATTATACGGTTAAAGATACATCTATCTTTTAAATTTGATGGAAATATTTAGACTCGGAAATAAACGTAAAAAAATCACAAAATAAGACAGCAGTAAGACAAAACCACGTGTCACAATTACTTTATATCTGACTCGACTAATTGGTAGACATCTTTATCGCTTAGCTGTAAAATCTCAGGGAAAGTGGGAAATGCAGACATATTTTTTTCTATTCAATAACATGGTTGCAGCAATTTTTTCAACTCTGATTCGCCGAATCAGCTGATGCATCGATTAAGGAGCAGACTTTTTCCTAACATTTTCCACATTAATTATATTGCATCACATTGCTCCACATTAATTATATTGGAATTAACTAGCTGTAGTAGGGATGAAGTCGTAATATTGTTTAACATGACCATTGTTCAGTGCTACACTATACAAATTATATTTCTTAACATAAGTGCTGTTTCTTAACTATGTCTAAAAATTTACATTACATTACATTTTCGTCGTGTCCAATTGACGGCTAAAGACCGCTCTTGGATGTGTCAAAATAATCGGGTTATGTAGTAAGTTTCTTTACTACTCTTTACTGAACATACATAGGTGGTCAAGAATTAACTACTAGATTGTAAAACTATAAATATAAATAATCAAAATAGAGGCCTAATATTTGAAGTAGTTAGTAATTCGAAAAAATACGTAGTAAAACTATTTATCGTAATATGCAAATAGTCAGTAAAATGTTAAATAATCAAATTAAATCTACGTTATGCATGTCAAACTAAAAGTACAGATATAAGACCATATAAAATAATGAGACAATAAGGCTCTACTTTTTAAAGTAATTTATATGGGCACAATATTTGAAATATCATGGCCCTCAAATTCGGCCAGATTATAGAAAGGGTTGCCTATCAGCATCTCCTTGATGTTTTTTTTTAATTTTATGTCCTCCAGCTGTTTAAATTTTGTAGGGAGTAGATTATAGAATTTAATGCTAAGGTACAAGTAGCTTTTCTGTACTTTTGCCAGCCGTATTCGGGGTACGCATAAAAGGGAGCTACCGCGGGTATGATGCAAGTGAAAGTCTGCATTAATTGGTGTTTCTGCTAGGTGCTGTCTAGCATACATTAAACACTGTTATATGAACGCCGAATACATAATCATTACCCTTGTCTTGATGAAATATTCTTTGCATGAGGTCCTAGTCGTTACCTGATACATGCTGCGCAGTGCTCTCTTTTGCAAAATAAATATTCTTTTACTGGTTGCAGCATTTCCCCAAAATAGTAGTCCATAAGTCATTAATGAGTTAAAATACGCAAAGTATACTGATTTGGCTACCGCAAAACCACAAAGACTTATGATTTTTTAATAGAGTACATAGCTTACAAGCTAATTGTTGGATGTGCGCATTCCATTGTAATTTACTATCAATTCTTAATCCTAGAAAATGTATATCTTCTGTGATGTCGATTTCAAAATAGTCGTGTAATTTATTTAAATAGTCAACATTGGTAGGTCTTAAGCGAAAAGGAATTATTTTTGATTTTGTAATATTTAGACGTAATTCATTAGAATTAAAACAAATCAAGAGTTGATCAATCGTGTACCTAATTCTATTTATTAATGATTCCTTATTTTTGTCTTAGGAGATAAGAGATGTGTCATCTGCAAACAGTGTAATGTCATCATTCTCGGATGACACACATCCCGGTAAGTCATTGGTGTACACTAAAAATAAAAATGGACCTAGAATGGAACCTTGCGGTACACCCTTTGTTACCAGAATCGGTGAATAGAATGTAAACGCAACGATCGCTAACTTGGTAAGTACCTAACGATTAATAAGGGTAACTTTAAAAGTTCGATTTCGAAACGCCGTTTGATGCTTAGTGCCTTGGCTAATTCCACCACTTGATCACTAAGTAAGTAGTAGGTATTCTAATAAATTTCTCTGAAATACACATTTTACAATTATTCTTACCTGCTGAAATATTAACTATATGTTACCTACTGACCGTTTATTAGTAAGCAGGATAGGTTTCTTCATGATATTTAAAAGCAGGATACTTCAAAGCCTCTGACCGTTGGTGCATTGCCGGATTAGCTATAAGGTCAGTAAGCCCTTGCTTAAGAGGCCGTTTAAGGGGCCCCCGAGCCCCCGAACAAGTAATTACAATCATATTTTTTTTAATTTGTTTCTAATAGAAAAATATCATTGAATTGAAATTCTAAGTAGAAAATTTGTAATAAAGTTGGGGACCGTTGGAGATTGAGATTTTCATGCCCTAAGGACCTCTACATGGGCTAATCCGGTACTGCGTTGGTGGTTCAAGTTGTTTTAATCGAACCCTGTGGAGCGGTAAGTTTGTGTGTATGTATAAAGCAATTGTTAAAGTGTTCCATGTATGCCATGTACCTACTCACGTCTCATCCTTTCACGATAAAGCGCACGAAAAAGCAGGCGACTCACAAATATACCTGCCGCAGGGCGTCAGCCCTGCAAGGCGATATCCAAATAGCTGGGTCAATGGGTCTGGTTGATAAAAAGCTCCGCTAAAGCACGAATCACGTGTCTGACGAGGCTTATCGACTGAATCACGAATGCTCCAAATAGGTGGTAGAATTGATCTCTATAGAAACATAGACGGTTACAAGATGTTGGGAATCGCTGTAGGTATATTTTATTGAATTTTAACGATAATTTTGTCAAATAAGATTTCGTCTACCGTAATTAATGTCCTAATATATCGTCGCCCAAGCTGTTATAACAATTTCGACTTGCGGTTATTTAATCGCGTCCGCTTTGGAACGTGTCGTGTTTGAGTGCGGTTATTATGGTGTGTTTGACAGGTTGACAGGTTGCGCGGTGCTGCCAGAAGCGCACTCTCCGGCTGCGCGCGGTCCGTCCTGCCAACTCCCCGGAGGGCAGCTCCACTCTCATAAATGACGCGAGCACATTACAAACTTGCAAACTCTAAGCACCGCCGCCGCAATCGCTCTGCAGCTGAAGTGTGATTCGAGCCGTGATACCGCGGCTTCAGCCACCCGGACTCCCGAGCGAGCAGGCGATTGTTCCAAACGCGTTACCATGCAAACTTCGACCGCAAGAATTTCGTATAGCAAAGATAACGTAAAACGAATACGTTTATCTGAAAACCTCTAAATTATATCAAAATAATAACAAACACTTTGAAGAACACAGAAAACAAATAAAGGGCTAAAAGAGAATGAAAATTTTGGGCCCACTTTTCCAATAACTCTAAATCATATACCACTGGAAAGATCTCTTTATGTAGTAAAACATTTATTACTAAAACGACTGATCTGATTTATGAGCCGTTTCTGAGTTATATCCTATTAAAGATGGCTAATTATCTATATCTTCTAGGGCATCTAACACATCCAGGCATTGTATTTTTAATAACTATTTAAACGAAAACCTTCGCAGAATACCCGAAACGATAAATTACATACGCTGTGTATACAATATATATATTCTGCTGTATATACAAACTATATATATACTCTATATATATATATATATATATATATATATATATATATATATATATATATATATATATATATATACTCTATATATATATATATATATATATATATATATATATATATATATATATATATATATATATATATATATATATATATATATATATATATATATATATATATATATATATATATATATATATACATATATATATATATATATATATATATATATATATATATATATATATATATATATATATATATATATATATATATATATATATATATATATATACATATATATACATATATATATATATATATATATATATATATATATATATATATATATATATATATATATATATATATATATATATATATATATATATATATATATATATATATATATATATATATATATATATATATATATATATATATATATATATATATATATATATATATATATATATATATATATATATATATATATATATATATATATATATATATATATATATATATATATATATATATATATATATATATATATATATATACATATATATATATATATATATATATATATATATATATATATATATATATATATATATATATATATATATATATATATATATATATATATATATATATATATATATATATATATATATATATATATATATATATATATATATATATATATATATATATATATATATATATATATA